>MNCI01032183.1:70764-125087 GCA_015680685.1 Gnetum montanum | reverse complement strand
AACCTTATATGATATAACTAATCTAGATAACTAGCACCATCCCCGGCAACGGTGCTTTTGATGAGTGGCAAGGTACCCCTACACTCAACCATACAAAACGAGCATCGCATGTGCGATCCAGTCGAACTCCATAGATGGACTAGTTGTGGCACCTAGATAGTTAGCCTTAGGTCACAGTTCGCTGTCTTCCCACCTAGACTAGTTTTGCATATGTCACATATGGTTTAGTCTAGATGAGGTGTATGATGTGTTCTAATTCTAACGCTACTCCTAAAGGCAGTGGAAAATAATATTAACTAAGCTAAACTAGGAGGAAAAGGGTAAGAAAATCTAATCTAGCCTAAGTGCGATGAGCAACCGATTCCTTGATCAACCATACACATCTTGGACTTCGTGTACGACTACCACTGGGACTACCAAGCGTAGCTTCAAGGTACGCCACTGGGATTACCAAGCGCAGATCCCAAATACACCACTGGGTTACCAAGCATAGATCGTAGATACGCCACTGGGCTACCAAGTAGTCACACTTAAATGCTCGTAACCAAGTCGTACTCATTTCGCTTCTAGGAGCTTAAGGGTGAGAGACTAATCGTGATGAGTAACCGATTCCTTGACTAGTCGTACACATCCGTAGATGCTCATAATCAAGTCCTACTCACACCGAACTATGAAAGCAATAAATAACATTAAATAAATAATAAATAAATAAACTAAGTGAATGCTACAATGATGAAGTAATCTCGATCTTTATTGCCAGTCATGTGCGTGTCCAAGTACGACACACTCGAATAAAGACACCGTACAATTACATTCACCACACTGCAGGCAGACACAGAAAAAAATCTAACTTTGGAGGGTCAAACTGCCAGAGCTTCGCTACTCTAAAATTGGGATCCCGAATGAGGGAGAGCCGCTTCTTATTTATAGATATGGCGACGGACTGCGATATCGCGTACGCGATATCGTAGGGAAAGATGCAATATCGCGTATGTGATATCGCGGGGGATGCGATATCGTAGCCTGTGCGAACTGCGTCTCATCAAATGCTTAGGCATGTGTCTACTATGCTCAGCCATGCCCTTCCCATTAAGTCTCCTTCGTTGTTATTTACTTTAATCACCAGGAAATTAGCTGGGTAGGACCAACCACACACAGTGGTGACGATGTCCTCCACCAATCCCAAGGGAATGGTGATGGATTGGTTTTCCAGCTCTAGTTGAATGTTGCTCTTCTTGAGTTGGGGCAGGTTCCAGGTGTGATACATCTCTCATGAAATTAAGTTGACTCCAGAACCTGAGTCAAGAAGAGCCTTATGTGGTTCATTTCCGGCGATTTGGAGATAGATTAAGGGACTCCCAGGGTCAATTAGTTTCCTAGGAAGGTGGCCTACCTTAATCCAGTCGATTACGGTATGCGTTAACATAACCATATGCATTAAGCTCTGTTGGACTGAAGGGTGCTCCGAAGTGTTAGATGATGGAGGAGTGTACATAGACTCAACTGCTTATTGTTTTGAGAGCTTATCTGGGCTTTTGGTTCTGAAGAAGGGTCTTCTCTTTTTACAGTTGTCAGAACCAGCAACAGGTTGAATGTTTACTACTCTCGTAGCGTGGCATTGCTACAGTTGAGTAGGAAGTTCCGCTTGCATTGTTGGAGCAGGAGGTATTATGAGAACTACAGGTGGAAGAGGTGAGGATGGATTAGGAGGATGGTGTGGGTATGGAGCATCTCCTGGAGGAGAAGGCATCCTCCTAAAGTACTCCTGAACTTGGTAGTGACGTTGGGAAGTTGTGTGGCCCATAGAATCACTTGGAGAAATCGACTATTGCACATAATAACCATATGGATCAAGCTGTCGGTAAGGGTATTGTTATGTCAGTTGTGGCATCCCCCATGACTGTGGGTATTTCCACTGCTGATGTTGTCCGATGGGTTGTGATGGAGTTCCACTTGGATAATACGTTAAGGGTTGGTGGAACTACCTTGGGTTACCTTATGGATAAGGTAACCTTCAGGGTGTTTGCCATTGGTTGAGTCTTGGATTAAGTGCATATACCCCAAACTCCTGTACATTTGAGATAATTGGACAACATCCCTTAAGATGGTTATAGTGGTAGATCTCACATTCACCATCATCGTCTGTGTCTGATTCCACAACCTCATCGGAGATAGTAATTTTTCCCTTACCCTTGTTATGTGAAGGACCTAAATCTCTCCACTTTGTCTTACCTTTGTCACTACTTTGTTCCGCCCTAGACTCTTCTATGATTTTCAAGATAGTTTCAAGTCTAGAGTCTAAGGAATCCCACAATGGGTCTACCTTGGCTAATACTTCGGTTGTTAACTTTTAGAGCGGCAAGGTTTTCCTGTTCACCAACTCTTCAATTGGTGACTCATCCTCTTCATTAAAAAATTTCACTCCCTTCTTTCGAAGAGAGGGATCATGATTGTATTCTTCTACACTTTCCGTTTTTCGTAGCTCACCTTCTTCTTTTGCTACATGCTCCAACAAGCAATGTACTTCATGGGCTCTAAGTTCTGATAGTCTCCCTTGGGCATAAGTCCTAAGGGTTCTTCTAGTCTCATGCCTTAGCCCATCTACGATGTGGTGGAGTTGATCCCGCTGTGCATGGCCTGGAAAACAATGTAACAGTGTGTAGTAGCAGGCCGTGGTAGCATCCAAGGGTTCATGAATACCTTGCTTCCATCCTTGGATCTGCTTATGCAAGTTAGACACTCGGGAGTACGTCTGATATTTATCGTTGAACAACTCTAACATTGTACTCCACCTCCTGATGGTTTTCGGTTCTAAGGACCGGTACCAGCTCTCTACTTCCTTAATGAGTGTCCTAGAAAACAATAGTTTTTGCCACTCGTTCTCTATATTTTGCAAGGCACAGGCATTGTGGAATGCCTGTAAATGATGCTGCGGATCAACGTTGTATCCCCCCTCAAAGTGTGGGATGTTGTTCATATCTAAACACTTGATCTGACTATCTTTTAAATGCCTTATGGGATTTCTTACTACCTCCGTTATATCGAGCATACTTTGGGTTGCAAGTAGGGGCTTGTCATGATCATCTCTTTCATGATGTCTGTGATGTCTTCGTTGTTCCCTACTTTCCCTTTGTTCATGCCCTTGTCCTCTCTCTCGACTCTCTTGTCGAGGTTTCTCATTTTTATTACCTTTATCCTCTCCATTATGCTCTTCATGATTGCACCCAGAGGTGGAAGGAGAGGGTGAGTGATGTGAAGAAGGGGAAGAAGAAGGAGAACCATCGTCATGACGGTGTTTCTTACCTTCTCTTCTATGGCTCCGGCCCTGATCATGATGACGATCTAAGTGCCCATCCTTGTCATTTGTTGTTGTTCCCTCTATGAATAGTTGGTGTTCACGGGCATCAGAACTAGGGTTATGTATCATTGATTGTAGGTTCTGATACCCTACTTCCTCACTTTTGTTAAGAGGGGGAATATCTCTTGATAGCGAACCAGTTATAAGTGGTTCACCATCTCTAGTTTCACTTAGGATGTGCGGGACCTCTTTACCCTTCAACAGTGTATGTTGGTTCTCCTGCCTTGAGTCCCTCATACGTTGTAAAGCTATGGGATAGTAATCCCTTGAATCAAAATCTTCCGCAACATATTCTGCATATAATTATGTCATGCCTATCTGTACCAAAGCATGGAAGAGCATGTTTGAGACTGATCAATCTATGGGTAACACAATGTTACCTTACAAATCTCTCCAATGCATCTATTCATCTTGATGGAGAATAAAAGTAAAGTTGGGGATATACTCATCGGGATGAGTATATGTCAACTTATATTGTTGAGGCACCGGCTGATTTCAGTTATGTGTTTTTGATTGCCAACTGTCTTTTGTATTATCCCTAGGTGATGTGCTCTTGTGAGAAGAAGAAGAGAACATGATGTCTTATAGGTGTGCTAATTACCATTATATAATTTTTTATCTTGATTAACCTGAAGGTTCGTTTAGGCTCCCAACGATGTGAGTGATGTCCTATGTTTTATTCAGCACACAAACACTTAGTCCCTGGCAACGGCGCCAATGATGAGTGGAAAAATACCCCTATACTCAACCATACAAATATGAGCGTAGCACACGCGATCTGGTCGAACTCCATAGACTAAGTACCTACACACCCCATGAAACACTTAGGGTTAATCGTTCGTTGTCTTCCAAGACTTACTTGTAGTTGTCATAGTGTATGGTTAAGTAAGTCTGAGGTATATGATTTTTATATCTTTTTATGTTTTTCTCCTATGCTATTGAGGTGAAGGGTTGAAGAAACTAACTAACTCTAACTAATGAACTAAGTCTAAACTACCTAGCGTCAGGATCCATTCCCACTTACTGTACACACCCTGAACCGATGCAACCGTGGCTACCAAGTGCTAATCGTTACTTGGATTACCATGCATAATGCACATGCTCGAAGTGGTCATACTGAGGCACTTAACTAGGAGGAAAGGGTTGAGAGAATCTAATCTAGCCTAAGTGCGATGAGCATCCATCCCTTGATTATCCGTACACATCTTTCGTGCATGACTACCACTGGGATTACCAAGTGTAGATCCTAAGTATGCCACTGGGTTACCAAGTAGTCACACTTAGATGCTCGTAATCAAGTCGTACTCATTCCGTGTTGCGATGAGCATCCATTCCTTGATTATCCATACACATCCTTAGATGCTCATAGTCAAGTCGTACTCATTCCGCATTACTAAGAGAGAAAGCAATAAATAACATTAAATAAAATCCTATTCCATGCACTGCAAGGTTTATCCAGGAAGTTCGTCTTTATTGCCGTACACAACTTGTGTTCAGGTACAATGTTGCTTGAATAAAGATCCATTCACTTTAGGACTCCTATTGCGGGCACATGGAAAATATTCTATCTCTAGAGTGATCAATCTACTAGAGTTTCCCTACTTCTAGCCTAGGATGGGGAAAAAAGGGGAAGCCACCTCTTATTTAGAGATATGATAGCGCACTGCGATATCGCGTACGCGACATCGCAGGGGACGATGCGATATCACATGGGATGCGATATCGCAGCCTATGCGATATCGCATCTCATCACTTAGCGTTCATAGTACTAAGTCATGCTCTTTCTATAATTATAGGGAATTCCCCTTTGTTCTTTCCCACATGTATAACTAGGAAATCAACACAATAAGAGCAACCACTTATGATCATGATAACATCTTCTACTTTTCCAAGTGTGATATCAATTGACTAATCGACTAGCTCTAATATTATGTTACTCTTATTTAGCAAAGGGAGATTTTAGGTTGTATACATATCATGTGAAATAAGATTCAATTTTGATCCATAATCTAATAGAGCCTTGCATCATTTATGTCATGCAATTTGGAGATATACTAAGGGACTTTCAGGATCTAGTCTCTTCTTGGGAAGTGCTCCTGCTTTGATCCAATGTGTTACTATCTGTGTAAGCATGATAGTTGTTAGATTCTTCTTTGCAAATGTTAAAAGCATAGTGTTTTCCTAAGAATTATGCGTGAACATGATAGAGTTAGATGAAATCCTCATCCTTCAAACCTTTTTTGGGTTTTCCCTAAAGAATGGACATTTCTTAAATCTTGGCTTGCTTGTTATAACATCCTCTTATGTGGTGATTACCCTGGTAGTGCTCTTTTATTATGGTTGTGTTGGTAGTTCTCCTTGCATGACTAGTGGTGATATCTATGGTAATGTATTGGGAGCTTGAAATGAAGAACCAACTACTAGTTGGGATGTGTAAGAATTTAGATCCATGCATGAGGTAGTGAATCTATAGTATTATGGTGGATAGTAGGGAGATGATGTATGGATAGAAATGTTTCCAAGGAAGATTGGACATTGGACATAGTATCTATAGGGATCATGCTTCCTATATGGATACTATTGCCTTGGTGGTGGCATTCCTCATGCCTATGATTGTTGCCACTGCTGCTAGTATTTCTCTTGTAGTTGAGGATAAGCCCTGCTTGGATGATATGATTGCTAGTAGGGTTGTTGAAAATTACCTTGGGGATAAGGTGATCATCTAGGCATTTGTTTCTTGATGAAGTTTGAATTGAGTGTGTATGCCTCAAACTTTTATAAGTGGATCATAACAAGGCAACATTCTTTAAGATGTTCATATTGGCACACTTTACATCCTTTGTCATCTTCTAAACTAAAGTTTGTTACTTCCTCTACTATGGAAACTTTTCCTTTATGCTTGTAGTTTTTAAGTCCATTGTCTATTCTCTTTTTCTTGTCTTTGCTTCTATTTAAGGCTTGTTACTATCTTTAATGCTATAGCAAATTCTTCATCTAAAGAATTTCACATTTTCTCTATCTTTGTTGTAATGTCATTGACTAATTTCTAAATTGGTAGAGTCTTCCACTAGATCATATCTTCAAGGTTTTCTTCTTCTTATGATTCACATATTCTTACATTCCTTTTCCTAATCACTGGATCTCTATTATACTCTTCAGCTGATTCGTTTTTCCTTAGTTCTTATTCTTCTTTCACTACTTGGTCAATTATTCTTTGGATTTGATGAGCTATCATTTCAGATAGTCTACCTTGGGCATATACCCTAAGGTTCTTTGTTGTCTTATTTCTTGGCCCATCAATAATATGTTGTAGTTGTTCCTTTAAGAAAATCCATAGCCTAGGTACTTATGTAATGAAGAATAGTACATGCCCATTGCTACATTAAGGGATTCATGTATACCTTGTTTCCATCCTTGGATATGTTTTCTCAAATTTAACAGTCTAGAATAAGTTTGATACTTGTCATTGAAGAGTCTTAGCATGGTACTTTATCTTCAAATTAATTATAGTTCTAAGGATCTGTACTAGTTCTCTACTTTCTTTATAAGTGTTCTAGGAAACAACTTTAATTTCTGCTAATCATTTTTGATGCTTTGTAGGGCATAGCCATCATGAAGGCTTGGAGATGATGCTGTGGATTTGCATTATATTTGCCTTCAAATTTTGAAATGTTCTTCATGTCTAGTCACTTGATGTGACTATCATTTACATGCCTAGTAGGAATGTACATAGCTTTCCGAATGTTGATCATATTTTGAGTGGCCAATGGGAGTTCTTTGTAGTCTTTGGATTCGTAAGCTCTATTGTAGTGATGATTCCTTCAATGCTCATGATGCTCTCTCTTCACATGTTTGATCCTTTTTCTTCTTTCATCATTGATGAATCATATTTTACCTAACTTTGATATCAGAGCCCTGATATCAGATACCCAATATCGAGGTCCAAGAAGCAATGTTAGATATTCGATATTGCTGAATGTGTGCTAGCCTATAAATATAGTGCTTGGACACACAGTTTCCATAATTTTTTGTCATAGCATAGTAGAGCTCTTACAATTTCTTTTCTCCAAAGTTAAAATATTTTTCAAAGTGTTTGTAGTAGGAGTCATTGAGTTTATGGATCTTTATTCAAGCACTATTGTACCTAAGCGCAAAGTATGTGCAACAATAAAGATAAGCTTTCTAATCAAACCTTGCAGCACCTTGGCTAGCTTAAATATTTTATTCATGCATTTTAATTTTTTGTGTAATTTCATTTAATACTACCAAGTAATTAAGCTAAAGTAATCCATCTAGATTAAATAGCAGTTAATTAAGCACATAAGTATGGCTACTTCGAGCATACGTATAATGCATGGTTATCCCAACAACACTTAACATTTGGTAATCCAGCAACATTATAGGTGTTCAAGATGTGCACAGAAAGTGGGATCAAATACTTATGTTAGGATAGTTAGCTATTAATTAGTAATTAGATTAGTTAAATTGATTTATAAATTGAGTTTCAACCTATTGTTAATCATAGATGAATAAAATATAAAATAATAAAAATCATGTATCTCAATTACACTTAACCATACAATTAAGCTTCACAAGTCTAGTTGGGAAGACAACAATCATCATGATTATATTCCATGTCCTATAACTAGTATAGTTAGGAAATTAACGTCAATAGAATTTGATCAGATCAAGTGTGAATGCTTGTGATTCGTATGGTTGCGCATAGGGGTACCTCATTGCTCATCATTGGCATCGTTGCTAGGGATCTTTTGTTTGTGACATGCACTACGTAGGACTTAGTGAAAAATTATTCAAGATCATTGGAATGAAACCTAAAGTCATTTCATACATTAAAATAGCTACAAAAATTTTAAGAAAGCATATTGCATTTCTTATCTTCTAATACAAGATGTCTTCTTCTCACAAGAGTGAATCTCTGCTAAAGTATGATAGAGCAAATTAGTATGTGCCCCAATAATAAAGAGTGGTATATGCTCATCCTGATGAGTATGTACCCAATTTCACCTTTGTCCTACATGAGGATGAACTTCTGTGGTGATGCAACATGGAGGGTAACATTGTGTTACCACCCAATCGATCCATTCTTGCGATGCTCCAACAAACTCTTATGTGGTTGGGCATCCAGGGGCTTCATGCTAAATATGTTGTGCACAACGTCTAAGGGATCAACATCTAGAGTAATGCTATGAATCTGTGAAGGGGAAGTGGCTCAGTGATTCCCAATTCCTAATGAACTAGAGAGATGATGGAGAACCCTTCTTTGGGGGTTTTCCATTTAGAGAGACTGCTCTCTTTGACTTCGGTGAAGGAGGTCAAAACCAAAACTTATAGCCCATGATCCATGATCCTAGTTTTGGAAAGAATGAATCTAATGATGAAGGGGGATCTAAGGAGAAGAGTCATGACAAGGATGCAGGCAAGAAGCATGATGGTGATTGTGGTTGCGATTATCGAAGAGGGGGTGGTAGGCACCATGATGGTGCTACTCTTCCTTCCTCTTCACCTTTGTCATCATATGTTTCCTCTTCTAGCTCTGAATGCAACTATAGGAGGAATGATCATGATGGAGGTGATCGACGAGATTGAGATGATTGTAGGGACCATCAAGCAAGTTAAGACTTGGGGTGTGGGCATTCAAAAGAGGTCCATTGCCATGAACAAAGGGGTAGCAGAGGGCATCGTAGGCACCACAATCATGGCCTTAATGAACCTTTTCTTGCTACCCAAAGCATGTTAAACATCATAGAGGTGGTGAGAATTCCTACAAGGCACATAAAGGATAGTCAAATCAAGAGGCTAGACATGAACAATATCCCTTAGTTTGAAGGGAGATATAACTCATATCCACATAACCATCTTCAAGCTTTCCATGATGCATCTGCATTGCAAAATATAGAAAATGACTGGAAAAAGCTTAAGTTATTTCCCAGGACACTCATTAAAGAAGCAAAAAGCTACTATCGATCCTTAGAGCTAGAATCCATTAGACAGTGGAGTACAATGCTTGAACTATTCAATGACAAATATCATACATACTCTTAAGTGTCCAACTTGAGAAGGTAGATCCAAGGATGGAAACAAGGAATACATGAACCCTTTGATGCTGCCATGGGCTGATACTATTTCTATTGCACAAATGTCCTAGCCATGGTTATTCTCAATAGGAGTAACTTCGTCATATCATATATGGACTCTGATTAGAAATAAGAAGAACTCTTCAACTCTATGCTCAAGGGCAACTATCAGAATTAAGAGCCCATTATATCCAACAAGTGATTGAGTAGGTTGCAAAAGAAGAAGAAGAGTTGAGGAAGTGTGAAAGTGTATAAGAATACAACTACGTTCCTTCCATTCATAAGAGAGAGGTTTGATTTTGTAACAGTGAGGAGGAATCATTACTTGATGAGGTGGTGAACCAGAAAACCTTGCCGATTCAAAATTCTACCTCTAAAATTTTGGATAAAGTAGATCAGTTATGGGACTCTGTGGATAATAGATTTCAAGATATCCTAAAAATTGCTGAAAAGTCCAAAGAATAAGGTAGTGATCTTGATTGCAGGAGGTGAAAGAAAGCTGAACGTGCTAATCAAAAGGGTAAGGGAAAAATTATTGTAGTAGAGGAAGTTGCAAAAACTAAATCAAATGATGATGGCGGGTGTGACATTTGTTAATATAAACATCCTAAGGGATGTTGCCCCATTATGCCATACTTATAGGAATCTAGGGTGTATTATCTGAATCCACAACTAGAAAAAAGGAAAATACCCAGAAGGCTACCTTATCCTCAAGGAAACCCTAGGCAGTTCCATTAGCAACCACAATATTATCCAAGTGGAACTCCACTGCAACCGTATGAGCATTATTAATAGTGGCAGTAGCCATAGCCATGGGTGCTACCACCACCAAGGTAGCAATACCCTTACAAACAACCTGATCCATATGGGTATTACATTTAGCAATCCTTATCTCCACATGACTCTTCTAGTCATGTTTCTCCTTTACAACATCATTACTACCCCCACGAATACTATCGAACTCATTCTCCACATTCAAGGAGGGATACCATCTTTTACCCTTATCCTCCTCTTATTTCTGCACATGTTCCTCCACCCTTAACATAGCTATTGCCTACTCCATCTATGCAGGGTGAACTTTTAGCCCAACCATAGCAATGCAACGCTACTAGGGCTATCAATCTACAATCGATTTATCAACCAAGTGGCTCAGACACTAGATCATGAAAAGGACCTTCTTTCTTACCCAAAAACCCACCTAAACCCTCACATACACATGTAATTGGCAACCTTGATTCTCCATCTCCCTCTGCATCTAATCCCTTCGAGTCCATTTTAAACCAAATACCACCTAAAACTCATACTATTATGCTCACTCATGTTGTATCTAATTTGATTTGACCTAGCAACCTCCATATGAAATTAGCTACTAATGGGAGTCCTCTTATTTATTTATAGATTACTAGGAATGAACCATGTAAAGCTCTTCTTGATTCAAGTTCCGGTGTCAACTTGATTTCTTATTAGATATATACTAATTGGAGCCTATTGCCTCTCAAAAAGAGCAATATCTNGATATATACTAATTGGAGCCTATTGCCTCTCAAAAAGAGCAATATCCGATTAGAATTAGTAGACCAGTCCATTACTATTCCATTGGGATTGGTGGAAGACATTATGACCACTATGTGTGAGTGGTCCTATCTTGCCAATTTCCTAGTAATCAAGGTTGAGAACTATAAGGGGGACTTTCCAATCATCATGGGAAGGGCATGGCTAAGCACTGTTGATGCAAGAATGGGCATCATAGATCTTTCCCTGGAGATATCTAAGAAAAATGCATTTGAAAAGATTGAGAAGAAGCGAGTTTCATGCATTGCATACAATGATACCAAGTGCAATTGCATGTAGAAACTCTAGTCCATGAAACAAGCATCTATTTCTACATGTAGGTAGTGTGCCACTTAAGCAGATATTCAAAGGTTTCTATATGTAGCAACCACAAAACAAGAGGGCACTGAATGACTGACCACTAATTCTGAAAGTAGCACAATGTGCATGGGACCTACTGAGAGCTTAACAAGCACTTATGTTGCAAGCATGAATGAACTAGAGCAAGTTCATCACCAACTCTCTGATAATGCAAATGATGATACCTATTGAGGAGAGTTGGAAATTCCTAAAAATTTTAAGTAAGAGCCCCTTGAGTTAAAAAGTCTACTTGTTAGCATGGAATGTACATTCTTGAAAAATGGGAAGCTAGTAATAATCATTGCAGATCTTACTCTAGAATAGAAACAAATGTTGGTGAATGTGGTTGAAAAATGGTCAACAGCCTTTGCTTGGTCATATCCTAAACTCATAGGGATTGATCCTAGGATATGCCAACATTGTATCTACACTAACTTGGCCATGAAGCCAAAGAGGAAGCTACAAAGGTGATTGAACTCCAAATTGAAGCATATCATCAAAGAGGAAACCGAACAACTCCTCAAGGTAGGGTTTATCTATCCCATTGCCGATAATGAATGGGTTAGTCCACTCGTGATTGTGCCAAAGAAAGGTGACAAGTGGCTAGTCTACTTTGATTTTTGACTATTGAATATGACAACATTCAAAGATCAATTTCCATTGTCATTCATTGATCAAGTGTTGGATACCATTTCTAAGCATTGTTATTACAGTTTTCTGGATGGTTATAGTGGCTATAACCAAATTCAAATCGTGCTAAAGGACTCGGCCAAAACAACATTCACAAGTTCATGGGGATCCTTGCATAGTGCAAGATGCCTTTTGGTCTATGCAATGCTCTTGCTACATTCCAATGCATAGTTTTAAGTATTTTTCAACAACATATCGGTAGTGGAGTGGAAGTCTTCATGGATGAATTTTCCACCTATGAAGCTACATTTGAGCAAGCCTTGGACCATCTTGAGCGAGTGCTTAAAAAATGTGTGCAGACCAATCTTCAGCTCAGTTGGCAGAAGAGTCATATGATGGTCTAGGAAGACATGGTATTAGGGCACAAAATCTCACAAGCAGGGATTGAGATTGACCCTAAAAAAATAAATGTCATCCAAGGAATTAGCCATCAACTAGAAATCATCAAAGATGTTTCATCATTCCTTGGACACATTGGCTACTACCGGCGATTCATAGAGAGTTTCTCTAAGATTGCAAAATCATTAGTTGAGCTATCAAAGAAAGATGCTCCATTTTTTTGGACCAAGGAATGTGAAAAAACATTCTAAAGCCTCAAGAAAAAGCTCATAGAGACCCCAATTCTACGAGCACTCGAATGGTCCAGACCATTCCATATCATGATAGATGCATCAAATTATGCTTTAGGGGTTGTGCTTATGTGGTTGGACGACAAGAAATTTCCATATTACATCCACTGCACAAGACGAAGCATTGTGGATGCAAAAATGAACTACACCACCATAGAAAAAGAATTGATGGTAGTGGTGTTTGCTCTAGAGAATTTTAGGCATTATGTGCTTGGATACAAAGTGTTTGTGCACATGGACCATAGTGTGATTCGCTTCTTGATGAATAAGCCAATGATAAGCCCCCATGTCATATGGTGGCAGGTGATCTTGTAGGAATTTGATCTTATGATGGTAGATTGGAAGGGAATTGAGAATGTGATCATTGAACACTTGTTTTGATTGCGATGGGACAATAAAGAGAAGGAAAGCCCACTATCTAATCTGTTTCCTAATGAACTTCTCTTTTTTAGGGCTATAACTAAACAATTGCCCACTAAGCCTAAATGGTATGATGCCATTCTCATCTATCTTCTCACTTAAGAGATGCCACAAGGGTTGGACCACTAGAAGAAACAATAGTTTTTCACTAGGTGAAAAGGGCTTGGGTCATTGGTGTGTCCTTGATGCTGATCAACTGCATGTTCTCTAGAATGCTCATAAAGGTCCTTATGGGGGCCACTATGCTAGGAGATGCATGGCCATTAAAATCTTGATGGCAAGGTCCTATTGGCTAACAATTTTCAGGGATGCTCACTAATTTGCCCATTTTTTTGAATGTTGCCAACAAGATGGTGGAATGACTACTCGAATGGAAGAACCTTGATAGTGGATTCAACCACTAGAATCCTTCAATATTTGGGGCACTGACTTCATAGGTCCCATCATGCCCATGTCAAATGGAAAGATGTACATCATAGTCACTATTGACTATTGTACGAAATGGGCAAAAGTAGTAGTCATCACCAACTTTTTGTACGAAATGGGCAAAAGTAGTAGCTTCTTAGTTTTTCATCTTTTTGTTTTACATCTTATTATTTTACAACTTTTTATTTTATACATTTTTATTTTATACCTTTTTGTTTTTATGTTATTAATTTTTCCAATTTTTGTTTTACAACATCATTAGTACATTTTATTTTTCTTATATATTTTATAATTTCTTGTATAATTTTCTTTATTTTGGTGAGATTATCTTGTTGTGTTTTTTAATAATAATGTGCCTTATTGCCAACTAGATACAGTGTGGTTTGTGTGATGTGGGCATGTGCTATCTGGTTATTTGATTTTTGGTGTTTGGATTCTAGCTTTGAATTTTGTTACTGATAACTAGGACATGGTTTCCTTTTCATGAAATAGGCAATAAGTCCACAACATCCACCCATCCACAAACTCTATGGTTCTCCTTATTCTAGAAGTATGAGGTCCATTTTTCATTAATAAAACTTTAACGAACTTGTGATCTTGGTAGTTTTTGAACTTGAAAATGATTTAAAGGCTTGAACAGGATGTGAGTTCAAGAGGACTCGATACTCTTTATGCCTTTCTACTTACTTGGATGCATGTGTTTTTTCATGGATTTCCTACCATTCTATGTTGATCAATAATAGGAAGTTAAATAAGTCTTTGCATGGTGTGGTTCCCATTTCAAAAAAAATGATGGAAATTCAAAGCACACCCCCTTTGATAAAATAGATGGGCTACAAGCACTAGTTATGGGACTAGAAAGACATGTTACCCATGCCTAAAGGCCCTCTCTAACTAAGGCCCTTTCTCACTTCCTACTTCTCTTTTCTTCTTAAATAAGGAAAGGTGGTTGTTTTGTGGGAGCACTCTTTTGTCTCATAGGGGTGAACTAGTCTTAGAGTGGCAATGCGAAGTCACTAAATGTGGTTGGTTTTGGTCTGGATTAAGGATGGATTTTATCAGGTCATTTAACCACAAAATTCAAAAGGGACTTCATGTGACCTTAATTGGGAACTCCATTCCACTTTCTCTCTCATCCATCTATGCTTTCCATGTCTCACCTCATTGCTAATGTTCATGTTCTTGTTCGATGTCTTAGTTTGATGTGTCAAAATTTTATGGTAGTTTCTTTCAAGTTTTTGTACTTAACTTTCCATAACCATTAATCATCCATGGGGCCTATGGACTCCTCAATTTGAGGTTATGCAAGGAAAACAAAGGGCATGTTCCTACTTTGGGGAGGACCCACTTACATACCTTTTGGTTGGATTAGTTAAGTTTTTTATCCTTAGATATTCTCACAATTAAATCCTCTTGCGTACCTAATTAATGACATCCTCTTTTTATTGTTGTAAATCCTTTTACCCTCTTCAAGCATTTCATCACGTTTGGACTTTTCAAAATTTAATAATGATTGACTTATCTATTTCACCCTTTTTTTAGTCTTCTTGCTAACACTATTAAAGAAATCAATCCACAATAATCACAACCTAGCCAAGTGTAACTATCAATGGGACAAGATACCTAAAAGCTATACATTACACATTACACACTAATTTATGATTTTGTTGTGACTACAATGGGAAGCGTGGACTAGAAGCAGGACTATCTTCACCAAGGAAGAAGCAATAGCACCATGCGACAAGGATCCTTCATGATCATTGAATCTTCTTCCTCGCTCTTTAGCTGCCAAAGGAGTTGGATGTCAGTTTTGTCTAGGGTGTTCAATTCTATTATCATGAACACCCAATTTTGTAAAGATTGTAAATCTGTACATTTCTGCACTTAGAGTCTATCTATTTTGTCTAAGTTAGTTTGCATGTCAGTCAATAATCCCATACCTTCCCAATATTTTGTAAGGGACATGTTCCTCCTTGTTCACTTAAAGATGAGTTTTCATTTAATTATGGGATGAACCATATTTTTCCTGGCTCTGATATTGAATACCCAATATTAGGGTCCAAGAAGCAATGTTGGATATTCGATATCACAAGATATGTGTTGGCCTATAAATATAGTGCTTAGGCATACAACTTCCAGAAATTTTTGTCATAGCATAGCAGAGCTCTTACAGTTTCTTTTCTCCAGAGTTAGAATATTTTCCAAAGTGCTCGCAGTAGGAGTCATTAAGTGTACGAATCTTTATTCAAGCACTGTTGTACCTAAGCACAACAATGTGTATGAAAATAAAGATGAGCTTTCTTATAAAACCTTGTAGCACCTTGGCTAGCTTAAATATTTTATTCATGCATTTAATGTTTTGTGCAATTTTATTTTATACTGCCAAGTAATTAAACTAAAGTAAGCCAACCAGATTAAATAGCAGTTAATTAAGCACATAAGTACAACTGCTTCAAGCATGCATATAACATGTGATAATCCCAATAATGCTTAACATTTGGTAACCCAACAGCATTATACATGTTCAAGATGTGCATGGAAAGTGGGACTAGATACTTATGTTAGGATAGTTAGTTATTAATTAACAACTAGATTTGTTAAATTGATTCATAAATTGAGTTTCAACTTGTTATCAATCATAGATGAATAAAATATAAAATAATAAAAATCATGTGCCTTGATTACACTTAACCATACAACTAAGTTCCACAAATATAGTTGAGAAGACAATGATCTTCACAATTAGATTTCATGTCCTAGAACTAGTGTACTTAGGAACTTAAGTTTTATAGAATTCGACCAAATTATGCATGAATGCTTATGATTCATATGGTTCAGTGTAGGGGTACCTCATCGCTCATCAATCATAGTTATCTTCCTCTTCATCAAAATGCCTTCTTCTATATGCATGTTCTCATGGCCTCTCCTTCATTTCTCATCATGATCCCTCAATCTTCTTTCTCTTTTGCCAAAATCTATAAATGAATGTAAGGAAGAAGATGAAGGAGTTAGAGAATGGTGCCAGTCAGTTCTCCTTCTGTGACTCCTTGATTCACCTCTTTTAAATTCAATGGAGGTCTTAGGCCTTGAACTCATCCTTAGTTCAAAGTCCCTCTCATTTCTTCTAGGGGTTTCTACAAGAGCTAAATGCAATTTTGTTTTAATGAGATCTTCAATGTGAATGACTAGTGTTTGGGAGTGAGATCCATGAGTCTAATATAACTTTTTCGCTTGAAATGAAACATCTTCTCTTACTTTAAGAACAACTATTTGTGAAGCTTTCTTTCCTTTATCTTGTTCATATCTTACCTTCATAATGACATCTCTTCTTGCTTGAGCCTTTGTTGGTTGGTATGGCCTAGTCATGTGTTTGGTGACTTGATAGCCTTCCTACACATGACCAACATTTGACCTCATGAGGGTTGCTTGAAGCATTGATGGTGCTAAAAATTCAGTTGATAAGATAATATTTCCCTATAAATATTTCCATTTGAGTTGTTCATCCTAGTGGAAAATGAATGTAAAATCAGGATAATAAGGATTAGTGTGAGCATATGAAATTCTAATTTACATTGGTGCACTTGATGAATCATGTTTTCACATACTCTAATATCATATACCCAATATTAAAGCCTCGACATTGGGTATTCAATGTTGGAGCCTAGGATGCGATGTCGAATATTCGATATCGTGGGGTATACACCAACCTATAAATATAACACTTGAGCTCACGATTTTGATATCATTTTTTGTCATAGTTAGCAAAGCTCTTATAGTTTGTTTCCTCCAAAGTTAGAATATTTTCTGAGTGCCCATAACAAGAGTCTGAGTGTGTACGAATCTTTGTTCAAACATTGATGTACCTAAGCATAATAGTGTGACGGGAATAAAAACAAACTCTTTCGATAATCCTTGCAGAACTGAGAATAGATTAATGTTTTCTTTAATGCACTTTACTTTAATGCAATTTAATTAAGTAATTAATTTCCAGTTTTTAATGAACACAAGCATGACCACTTCGAGCATATGTGTAACACTTAGTAACCCAGGAACGTTTAACGTTTGGTAGCCCAACAGTGCTATACATGTTCAAGATGTATCCAAGAAAGTGGGATGGGTACTTGTGTTAGGCTAGCTAGGCTGTAGATAAATTAGATCCTAAATTACTCTACCTTTCATTATTTTTGTAGGTAATTAAATTTATAAAACCTAAAATGATAAAAATGATGTACCTCAATTACACTTAAACCATATCATTGAGCTTCACAAGTGTGATTGAGAAGACAACAAACATTCTTAATGTCCATTTCACTTCCTAGAAGAACTAGTGCACTGGAGAACTATAGGTCCACAGAATCTAACCAAATCATGCGTAAATGCCTTAGTGATTCATATGATTAGGTGTAGTGGTACCTTATCGCTTATCATTAATGCTGTTATCGGGGACCTTTTGGCTGTTTTGTGTGCTATCTAGGATTTAGTGGAAACCACTCAAAATTGTTGGATGAAACTTAGATTCATATCATATTTTACAATTACTACAATAAAAATTTAAAAGCACACTATGTTTTTATCATCTAACTGAAAATGTCTTCTTCTCACAGGAGTGCTTCTCTACCCAAGTCTAATGAAGCTCATCAATCAGTTCCTTAGCAATATTAACTGGTATATGCTCATCCTCATGAGCATGTATCCAATTTCACCTTCATCCTACACCAAGATGAATAGTTATGGTGGCATGACATGAAGGGCAACATTGTGTTGTCGCTCGATTGATCTGTTCCTACAATGCTCCAACAAATGTTTATACGATGGGGTCTCTAGGAACGTCATGTTGAGTATGTTGTGTAAGATGCTGACACTAGGGATTATCATCCCACTAAGGCACAACGTTTACAGGATCGACAGCTAGAACAATTTCATGAATTTGCAAAGGAAAAAGAATTTAATGATTCTCCATTCCTGCTATACCAAAAAGATGATGCAGAACCCTTCTTTGGGGGTTTTCCATTTAATGAAATTCCTCTCTTTGACTTTGGTGAAGGAGGTCAAAACCATAACCCATAGTCCATTATCGACAATCCTGGTTTTAATAAGAATGGATCCAATAACAAAGAAGGATCCAAAGAGATAAGCCCAGGTAGGAATGTAGACAAGAAACAAGATCATGATCATGATCGCGATCACCAAAGAGGTGGTCGCAGGCATCGTGATGGTGCTAGTCTTCCTTCCTCTTTACCTTCATCGTCATCTTTTTCTTCTTCTTCTTCTGGCTCTAACCATGACTGTAGGAGGCAAGGCCATGATGGAGGTGACCGAAATGACCAATGAGGCCGAAATGACCAGAGGGACTATCAAGCATGGTAAGATCAAGGGCACAAACATTCAAGGGAGGCACATCACCATGAACAAAGGGATAGTAGAGGGCATTGTAGGCACCATGATCATGGCCTTGATGAGCCTTTACTTGTTACCCAAAGTATGCTCAATATCACTGAGGTAGTATGAATTCCAACAAGGCATGTGAATGATAGTTGGATCAATAGGATAGATATGAACAATATCCCTAGGTTCAAAGGGGGATATAACTCAGATTCATAGAACCATCTCCAAGCTTTTCAAGATGCATTTGGCTTGCAAAACATAAAGAATGAGTGAAAAAAAACTTAAGTTGTTTCCAAGGACACTCATCAAAGGAGCAGAGAATTGGTACTGGTCCTTAGAGCCAGAATTTATTAGATGATGGAGTACCATGATTAAATTATTTAATGATAAATATAAAACATGCTCCAAAGTGTCCAACTTGAGAAGGAAAATCTAAGGATGAAAATAGGGAACACACAAACCCTTAGATGCTACCATCAACCGATACTACTCCTTAATGCACAAATGTCCTGGTTATGATTATTATCAATTTTATCAACTTTGCCACATTGTAGATGAGCTTTGATTAGAAATGAGGAGAACCCTTGGTGTCTATGCCTAAGGGTGATTGTCAGAATTAAGCGCCTATTAGATACAAAGACTAATCTAGTAGGTAGTAAAAGAGGAAGGTGAATTAAGAAAAAGAGAAAGTGTAGAAGAGTATAATCATGATCCTTCCATTCATAAGAGGGAGGTTCAATTTTGTGACAGTGAGGAAGAATCCAAACCTAATGAGGTGGTGAATAGGAAAGCCTTGTCACTCCAAAAATTTTAATATGAGATTACAACCAAGGTTTATTAGTTATAGGACTCCATGGATAATAGATTTCAACCTATCCTAAAAATTGCTGAAGAGTCCAAAGAACAAGGTAGTGATCATGAGCGCAGGAGGCACAAGGAAGTTGAATGTGCCTATCAAAAAGGTAAGGGTAAGATTTTTGCAATAGAAAAAGTTGTGGAAAGTGAATTAGAGGATGATGATGGGTGTGACATTTGTCAGTATGAACATCTTGAGGGATGTTGCTCCATAGTGTCATACTTATAGGAGTCTAGGGTGTATACTTTGAATCCATGACTAACATAAAGGCAAACATCTAGAAGATTACCTTATCCTCAAGGTAATTTTAGGTAGTTCCACCAACAACAGCAATATTATCCAAGTAGAACTCCACCAGAACCATATGAGCAGTATCAATAATGGCAGCAACCACGGTCATGGGTGCTAGCACCACCAAGGCAACAACGTCCTTATAGACAACCTAATCCATATGGATATTACATTCAGAAATCCTTGTCTCCATGTGACTCCTCTAGTCACATTTCTACTTTCCAACCTCAATACTACCCTCTTGATAATTACCAAATGCATTCTCCACATGCAAGGAGGGATACCATCTCTTACCCTTATCCTCCTCCTATTCCTGCACATCTTCCTCTTTCATCCACATAGCTACCACCTACTCCATCTATGCAAGGTGAACTATCAACTCAACTACAACAACGCAATGCTACTAGAGTCGTTAATCTACAACTGGTTCATCAACCAAGTGAGTTAAACACTCAATAAAAAAAACCTTTCTTTTGACCCTGCAGTCCACCTAAGCCCTCAAACACGCCTATAGTTGGCAACCCTGTTCCTTTATCTTCCTTTGTCTCAAATACCTTTGAGTCCCCTTCAAACCAAACACCACATAGGATCCATACTGTGATGCTTACTCACATTGTATCTGATTAGATCTATGTTGGAAACCTTCCCATGAAGTTAGCAGATCCTGAAAGTCCTCTGATTTATTTGTAGATTATTGGGAATGAACCATGCAAAGCTCTTTTGGACTTAGGTTCTAATGTCAACCTAATTTCTCATGAGATGTATGCTACATGGAGCCTATCTCCTTTAAAAAAGAGTAATATCATATTAGAATTGGCAAACCAATCCATCACTATTCCATTGGGATTAGTAGAAGATATTGTGACCACTATCTGTGGGTGGTCTTATCCTGTTGATTTCCTAGTGATCAAGGTGAATAATTGTAAAGGGGATTTTCCAATCATCATGGGAAGGGCATGGCTTAGCACCATTGATGCAAGAATGGCATTAGAGATCTTTTTGTAGAAATATCTAAAGGAAATGCATTCAGAAAGATCGAGAAGAAGTGTGTTCCATGCATCACGTACAACAATATAGGATGCAACTGTGTGCAAAAACTTTGGATTGTGAAACAAACATCTTTCTTTGCATGCAAATAATGTGCACTAGAAGTAGAAATTCAAAGGTGTCTATACGCAGCAGCCACAAAATAGGAGGGCACCCAATGGCTAACTGTTGATTTTGAGAGTAGCATACTTTGCATGGAACCAACTGAGAGCCTGACATGCACATATGTCACAAGCATAGATGAACTAGAGCAAGTTCATCACTAACTCTCTAATGATGCAAATAACAATACCTATTGGAAAGAGTTAAAAATTTCTAAAAATTTTAGACAAGACCCCCTTGAACTAAAAATGCTACCAACTGACATGGAATATGTGTTCTTAAAAAATGGAAAGCCAGTCATAATCAATGCAAATATTGCTATAGAACAAAAAAATGCCGTTAAATGTGGTTGAAAAATGGTCAGTAGCTTTTGCTTGGTCATATCCTGAACTCACAAGGATTGGTCTTAGGATATGCTAGCACTACATCTACACTGATGCAACCATAATGCCAAAGAGACAGCCACAAAAGGTGATTGAACCCCAGACTAAAGTAGATCATCAAAGAGGAAATTGAACAACTCCTTAAGGTAGGGTTCATTTATCCCATTATAGATAGTGAGTGGGTTAGTTCAGTCATGATTGTGCCAAAGAAAGGTGGCAAGTGGTAGGTCTGCATCAATTTTTGGCTGCTAAATATGGCAACATTCAAGACCATTTTCCATTACTATTTGTTGGTCAGGTGCTAACCATAATATTTGGGCAATGGTAATATAGTTTTCTAGATGATTATAATGGCTATAACCAAATTCAAATGCACTAAAGGACTAGACCAAAACAACATTTACAAGTTCTTGTGGGACTTTTGCATATTACAAGATGCCTTTTGGTCTATGTAATGCTCCTACTACATTCCAATGCTTAGTTCTAAGCATTTTTCAACAGTAAATCGGTAGTGGTGTGGAAGTTTTCATGGATGACTTCTCCACTTATGCAACTACATTTGAGTAAGTCCTGAACTGCCTTGAGCAAGTATTGAAATGATGTGTTGAGATAAACCTTAGGCTCAACTAGCAAAAGAGTCATCTAATGGTCTAGGAAGGCATTATATTGGGGCATAAAATATTACAAGCAGGAATTGAGGTCGATCCCAGAAAAATGAGGGTCATCCAAGGAATAACCCGCCCACGAGAAATTGTCAAAGATGCTTTATCATTCCTTGGACATACTGGCTACTATCGATAATTCATAGAGAATTTCTCTAAGATCGCAAAGCCTTTGGTGGAACTAACAAAGAAAGATGCTCCATTTGTCTAGACTGTGGAATGTGAAAAAGAATTCCAATAGCTAAAAGAGAAACTTGTAGAAACCCCAATCCTACAAGCACCTAATTGATCTAGACCATTTCATGTCATGACAGATGCATCAAATTATGCCTTGGAAGCCATGCTTACACAAATGGATGACAAGAAACATCCATACTACATCCATTGTACTAGTCAAAGCATTGTGGGTACACAACTAAACTATACCACTACAGAAAAAGAATTGATGGCAGTGATGTTTGCTCTAAAGAAGTTTAGACATTATGTGCTTGGGTACAAGGTGTTTGTGCACATGGACCACAATGCCATCTACTTCTTGATGAACAAGCCAATAGTGAGCCCTCGTTTCATACAATGGTTGATGATCTTGCAAGAATTTGATCTTACAATTGTAGATCAAAAGGGCATTAAGAATGTGGTTGTTGATCACTTGTCTTGGTTGCGATGCAATGACAAAGAGGAAGAAAACCCACTATCTGATATGTTACCTAATGAACTCCTCTTTGCTAGAGCTATAATTGAACAATTGCCTAATGAGCATAATTGGTATGATGGCATTGTCACCTATCTTATCACTCAAGAGATGCCACAAGGGTTGGACCACTAGAAGAAACAATAGTTTCTTCACTAGGTAAAACACTTCATGGAGATCAACTGACACCTCTACAAGGTGTGCGTTGATAGCCTAGTTTGTTGGTGTGTCCTTAATGTCGATCAACTATGCGTTCTCCAAGATGCTCATGAAGGTCTTTATGGAGGCCATTATGTTGGGAGACACACAACCATTAAAATCTCGATTGCATGGTACTATTGGCCAAGAATCTTTAGGGATACTTACCACTATGTCTGCTCTTGTGACTAATGCCAACAAGATGGTTGAATGACAACTCAAATGGAGGAACCTCAACAATGGATTCAACCACTATAACACTTCGATATTTAGGGCATTAACTTTATGGGCTCCATCACACCCATGTTAAATGGAAAGGCATACATCATAGTTGTGGTTTACTATTGTATGAAATGGGCAGAAGTAGTAGTCGTCATTGACTATACATCTTCTACTACTACTTGGTTTGTACAACAAAATGTTGTAAACAAGTTTGGTGTGCCATGTGCATTATTTTTTTTATAAGGGAACTCACTTTATAGGTACTACTTTTTGAAAGCTTATGCAATGCCTAGGGGTTGAAAATAAACTCACAACACCATACCATCCCCAGGCTAATGGTTAAGCTGAGGTTACCAGTAGGGAAATCACAAGGATTCTAACAAGAACTATTAGCAAATATAGGAAAGACTAGAACACAAAACTCAATGATGCACTTTGGGCCTACCGCTCAACATGGGAACTTGCTATGGAAGCATTCTTGTGTCTTAGGGGGATGGACTGATCTTAGAATAATGATGCGAAGTCACTAAATGTGGTTGGTTTTTGTCTAGAGTAATGATGGATCCTATCAAGTCGTTTAACCATAAAATCCACAAGGGACTTCATGTGACCTTAATTAGGAACTCCATTCCACACTCTCTCTTATCCTTCTATGCTTTTCATGTCTCACCTCATTGCTAGTTTCATGTTCTTGTTTGATGTCCTGGTTTGATATGTTGGAATTCTTAGGTAGTTTCTCTTGGGTTTTTGTACTTAACCTTCCATAACCATTAATCATCCACAGGGCCCATGGACTCCTTGGTTGAAGTTATGCAAGGGCAATAAAAAGCATATGCCTGCTTTGGGAAGGATCCACTTGCATATCTTTTGGTTGGGTTAGTTAAGTTCTTTACCCTTAGACACTCTTATAATCAAATTCTTTTGTTTACCTCATCAATGGCATCCAATTGTGCACATCTTCACAATAGTTTTTAGTGAACCTTCCTTTTTATTGTTGTGAATTCTTACACCCTCTTCAAATATTTCCTTGTGTAGAACTTTTTCAAATTTAATGGATTGCTTATCTATTTTATCCTATTTGTTAGCCTTCCCACTAATACTACTAAAGGAATCAATCTACCACAATCACAACCTAGTCGAGTGTAACCATTGACGAGACAAGGTATTTAACAACTATGTGTTCACATTGTGTACTAATTCACAATTCTGTTGTGATTGCAATGGGAAGCATGGATTGGAAGTGAGACTATCTTCACCAAGGATGATGCAACATCACCTTATGATGAGGATCGTTCATGATCGATGAATCTCCTCCCTCACTCTTTAGCTGCCAAGAGGTGTTGGATGTTAGTTTCATCCAAGGTGTTCACTTCTCTTATCATGAATACCCAATTTTGTAAACATTGTAAATCCATACACTTGAGTACTCAGAGTCTATTTGTTCCATCTGAGTCAGTTTATATGTTAGTCAATAATCCCATACCTTCCTAATATTTTTGTAAGGAACTTGTTCCTCCTCTTCTTTACTCAAGGACAAGTTTTCATTTAGTCATGGGGGTATGATGAATCATGTTTTCGCATGCTTCAATATCAAAGCCTCAACATCGGGTATCCGATGTCAAAGCCTAGGACACGTTGTTGGATATTCGATATTGTGGGATATACACCAGCCTATAAATATAGCGCTTGGGCTCATGATTTTGATATCAGTTTTTATCATAGTTAGCGAAGCTCTTGTAATTTGTTTCCTCTAGAGTTAGAATATTTTCTGAGTGCCCGCAGCAAGAGTCTAAGTGTGTATAGATCTTTGTTCAAACACTGATGTACCTAAAAATAATATTATGATGGGAAGAAAAATGAACTCTTTCGATAATCCTTGCAACATTGAGAATAGATTAATGTTTTCTTTAATGTACTTTAATTAAGTAATTAATTTCCAATTGTTAATGAACACAAGCATGACCACTTTGAGCATATGTGTAGCACTTGGTAACCTAGGAACACTTAACATTTGATAGCCTAGCAATGCTATACATGTTCAGGATGTGTCTAGGAAAGTGGGACAGATACTTGTGTTAGGCTAGCTAAGCAGTAGATAAATTAGATCCTAAATTACTCTAACTTTTATTATTGTTGTAGGTGATTAAATTTATAAAACCTAAAATGATAAAAATCATGTACCTCAATTACACTTAAACCATATCCTTAAGCTTCACAAGTGTACTTGAGAAGACAACGAACATTCTCAATGTCCATTTCACTTTCTAGAAGAACTAGTGCACTAGATAACTATAGGTCCACGAAATTTGACCAGATCATGCGTAAATGCCTTAGTGATTCATATGGTTGGGCATAGGGGTACCTTGCTGTTCATTAGCACTCCATTCTTCTTCATTATAATCCTTTTCACATCTTTCATTAAATTCAATAGTAGGTGAAATTTTTTCCTTAGTTGTAGAAGCCATGCTAAGTGTTTGACACTTAAGTATGAGAAATGTCCTTCATGATGCTTGATACAACAAACTTTGTAAAATCAACTAACTAGCAAACAATAATACATCCTTGGCAACGACACCAATGATGAGTGGTTGGGTATTCCAACACTCAACCATACAAATCACAAGCATTCATGTGCAACCACAACGTAATCCGTGAATGGGCAATGTAAGTATACTAGCAGTTAATGTTAAGTTAGTGATTATTGTCTTCTTACTTAGAGTTAGTAAGGTGTAAATTGTATGGTTTAACTCTTAGTGAGGTATATGATGGACTAATGTTGCTTGGCTCGAAATATGCTAAGTGTCATCATGGTAAAAATGATTATAGATTCTAAGTTTAAGTGAAATGAAAGTGTAAAGCTATTCTATCTTATTGGCAATAACCATCCATTCCTAGTTTGCTATACACGTCTTGAGTAGATGCAACCATTATTGAGATTACCAGGTAACTTCACTAATGACCAAATCAAGTGAAGTTACTACTGGGTTACCAAATAACTACACTTTGCACTTGAAACTAGTCATACTTATTCCACCTTACTAATAGACATTGGAATGTAAAATGACTTAAGAAATATAAATGACCTAATAAAAGTAAACATGATGAAAAAATAAAATTATGCTAAGTGAAATGTTGCAATGATGAAAAACAATCTTGATATTTATTGTCGTTTATGAATTATGTCTAGGAACAATCCACTTGAATAAAGATTTTGGACAACTGTAGTTCACCACACTATGGTCATTCACTCTAACTTTGACTCTAAATCACGAAAACAAATTGCAAGAATTTCGCTAAGTGTTGGCCAAAAGTTGTTGTTTTGATGTGATGGTGGGTTGGTATTTATAGGCTTGATCATGGCCCACTACATTGCATCTATGATAACATATCCAAGGCTACAATATTGTAGATATGATATTGTAGCATGTACCAAAAAGGTTTTATTACCAATTTACCTGTAGTGCAATGGAAATGTTCTGAATATGTCCAAAAATAATTTTTTTGTAGGAACTTCAAGTACAGGCTCAATCTCTATATGATATTTTATAAGTAGAAGCATATATGCTAATGATGGGATGCGATATCGCATGGGCCACGATATTGCGTCCGCTGCGATATCGCATCCCCCACTATATCGTGTACGTGATATCGTAGTGCGTCGCCAAATCTATAAATAAGAGGCAGCTCTCCCTTGTTTCGCCATCTAGATCTAGACCTTAGCCAAACTCTTGCTATTTTTCCATTCTAGAGTTAAAATAATTTCCATGTGCCCACAGTAGGAGCTCCAAAGTGAATAGATCTTTATTCGAGCAATTTTGTACCTGAACGCACAATTGTGTACGACAATAAAGATAAACTTTTGGATAAACCTTGCAGTGCATGGAATAAGCTAAATAGGAATTTAATTATTGTTATTTATTATTCATCATTTAAATGCTTTCTTAGTCAATTAAATCTCTTTCAACCCTTAACTCCTAGTTAAGTGCATTCAGTATGACCGCTTCGAGCATGTGCGTTACACTTGGTAATCCCAGCAATGAATAGCGTTTGGTAATCCCAAAAGGTTGCATTGGTTCAGGGTGTGAACGACAAGTGGGAATGGATACTGATGCTAGGCATTAGAACTTAGTTAGTTAAAGTTAGTTACTTAGTCTCTTCACCCTTTCTCTATTAGCATAGGCGATAAAACATAAAAGATATAAAAATCACATACCTCAGACTTACTTAACCATACAACCGTGACAAATACAAGTAAGTCTGGGAAGACAACGAACGATTAACCTTAAGTGTTCCATAAGGTGTATAGGCACTTAGTTTGTGGAGTTCGACTGGATCACACGTGTAACGCTTGTATTCATATGGTTGAGTGTAGGGGTACCTCACCACTCATCAACTACCTATAAAAATTGCAGCTCTTCAAAAATTTCTACAATTGTATAAAAAGATACTTGTTAGGAATGGCATCCACCTATCCACAAAAGTTTATAAGGTCACCTAGGAAGAATAATGGTTCAATGATGACAAAAAATGGCTTTAAACATGAAATATTAAATGTCAACATTTAAATTTGAGCTTTAAGGGTCTAAAAACAAGGATTAGACAAAAGACATTGAAGCACATGTGGGAACAACCATGTAGAAAAAAAAGACATTGAAGCACATCTGAGGAGGGTTTTTAACAAAAATACTTACTTATTTATCTACTATGATGTCTAGACAAAGTAGGGTGGCAATCACATGTACTTGTGTAGGATCTCACTATCTATTGTCTAGACAAAGTAAGGTGGCAATCACATGTACTTGTGTGGAATCTCACTAGCTACTATTAATTGAAACATAGATTAATTGTCAAAGAGAATAACACATTTCTAGATTTTGTATACATGTAATAGTGAAAAATGAAAAACACATTTTTCAAAATTGTCCTTTAATGTTCTTAGAGTTACATATAGTATTCAAACAACTTTGCCACATTTATTTGAGACAGAGGTATCTTTGAGTCAACTTTGTCACATTTATTTGAGACGAAGGTATCTTTGAGTCATTTTCTTGATGAGATGTTCAAGACCCATCATGACCTTATAGAAAGCTTGTCATAACAAAAAAAATATTTTTATCCCTGTGCAGCCTCACAAGGAAGTCATTAAGCATTTCCCATTTCCGATTTCCAGGATCTTCTGTTTTTGGTGAAACGCAAAATTTCTTGCACCTGTTTTTTTGTCTTTTTAAAATAACGAATATTCTTACGCTCGGACTCTAGCCATGCACCAGGGGTTGCCTTTCAAAAGAAAGCATGCATCTGCGTCTGTGTATAGCCTCCCAGCATCGGGGTCCCATAAATGGCCAGAATGGAAGCACAGCTTCTGCTGCAAGTACCTGATCAAGGCGATCGCAATTCGAAGATCAACAATTGACTTCTGCCAGGACAGAGACAGACATAGAAAGAGAAAGAGGTGTAGCAGCAGCAGCAGCATGAGAGAGGCAGATAAAATCAAGGCGAACAACATGCCGGATCCTTCCATTCCCCGATGGCTCTGTCAAAATTGCAGGCAGCCTCTCTGCATCGTCGGGGCCGACACCTACGCCGAAAAATTTGGAGGAAGCGAGGCCGCCAGATCAGGTTTTTTCTTCAAGCTCGGATATCTCTCCTATTCATGCGTGTTGTTTCTTCCGCAATCAGATCAGTCTAAGTTTCAGCCGTCCTCAGAAGGATTGTGGTTTTAATGCTCGCAAATCATATGATCTTAAGTGTCAGCTGCCCTTAGGAGAATTGTATTTTGAATGCTTAGAAATCATATCAGCGTGAGTTTCAAATATCCTTAGAAGAACTATGTTTTCAATGCTTTTACAAAACATGAAATTCGTTACTTGCAGGGGCAGCGCAGGCGTCTTCGTCTTCGATGCATGGCACGGGAAGTGTGCTAGGAGCAAGCCGAATGGATCATTCATTTGTTGTTCTGCCAAAGCAGAGAAATCAAGCCTCAGGCTTTCCGCCGCGGCCTCGAGGAGCAGGCGCAATTCACGGCCACCAGGAGAAGCCTTTGCAAGCGACGAGTGTTGGCGAGAATCAGGGACACGGCGCCAAAGCAATTGAGGAATCATTTGTAGTCCTACCACCATCGGCCGCTTCCATGTACAGATGCGATGCATCTACCGAAGCAGGGGGTGCCGTACAGGCGTTAAAGTTACCGGTCGGCGCCAATCACGCGAGTTTTCACTCCAGCGTCGCCGTTTTGAAACGCGCCTTTGACGTTGTCGCTTCTCAAGCGCAGGTTAGTATGGAAGTTTTACAGAACTGTTTCTCATCTTCATTTTGATGTTTCTACGATCGCAACGTTGGAAATGGTAGCACAAGAACATCGTTGTGTCCTTCGAAGTCTTGGAATGCACTTTGCGAAGTTTAAGGTTCGGATCACAGAGATGACTTGGAAAACAATTCCTCGCATTATAGTTTGTAGCGCCTGGTGAAAACATCGTATGAGGCTAAATTTTTGCGGTGTTCGAGGTTTGAATCTTTGGTGAAATACTGAAATCTCACAGCAGACTTGGAATCCCTACATTGGAATATAGAGAGAGCACAAATGAAACTGAAACTGAATTTACAGGACCAGTTTCAGAATTTCTTTAAACTGAATTTATTATGACCTAGTCCAAGCCATTTAAACTGAATTTATTATGACCTAGTCCAAGCCAAGATTCTTACCACTAAGGTAACACCTCATCATATTTATAAGTTTCAAAGTGTTTTGTTCTGACCTCCATTCAGCATACAAATTGCTTGTTACTCCCTTATGTTAGAGAGCTTATAGATGCATTCAGTTCTACTTTCATATAAAGATAAAGATATGTCATTCACTTTCAACTTAATATTGAGTATTCTTGTTGTATTTATGCCAATTATTAAGGTTCATTTTTAGTTTTATTCGCAAGAGGTTATAATACCGCTATTCAGTTTGATCATTTCACTGTAATGATATTTCACAAGCAATACGTAAATGGGATGAATTTATTCAATTTTTTTAGCAATTAAGTATCTATTGATGGTCATGACACGTCTTAATTAATCTACTTCATTAAAAGGGATAATGTTGTTTTCATTCAGTGTAGCTGGGAATTATTTAAACAAGCATTTTCTATATGCAGGTAGAGCAGCCTCTTTGCTCAGAATGCATGCGAATTGTTTTTGAAAAGCTTGAAGAAGAGCTTGAAGATATCAATCAAGACATTAAGGCTTATGAAACTGCCCTTGAACAACTTGAAGAAGAACCTCCTTCTGGCTTAAATGAAGCTGATTTTCTACTTGAGAAGGCAAAGGTACTTGTTGTAATTATGAATGACACTTTAAGTTAGCAAATCTTATTGCAACATATATCATTTTCCCTTTCCATTTATTAAACTATATCCACTTTTATGTTAACTGTTACGTATAAAAACCTATGAAACTTGAGAATCCTGGGTTTTGTCTTTTAATTTTTAGGTAGAAGAGGAGCAAAGGAAATTAGAGGCAGCCATAGAAGAAACAGACAAACAATTGGAAGATGTGAGAAATCAACACCAAGAGCTGGAAATAAAATCTAAAGAACTGGATGAAATGGAAGAAAGGTAATGAACTAGGCTATCTTTTCACTCTTCCATATAAATGAAGATCACAGATAAGATAGGAACTTGATACAGGATGAATTATGAAATACTAATATCTGCAAAGTTTTAGACAAAATTGTTCTTATGAAATAGGGTTCTTGAAAACCTAGAATTTTATTTTAGATCATATTTTTTCTTTTAGATTTGAAATCGAAAAAATGTAAACTGGGTTGTTGTTCTAGGGCTTTACATGGTTTGATTTCACTGTTTAGTTGTGAGACGAAGACACTGATTAAAATGAACCATTTTCATTAGAGTTTTGATAGTTAACTTACGCCTAATTGTAATACATTAGCCATATTAAAGGAATATTCTTTATGCATTGGATGCATAGTATTTAGGCTGCCTTTTGAGGATTGTGTGATTCGTTGATTCCTTATAATTGCTTTCAGCAACTATAAACTACACCATGTATTGAAGAAGAAAAATTTACTTTTGAATTGCAGATATTGGCATGAGTTCAATGACTTTAAATTTCAGCTTTTCAATCATCAGGTAAATGTTCTGTTATTACTTTTATGCACTGTCTCAGCTGTTTTTTCAATTACTTTCTATGATATAACATGCGAGAAATGAATGGAAAAGAATGTATTTTGCTTAGTACATATCAGATGTGTTAAGAGGAGAAAGAGTTAAAACCCTTTTTGGAGGTTTTAGGGTATATCGGGATGGTGGAAGATTTGTTCTATAAATTTAATAGGACAGTTCAAATATATTATCATTTAGAAGAAATAATTGTAGCAGACAATTTTAACAGCGTGCCAGATTTTCTGCATTTGATCAGTATTTTTAGTTGAGTAGAATATCACCTAGTGTGCAGTAATAGCTTAACAATAACTTATACCAATAGTCATTTAAACAAGTTAAACAATTAGAGAACACTTCAAATTCTGGTACCAATTCTGAAAATGAAAGTGAATGAACACCTGCAAGGGCTGTGGAACTGAAGTTAGTGAGTTTGTTTTTAATGCTTGAAAGGCCTTTGAAGTGCTAATCATTGAGGATATGTCTGAGAAAGGTAGCAGAAGTTCAAGGTTCCATGTATGGCTTAATCAGAGTTTTGGAATTTTCTGAGTGGCATTACAAAAATATGCTGCAGAAACCAGGGAATAACAGCAAAGCATGAATGAAAGAACAGGACACATAGGAATTTAATGAGGTTTGAGCTATTTCTACTCTACATCCTTAAACTGATCCAGAGCTCTCTATCTTCAATAAAAACAAGGACTCTAGGCACATCGGTGCCGTTTTTCTCTCCACTACCTTTCCTTCAACACAATCTTTCAACACACCTTTAAGATTGAAACTGAAATTGTTCAATATTTGCTTTAAACAGTTTATGCATAATGCTTGTATATCTCAAGGACAGCCTATTGGGGCTGGACCTGTGACTCTTAAAATGAAAGCTACACACCTTAACCATCAAGTCACACATCAAAGATATCTATTTTAAAAAATTCACCCTACCCATTATTTTTTCGAACAAGTAAAAAATTATATTAATAAACTATGATTTGAAATATAATGAAATTATTCTTCGGATCTTAATGATCAACCAAGATAATAGGATCAAATTTCTAATCATGAATTTAAAATAAAATAATCATACAATGGTGCCAAGTTAATCGTAACTCTGTAAATAAAAATTATAATTGTGGAAGGCACAAATACTGTGGCAGTCAACTTCCATTTTATACATTGCATCATCCTTCTAATTTTTTATTAGTGGCCACTATACTTTATCTACTTTGATTTCTATCCTTTCAAAAGTTCTTCAATTTCTATAGTTCCATATTTGAAAGATCAAATGTACTAGCAAAGTGTTCCAAATTTTATTAACATGCCAGTTTTCACTTATGTTCCAGCTACTACAAGATTCCATAAGGATTTAAAATGCTGATATATTTTATTCTAAACACTATTCCAAATATGGCCAAATAGGAGCAGCACTATCTATGATCATTTTTTTGGGGTGAAAGCTGAGGATCTTTTTCTTGATAAATTCTTGTTCGTGATATTAGTTTTATTTGCCATCAATAACATTATTTTATTTTGAAAAAATAAATATGATTTGAAAATTGTGATATTCCTGAATTTGCATCAATGCATAGATTTATCAAAGTCCTTGCCATTGTCACTTCCACAGCTTCCATGGTACTTACAATATGTTATTCACTTGATTTCTTGGTTTATTTTTAATACCCTATTCTTATTGAGGTTGTTATTTATATATCATGAATCACTAGAAGGAATTAACCCTTTTATCTTGATGCTGTTTTATTTACTATATGGGATACATACAACATATGCACACTGGCTAACTGCAATTAGGCGTCTCTGCATTTAAGTGGAAAACCACTCTATAGATGATTGCAATTTTAAACTTTCTAAGTTATTTACTGTATCCATTTTAACATAAGAATACAGATGACCAGTGTTATTAATATTTGTTACTCTTGACATTTACAGGAAGAGCGTGATGCAATCTTATCAAAGATTGAAGTTACCCAAACACAATTGGAGAAACTGAAGCAAACAAATGTATTAAATGATGCATTTCATATTTGGCATGATGGTGATTTTGGCACAATAAACAACTTTCGATTAGGTCGTCTTCCAAGTATGCCAGTAAGTACATTTGTAATACCATGGACTATTTTGATGCAATAGAGTAAATTTAAACAAAGAGACCTTGCCAAGCTTTGTTAGTGTAATGGGCTTTCTGATATCTTTTAGATGTGGTCTTGTTTTTGGCTTCTGAGGATTAATGCATATAGAAGAAACAAAATTCTAATTTGAGATATTCAGAGATTTAGATCTTGAAATAAATGCACATGAAAGCATGAATGAGTTCATGCCATCTAAGAATTAGAAGAAGTCCATGGAGGGATGTTCCACACAAAGAATGAAAGGGTATATTGTGTTCATCATCATCATCCTAGCCTTAACTCAACCACATGGGGTTAGCTATTTGAGTTCTTTTACTTCATTCATTTCTATTAAAAGCCAAATAAGCATAAATACCCAAAATTTGGATGTCTTTATTTATGCAAGCAAACCAAGTATGTTTTGGTCTACCTCTTTGTTGGTTTCCTTCAACTTTAATGAAGCAACCTCTCTTAACAAGAGCATTCATTTGTCTTCTTAACACAGGACCAAACTATCTAAGATGACCTTCTTTAATTTTCTCATCTATGGTAGCTACTCCTAGAGTTCTCCTAATAAGAGAGTTGTTGACTTGATCTATCCTAGTCACACCCAACATCCACCTTAGCATTCACATCTTTGCCACATGCACACATTGCACATGATGTTTTTTTAATAGGTTAGCATTTTGCATCATAAAGAATTGCAGGTGTGATAGCAGTTCTATAAACTTACCCTTCAACCTAGCAGGATGAATCCCATATGTATATCTTATAACAAAATGTATAATGAGTTCTTGTAACAAAATTGAAGATTAATGTCATATCTTGAATGTTCCGCTATAAAGTCTCTTCAAAACCAATGGTGAATAGTTGTTAATACTCGATACTTTGTACTCAGCATTTTCAGACTAATTGAATTGTTATATTATATAATTAGTTTATGCAATAGATCAGTTTCACTTTCAAAAACTTCTGATCCTTCTTGAGCATTGAGGCTCTGCATGATAATCCTTTTTTATATAGGGCTTTTGTTGCAATATTGATTACATAAAACACCAAATTCCTGCATTTAATTCTTGGTTTAGCATTATTAGCTTTAATTCATTGGGGTTGTATACAATAGGTAGATTTTGAGTTCAATTTTCAAGATCCTATATGAAGTTGTCTAAATGCATGTGGTGCTTGTCTTCCTGTTTCTGGAAGTCATCATGGAGATACTTGGGCCTAGTTTTGATACTTATGAATATCACCTCAAACTCAGATATTGTAATTATTACTTAATTGAACAGTGTTCATTGAGAAAGTAACATTGTTTAATTTTGGATCACAATATATCCAATATATTTTAAAATAATAAATATCAAATACATGAATTTTCATCCAAAGTATAATGACTCTTCCATAACTTGTAGTGCTCCCCATTAATTAATCATAATAGAAAATAAATGGTTATTCATGAGTCCTTAGCCCATACCAAGGATCAACTAGAGGTCTATTTATCTTTGTTGCAATCCCAAACAAACACATAGATCNAATGCTCCTACCTCTCGAGTACGACCCAACTTGGATCATAAAGAGAACTACCATTTGTGGTTAAAGCTTTAGCATCGTTGATTAAGTAACAAGTATGATCTACCTTAATTTGCATGTGCAGTTTATTGATGGTATATTCTAACTTTGAGTTCTTGATGTCTATTTAGCTTTCAAGTCTTCTGTCAGGAGGATACTGAACTCTGTAGCGATGAAAATTTTCTCTGTAATACATCATACAAATAGTCTACATTCCCTTTGAATTGCACACGGTTAATCACATTAGATGTGAATTGTTAATCATATGTTACGTATGACGGACATTAGGGTTTGTACATTCATTTGATTATCATTGTTTTATAATATTATTACTCATGATTTAATCAATTCATTCTGGATTTTTCGATTAATCATAAGTCTATAGTGACTTACATGGTCACAGGTTGACTGGGATGAGACAAATGCAGCGTGGGGCCAAGCATGCCTTCTCCTACATACAATGTCAGTGCATGCTGGTGTTAAATTTTCGTATCCTTAATGTAATGGCAAATCTATAATTGTTTTGTTTACTTTGTGCATATACATTGTTGTCTTCTGCTTTTGAGAAAAAATTATAAGTAGATATCTAGCATAGCAAAACCACAACTATTGTGGAACCCCTTCTCATCCTGGAGGTAAAATAACATTAAAATGTCATCGTCATTTTTATAGATATAGTTTTTATTTTCCGTATGTTTAAAAACACTGGCACATCTCAAGAAGTTAATGTCATATTGACTTTACATTGCAAAACTTTGCAGTTAACGTGGCCATTTATAAATGCTCCTATGGTATTTATTTCTGTCAGTTTTGGCTGTTGTGGAGGCTCTCAAGCTGCATATTTTCTAGACTTACATATTTTGCTGCCCTAGTCAGTTTCACTTTACACTGGGGAGTAGATCATAAGCTGTCATGGAAATAAGGTGGCTGATATGATCATGCTTATAAATGTGGCTCACCTGGGGAAGCTTGATTTTTATAGAGCAAGATGCCAGTAAAACTAATTCATAATTTTGTTCTCGGTACTATCTTGTTACTTTTTGAAAATTTCTTTTGTATTATAATTTTCTTATTGCCTTTTCTCTAAAGTTTGCATGAAGTGCAAATGGGCCTGGTTAATAGATGATTCTTTTAGGTCTTCTTCACATTCAAAGGATTTAATATCGTAGTTTATTAAATTACTGATCCTGGAAGTCTATTTTGGGTTGGAACCTCTGTTTTCCATGCAATATATATATTCTCTACATCTATATTCCAAGTAGGCATCCTTTGTTGGAGATGTCTTCCATCCTTGTTCTGATTTGAGGCTTGTCATATATATACACTTCATAAGTTCATATTTTTCATGGCAATTATCTTTTTTAAAAAGATTATGTTGTGGTCCTTAATGTAATGATGAAAGATATCGAATCATTCCAATGGGGAGTTATCCATTAATTGCTGACAGCAAAAACAACAAATACGAATTGTAAGTTGTTCCTTCTCTTTTCTGTATCAGCAAAATTACTAACATTATGGAGCAAGAAAAATGTTTTGTGAAAAAATGAGAGTAGAGCTTTGTATTGAGCATTATAAAGTGGCCAGCTATCTCTACTCCAGTTTACTGAGAATCAATGCAGGAATGATTTGTTTGGGAAACCAACACATGCTTAACTAATATTTCAAACTGATACATATCATGCATGGATGCATATTATACCACAAATTTTTACAAACTGTCAGAATGTTAGATTTGGGTATTGCTTCTATATAAAATCTGTATTGAAGTAGGTAAATACATTTAGAGCAATAAGCAAGGTTGACATTGAAAGTTTCTTATCAAACAATTGAACAATCAGAAAAATTAGAAAAATACGAGTTGCAAGTGTATTTTATTTCACCTAGTAAATATAAAAGTGTTATCTTCATCACAAGCATGCTTTCATTTAGTGCCACATAGACTAATTATGGAGCCAAATTTTTACACATTTTTTGGGAAAAAGTCGCTGCTTTTAAAAGCTAAAACTTACTGGCCACATGTACTAGTAAAATAATTAAAAAAAAAAAAGGTTAAGTTCTCTAGACTGGACCATATAATGAAATGAACAAGATGCATTCTGTTCTGTACCTTTCAAAAAATCTTCTATTAGCGTCACTGATAGTCTGTCATTGTAAAAGGTCATAAATAACAGAAGTTTCTGCTTATTCCTGATGCACTTTGATCGCCTCATTTTGTTCTGTTGATGCATTTGTTGGTAGTCTGTCATTGTGACAGTCTGTCAGTTGTTGTGATGCATTTGTTCTGTTGACCTTACTGTTTTGAACTTGTGTTTCTTTGCTGTGAGTCTATATTTGTTGCTGCTTTGTTCTAGAATTCTTAATAAGATTGTGATCAATGAATTTGTAATTGTAAATTGTAAAGTGGTTAATCACATAGTTGAGGTGTACCCCGATGAATCATTGTGATGAACATTGAGTGCAATGCAGTGTTACAGATCAATTAATCTTGTTTATGATTTACAAATAGTAGAGAAGCGTGTGTTTGAAAAGGTGTGGAACATTGTTGTGGAAGATGTTAGAATGACTCAGCCACATAAAGTGAATTAAAGGATCCAACCCAACCCATAATGAGTGTCTGGGAACTTTGCATGACTTGCTTTTAGATGACAGCTTTAACAATGTTTAATGTTAGATGACCATGTAATTGGATACATGGCTTCTTTTTTAAGTTTAGATTTAAGTTTTAATTTTGGATCAGCATAATATTAGGCTGATAACTTACTTATAATTTTAGTTTTACTGTTAACATTGGATTAATGCTATTTAAAACATGATCGATGCTTTCTTACTGCTTTTATGTGTTTAAATGTTTTAAGTATATAATAATGGTTTGCTGGTATTTTTAGTTAGTTCCTCTCTGTTCAAGAATTGTCTGCCTAGATGACCATGGCTAAAGCACACATCAAATCCAGTGATGCAGATATTAGTCATTATATAGTCAAAATAACTAAACATATGACATAGATATTGGATGATGCTGCATCAGGAAAGAGCTTGATAGTTTCTTATATTACTTTCATAAATAATCAAATATCATCATCTTAGCCTTGTCCCAACAATATGGTGTTGGTGACACAAGTTCTCTTTTGAGATTTGCTTCTATTATGTGTTAAGGCTATCTATTTGTAATTTTTGCATACAATTTTCAGTCATTCGTTCTCATGTCTCTTTTGGTCATCCTCTCAGTGGGGTTTTTGGAAGTGTGATGTATCAACATTTTTTCAGAAACTCATTGTTTGATCTTCTTTAAACATGACCGATCTAAGATGCCATTCTTGTAGCTTGTCTGCAATAGAAGCCATTCCAAGTCTTCATCTAATATTTGTATTGTTTAATTTATCTCTTCTTGCAACATTTAGCATCCATCTTAGCATTTGTGTTTTTGCCACATTGATTTGTTGTTCAATTGCTTTTTGAAGCTCAACATTCAGCACCATATAAAATAGTTGCCTGTTTGATATTTTGAATTTTTTTTTTTTAGTTTTATTGGGATCCTTTTATCACATAAAACATCACTAGCCTGCCTCAAATTTGATCATCCTGCTTGAATTCTTTTTTTAAAAAAATATGTTTATTAATTTTACCATATGATTGAAGCATTGATCCTAGGTAAAAGGTTTGTTTACAGAGGGAGATCTTTTGGCTGGGAATTGTTATTTCTATTTCATCACTGTTCATACTTTCACTGATTAAATTTCATGTATTTTGTGTTACTCCTACAAATTTTTAAACCTTTTGATTTTAGACACTGTTTCCATGTTTCCACTTTAGAAGCAATATTTTCTTGAGTTATATGCACCAATAGAATATCATCTACAAAACATACACTGAAGGATTTCATCCTGTACTTCTTAGTTCGTCCATGACAATAGCAAAAAGAATAAGGGCTAAGGGCCCTTGATGCAAACCTACTCTGATTGGTAAATTAGAAGCTATTCTTTATTTCATATGCCTTTTCCAAGTCAACATAGATTTTCTGTCTTTTGAACTTCTAAATTAATTGTTGTATCAGGAAAATAGCCTCTATAGCTAATGTTCTTGACATAAATCCAAATTGATTTTTTGATATTGTTGATTCAAGTTTGAGATTTTGCTTTCTCTTAAAGCTTCATGGTATGACTCATATGCTTGATTCCTCTATAGTTGGATCATTTTTGGAGGATGTCCTAGCAAACCCTTCAACATTTTAAATAGTAACTGGGTTTTGCAATTACTGCATATGGCATTCGGCGTATGCCTTATCCTCTGCAAAATTTTAAAAAGAACTCATCCATTGGATCTGGTATGGTTTTACAGATGGCTGCCAACTTAATGCTAACCCTTCTCTTTTCACAGCCAGGCTTAGGATTGGCAATAGCAAAGTTTGATAAATAATTATATATAATTAAAATTAGTCATAGAATATTAGGGATTGATTTTATTTTTTAATGTTAAGAATAATTTTTTTATATTTATTCATTGACGGAGAATCCAAAAAATGACAGATTTGGTCCAGTTAACCTATTTTGGAGCAGCCGTTATGATACAGCAATGACATATTTTCTCACATGCCTAAAGGAGTTTTCAGATTTTGCAACTGCAAAAGATATGGCAGCAAACAGAGCTCCAGAAAAGTGCTTCAAGCTTCCTTACAAGTAAGGATTTCTACAAGTGATACTGCTAGAATGATTGTTTAAGGGCTTTTATATTTATAAAGGATGGCTGATTATTGTTTTTATATTTGTTTTTACATATTCTTGCAAGTTAATGAAATATTTTAATATTATGATGAGGCAAAATGTATTAGTGTGATGTTTACTTTGTGTAGATCTATTCTGGGTTATGATCTTTCAAGGCATTTATTTTCCAATAAGCTTTTCTCTGTCAAAGTAACATTATTTATTAAAATATTCTTAGCTATTTGTAGCACAGAATTAATACAGTATGTTTTTTTGCATGTTAAGTCATTTTGAGTAACACGCTATTCTAGAGGTTCCCTAGTGAACAATTCTCAATTTGTATTTTTTTGTAAGTGACATATATTGGAGTTTTGAATATGGGAAAATAGATGTAAGTTGATGTACTGCTCAGTTTTGAAAGCCTGTCTCCAACCTTCAATTTTGACACCCATAAATTATAGATATTGTTAAAATTAACCAATGAATTATCAAGGGCTTTCATGAAAACACTAAAGTTGAAATCAAATCTTATCATTTCAGGTATGCGCTACTTAAAAATGAGTAAAAACGGCAAAATAAACAAACTAAAAACAATGTGTAAAGCCAGCCATTCAGACCTGCACACCACATCTTGTAGAAGCAACTGAAATGATTTAAACATAGGGGAGTTTTGTATTTACATTCGGGAGTTTTTAATTGATGATGCTATTGTTACTGCTCTATGATAATTTCGGATCTGTAGTAATACTCCAATGCTGCATCATTTAGGAAACATTCTTTTGTAACATGGATTGGATCGTGGATCGTTTTCTTCATTCCAGAGATTTTAGATTACAGATTGGTGAGAATTATAAGACAGAATCCTTGATGGCTTGTTTGGTTGCAGGATTCTGCTGGTGCTGGATCTGCAGAATCTAGTCATTATATTTAGAAAAATTATTTGGTTTCACTTAATTCTATGGAGGTTTACTTAGATTAATCTTCAGATTCATGTTGGGACCACCATTTCTTTTATTTTTTGGATCCTATTCAGATTTCACTGACCGAGGTATCCTAGGATGAAATATAGCAAGGTGTGATATGCGTGAAGCCATGTATATAATATACGCAGCAGGAAAACGAACAGTTATAGCTGTGAAGTGAAAATTGCTGAACAAAGAAGGAACAGAATGAAAGGAGTAGATTGAGACAGAATCCCCACAGAGACCATCCAGGGATACACTTATCGGTAGATGTATGGATAGATATCAAATCAGTCTGTAGATGTGCTGATTAACACCAAATAATTTTTGCATTTGAAAATTTTTGCAATATATTTTATACAATAATTCTCTGATCCTCTTAGCAACTGTGTGTATAAGATCCTTGTATAAACACAAAATTGAACAGAGAAATAATCACATCACAATGTTTCTACTATAATCCTATAAGCATGAGAAAACTTGTTCGCGTTCTACAAATGCTATTTTGTAAGAAAATATTCTTTTTAAAACATCATGAAGATTCATCTTGTTCACACGTTCGTTTCGGTTGCTTATTTTATTTTAGGATTGAAAATGACAAGGTGGAGAGCTACACCATCGCCCAAAGCTTTAATAAGCCAGAGAACTGGACAAGGGCACTAAAATACATGCTATGTGATCTCAAATGGGCTCTATATTGGTTTATTGACAACTATGGTTTTCAGGTACCTGGAAATATTATGAAAGTCTCATTATCATGTTCATCTGTTTTAAAAGCTGATCATGGCCAGAAGAAATGATTTAACATTTCCTCTTGGGCAGTTTGATAATGCTGTAGTCTTTATTTAAATCAAACCTGGTTTTGCTAGAAGTGGCCTATGACACTGGAAAGCATACCTTCTGTTAAAGGTCATCAACAAAGCAAAAAGGTCAACATAGAGTCGTCTATGTTATCCGATTGCAATGGCAATATGTTTATAAACTTTAATTTGATAAACTGTTTGGTGTTGATGATGACTAGCTTTCAAATGCCTTTGTGTACTTTGTAGTTGGTTGTATAAGCTGCCCGCAACATCCCAAAAGTTCAGAATGTTCGTTTTCATGTTGATGTTCTAATTTTCTCAGAAGTGATCTCATTTGTGTATTTATGTTCTTTGTGGTAATTTAGGTATATTGCTTTGCGAAATGTAATAAACTAGCGATGCACTATTTATTTCGTAGCGAGAAATGCAAATTCTGTGATCTTTTATTATCACGGATGACTATGCCAAGGATGAAATGGTTATTCTAATTTTGAACGAGTAAACTGTTTTTGACAAAGCTTCATAATTTTAGTACTCATAATTTGTAACTGTGGCCAAGACCAACTAGCAGCCCCATCGAAGAGAGTCCTCCTAAGTCACAGTAAAATAGTTTTATCATCATAATGGTGAACTTGTTCATAGGAATTATTATTTTGGCCAAAAGTTTTGCTAAGAGGTCAACTACTTTGTTACATGGACTTTCTCCTTAGAAATAAATAATTTTTTGTTATAAAGCTAGTGGAAGAGATGACCTTTTTCATGAGAATCATGATTGAATTTTTGTTTTGAAAGTAAAAATCAAATTTCAAAGAATCAATTTAAGATTTTATTAATTTGAAAAGTATAAAAGATTCTTTGGTCAAATAATATATATATATAGCTAAATTAGTAAGAAATTTCGTTTAAAAACCCAAAAGAATAGGTAGCACTTGATATTTGAGAATCAAAGTTATGCTTGTTTGTCTTATGCCTTATCCTATTATAATAGATGTGTTTGTGTTGGATCATTATCATCATCATCCTAGCCTTGTCTCAATAAATTGAGGTTAGCTACATAAGCTCTTTTTTGCCATTTGCCTTTATGAAGAGCTAGATCTTTATTTGTAGTTTTAAAAAAGCATCTTTGATTGTTTTTTCCATGTCTTCTTTGACCTTCCTTTCAAGGGCTTTCTTGGAACAATGATGTAGTAACCTTTGTTTATGGGTTCATTATTTGCATATGTCCAAACCATCTAAGCCAATATTATTATAGCTCTTTTGAAATAGAAGCCACTCCAAGTTTTTCTTTGATGTCTTTTAGTAACATTGAACATCCATCGAAGCATTCACATTTCTACTACATTGATTTGTTGTTCATGTCTCTTTTGTATTGTTCATCCTTCAACACGATACAAGATAGCAAACCTTATTGTTGTCCTATAAAATTTCCCCTTTAATTTTATTGGTATTCTTTTAATTACTTAGGTTTAGCAATTGCCATTACATGTCAACTTGTTAGTTGTGTGGATATGCTAAATATCCCCAAGGATGCCTTGCATGTTTTTGGTGTAGACAATTTAGGTAGAAAAGAATGGAGTTGAAAGCTGCTTGTTTTAAGGACCTTGGGATTATTTACATTATGTGCTTTTTGATTTAATCTGAGTTAAGTTCACATGGAAAATTTTGTACTTGAAACTTTTGATAAGATTTGTAATGATAGTGTCATGGGCCATTTTAGCTAATACCACCTTGCATTGTCGATTGACATCCTTTGAGCACTAGTGTTTTCATAGGACATGGTGCTCATTTAAATTTGGCATCTTTCTTCTGGATCACCTCTCCATCTACCCATAAAATTGTTGCCCACAAGTTGTGACTAATAGTCATCTCTACCTCCAGTCATCTAAACAAACACTTGCCCTACTTAAATACATGTTGGACAATGTTATCTATTTGACACCATTTTGCTAAAATAATATTGACACCTTGTGGGCCTCATTGACATCAATTTTGAATGTTTTAATTTTGAGGTATTAATTTCTATTGTGCCAATTGGCTTTTGTCTTGCTTGGATCCTTTAATCCCATTTTGTACTCTCTGTGTTAATATTAAATAGCACTTACTTTTTTCTTGAAAAGGACTTGTAATGATGCTTCTTGTGCATTCAACTTTGAATTTGGAACTTTGTCTATGTTATTTAATCATGGAAATTAAGCTTGGCTTTATAATACTTAGGTTTAATTTCAATTTTTAAGATCTTAGGTACAAATATAAATTTTCGCCATATCTCATGTTTCTCTAGGAAAAATGATATTTTTCTAGTGGAATCAAATTTTCTCTTATTGATTTCTAGCAAATTTGATTTATTTAGCATTCCCCAATGGGGGATTCCATCTTACTCCCAACTTTGTCAACTAATCCTAAAATTTTTGTTGATTTTCAATATGCAAATTTATAAGCTGGTGAGCAAAAATTTGACTCCGTCTAGTGATGTTGGTGTAACAAGGCACTTGATTTTGTCCTCCCAAATGATGTATATGAGTCATTGGTTGTTTATTGTTTATCTTATATCATGATATGTGTTCATTCAAATTTTGGGTTACTTCCCTTGTAATAAAAGTTTCACTTCATAGTTAAATAATGTGATAAAAAAATGACATTAAGGTCCTTCATACTTGATATTATGTTCGTTTAATTTTTTGTTTTTTGAGTTAGGCAATGCTTCAATGATGTAGTATGCCATAGATATAGAGTTATTTACTCATTAGCATGTAGTGCTAATTTTTTATAAGTAGACTCCAAATTTTGATGTCCATTTTAAAGAATATTCTAAGGTTCCATGTTTTGTTGAGCTATTTAATCTTCTCTTCATTTTTCAAAAAGTTGCGCATGAAATTGTTAGTCTTCATGGTCTCATTAAGCACATGGAATCTATTCATATAGCATTTGGTTTTTGTAGATATTTTTTTTTGTTGAAATCAATTTGCTTAATTGTAAAAAAAAAATTAGTATTACGAGTAGCTTGAAAGATTTATATTTAGCCAATCACATATTATAATTTTTTTAATTTTTGCAACTTTTATCATCATGAAGGACATTTGTTTAATGTTTGTCTTTTTTTACTCCAAAAAAGGATGATGGTGAAAATAAAAAATGTGTAGAAATTGAAGATAGAAAAAATGATATGATGTTGAAGATATGAAAAATCAAGTTAATGTCAATGATAAAAATGATCTAATACCAATAAAGAAATTAGAGAAGGTAGAAGCTTATGTGAATATGTTTACTAGTACTATACATGTATTGATCACTCTGGACAAATAGCTAGTAAGATAAACTCTTTCTTATCTAACAAGAATACTATTATTTTAAAGCCTAAAACTTAAAAGTGGGCTATACGTAATGGTAAAGATTCTTGATGTACAATCAATCATGATAGACAATATGATGAAAAAGTTGTGCCATCATTTTCTATTCTACCTTCCTACAAAAGTTGGTATTTTGCCAATGCATTCTTTGTCGCTACCTCAATCCTTTTGGTACTTTAAGCTCAAATGTTAAAAGTAATGTAAATGTTAGAACTAAGATCATCCTTTCTACTAACAAATAATTTATAAGTAGTATTTGTAAAGTGGTACACTCAAGTAGACATCCCTAAAATTAAAAAGTTTTTTCTTTCCATATTGTTTTTTGTGTAAAAATATTTTCTTAAGTGAGAAGTGATGAAAGAATATATTAAAAGCCCGCAAGAAGATAAAAAACATCAAAGTTCAAACATTACAAACTTGAGGACCAAAGCATTGAAACAAAAACACCAAAACATCCAGGCAAAAGCCAACAAGGGCACTAGGGAGGATCGAACCTGAAACCATTTTACTGCACGACAAAAATCATGGGCCTCCATGCTATATGGAGCTTAGGATTTCCACAGATTTCATCTATTTTAGTCACTATATGTGAAGTCACTGTTCTAGCAAAGAAAAAGTAGCCGAAGAACTCATGAAAGCAGTCACCAATGATAGTATCATGTCCCTCGAGCTTGAACTAGGGCCTTTGCTAGCCTCAATGCAGATGAATCTGGAGGAAACCCTTCACTTGGGAAGGAGGTTCCAAGGCTTGAAAAATTTCATCATCACAAACGAAACTAGTAATTTCTTGACAGTCACTGCCACACTAGTTTTCCATGCATTCAAACAACTTATTGAAGAGGAATGAGATCCAGTTCTTCTCAGAGGTGAAGAAGGAAAAGGACAAATGATCCTCATTTAGGCTCCCAACATGAAAAAACTTTGCTAGTTGAACTCTTAGTTTATCATTAAGAAACATCGAAAGGAGGGGGTATCATGTGTCACTTGGATTAAGTTGATTCCCAAAAGAAAAAACACTTGATGGAACTGAGACATCTTAGAAGCAAGAAAATGCTCCCTTATGCTGAGAAAGGATAGAGGACCGACCTCAAGGGAGGTGATGCAGAAGTTACTTGTATCGAAGGACCATTTGCCAAGAGATTGTAGGAAAACCCATCCACTCCACATTTAATAAAGTGCTAGTTAGTTGAGTGGCCAGCAAGCTCTGAAGCTAAATTGCAATATTTCTAAATAACACAACCTCTCATGTTTAGGACGAGTGACTATGTTCCACCACACTGGGAAGACAGATGACAAGATTCCAGACCTTGCCATAGATGCTTTTGGATAATCTCAGGTATGCTTGAGAGCATTGCTTTAGCGAGGGTGAATTTTCCAGCTGTAACACCCCACCCTAGCTAGGGCAGGGTGATGCCTAGGATCAAGTAATCTTAGAACGGAAGCATGACAACTAAAAACCAATAATGTATAGAATACATGATATTAAGGAAGGTCAAACTGCACAGAAATTTCATACCACACCTACACACTTCAGTTCATTATGCTGAAAAAAAAAAACACACACACACACACACACACAAACACCATCATTGTATATATAAGAGTATAGAGAGTTTCATATAATGACATATAGTCCACAAGACTGTACATGAAAATATACATTAACCAAGCACTAAAGATTTTCCCCTCCTCTACTCTCCCTTTTTGTGCTCATCTAGGCTCTTGCGCCTTTCACCTGTAATTTAAATAAAGTTAGTACACAATTGAGTGGGAAGTCTTTACACTTTCCTTGCTAGATGGTCAACAAGTGCTACACTAGAGGAGAGGAGTGGGATACAAGGCAATTTGCAACAACTGTTCGTCTTACACATCCTCATAATGCTAACACACTATCATATAATTATAGATAAAGCCACGGTCCGACATTATCTATCATGCCCATGTCATCATACCCATGATATACTGTTAAACAATCCATGATCCACACAATCATAATTCAATCAGAACACATATTATCAACAATATAACTTACAAACTGATACTATCATATACCTAGGCCATGTGGTCGCTAGCATATCCATGCTCAGTGTAGCATGTGAAACATTGCTATGAGTACTCATAATAGCCATTACCTATAGGTCTTTTATTTATTCAACTGCTGTTAGGATTTGTCAATCAGTGACTTGCAACTACTAGCCTTCTAGAGGACTGGCGATAGGGACGAACACACCTATGCTACGTACTAGCCGTAGGGATGAACACACCTACGCTTTTCCACTCTTAAGATGAGGTCTGAGATAGGAGCCTTGCTGATGCATCATAGTGGGGGTCAATCCATACTGCCTCTAGGGTGCCTCATCACCAAAAGGTCCACACCCTTATGCTAGCACCACCTACCAACGATTGTCACAAGCATCATCGTGAAAACATGTATACATTTTGGCTAGTTTAAGCCAATATATGTCATAAGCACAAAACACCCAAACAACCATAACCACACATATCCACACCTAACAGTTACAATCATTTCATGAAAACAATATCACGATTTGACAAAACAACATAAAAACCTCGATATGATAAAACAATACCATATTTCTCAAATGACATGTACTTCCATACCAATGACCACTATAATAACCTTCAAAATGATATATGCCCAAAGAGAAAACTAAGCCCACAATTAGAAAGTACTTCCCGAAACGATCCCAATGACACTAATTTTACCTAAATTGAACTTCTAGAAGCAAAGTTATGTGCATTCAAAGTTTGATTAATAAAATAATATTTAATTACCACCAAGAAGGATTGGAATGTCCAAAAATGCTTGTGTCCCAATAGGCCCCACAATTATCATATTTCAATCATACGAGTCTCGTCAACATCACATATCATATTCTACAAGTCCACATCCTACTGTATATTGCATTTATTAATACACAATTTGTAACCAAAATTGGACAATTGCAAAAAATAGATAAAAGAACATGTCCAAGCTCAATCTCTGAGCTATCCATCCCACTTGCCCACATTGCATAATCATATACACTAATCCAACACAAAAAATACAGGAAAAAGGTAAAGACAATCCACCAATAAAAATTTTTCAGCGGAAAGGCTAAAACAAGTAAAAAACCCTGAGAAATTTGGCAAGACTCATTTTCACTCCTAACAAGTTTTGTACCCACATAGATATGGCTACAACAATTCCAAATCCAAGTTTAGAGTAAGCAAAAATTGTCCAGACAACTCAAAATGTTGGAAAAAGGGTGAAAAACAAAAGAAAATGGAGGAAAAATGGAAGAGAATAAGCATAAAATCAACTTTTGTTTGCAAAAGCCTGAAATCCCGATAATAGGTATGTGAAGGGCGGTGCTTATAAAGCAAACAAGAGAACACATAAAAAGAAACTATGTGTAAAGCATATGTTGGTTTTTTTTTGTTTTGTTTTTCCAACAACACAAAACACATAAACAAGTTAGCACATGTCATGTGCATAAATGAATTGGACCCCTTTGTTTTTACTTTTGAATTATTATTATTTTTTTTAATGAATGATTTTCATAAGCTATTCTTATTTTTTTTCATCTGCAACTAATGGCGTAAACTTTAATTTTGTGTAACAAACACATTGGGACTCCAAATCAAAATTCATTTGAACCTACGAGATCCTTATCATACGCACTACACATTTACATGCCAAAATCACACTTGAACATTATGCAACATAGTGCTATAGCACAAATTCCTACATACAAAAATTGCACATAAAACATAAAGACATACCAGATAGGTGCTCTTGTACCCCAATCTAACACCCTTACTAGCAACCTCACTTGTGTAACACATCACATAGGGTTAGTGTACATAATCACATTAGCTAAGCATGTTAAGAAATCATACTCGTAACATAAAAATAAAGCTTCATAACATATAAAATACATTTATATTACATTAACTCATCCTCAACAACCCATAGGGACTCCACTCATAATGTATAAATCATAAGTGTATGACCATACCTGTTGTCTCTAGATGGGATGTAACACTCTTCCCTCCTTGAGAATCTTACTCTTGGAAGATCTCAGGATGGGCTGTGCACATCTCAGTCTCCACCTTTTAAGTATCCTCTGAAGCTCCATGTCTACTCCATAAAATCTTGACCATAGGTATAACTTTACTATGTAGCCATCGCAACATATGATCAACAATCTCTACTGGCTACTCAACATAATTGAAATCAAACTGTAGGTGTATCCTTGAATGGTTAATCACATGATGTTCATTAGGCACATAACATCATACCATAGATACATGAAATACATCATGGACATGTGCCAAATGAGAAGGTAATGCTATCCGATAAGTCACTCTCCCAATTCGCTATAATACCTAAAATGGACCAATGCATCTAGGCGTCAAATTCCCTTTCCAGCCAAATCAAGTAAGACCTTTCAAGGGAGAAACACGAAGAGATACATGATCTCTGATTGTAAACTCCAATGGCCTTTGATGTTGATTGGCATATGCCACATGCCTATCTTGTGCAGCTCTCAATCTATCTTGAATTTTCTGAATTTTCTTTGTAGTCTACCTTAGCAAATCTATGCTTACCTGCTCACAGTCTTCTATGATATCCCAACATAAAGGTGTTCTACATGGCCTACCATATAAAATCTCATATGGTGCTGCTTGCAAACTCTCCTAATAACTATTATTATATGCAAATTCAGCTAATGGTAGCATCCGATCCCAACCTTCTCTATATTGCAAAGCATAGGCTCTCAACATGTCTTCTAGAATTTGATTCACCCACTTAGTTTGACCATCAGTTTTTGGATGATATGCCCAACTTATATTTAGCTTTGTATCCATCTCCTTCTGAAATTCCTGCCAAAAATGTGACATGACTCAAGCATCTCTATCGCTAATAATCCATTGTGGCACATCATGCAACTGTACTGTCTCTACAAGAAAGAGATGTGCAATTTCTACTGCACTTACTGATGATCATATGGCAAGGAAATGGATAGATTTTGTCAAAAAATCAACAACTACTAAGATAGCATCATGGCCACTACGAGCTCATGGAAGACCAAAAATGAAATCCATACCAATGGCATTCCACTTCCACTAAGGAATATTGTGGGAATGCAAATATCCCCCAGGTCTTTGACGCTCTATCTTCACTTGCTGGAAAATTAAACAAGGAGATACATACTCTCCTACATTCCTCTTCATACTAGGCCACCAATACATCTATTGTAAACTCTGGTACATTTTATGACTACCTGGATGCATTTGGTACCTACTCATGTGGGCCTCATCCATCAATTAAATTCATAGAGCTTCTGGAACACATACTTGGCCATCTCTTCATAATACTCCATGACTATCCATAGAGAGCAATCCATTAGAGGTAATCTATTGCCTCAATTCTTGACACCATAAATAATGTCATTGTTGTTCTTGTATTTTCTCTTGTAAATTTGATTGGATTGTCAAGTTATTAAGCTTACTTGCCACCCTTACTCAATGCATCTACTACTTTGTTAGTCTTTCCAGGCCTGTATTTAATAATGAAATCAAAATCTGCAAGCAGCTCCACCCATCTACATTGTCACAAATAGTAACTTGCTTCCCATATAGATAATGCTGCCAAATCTTCAATGTAAATATCATAGCACCCAACTCTAGATCATGCATAGGATATCTAGTTGCATGTGGCCTCAATTGATGAGATGCATAAGCCACAACCTCTTCATCCTGCATCAACACATAACCAAATTCCTTCCCTGAAGCATAAGTACTAGCATCATATGGATGTCTTGGTGTAGGAGATATTAGCACTGGAGTAGTCACCAAGTTATGCTTCAACTCTTCAAATGTAGCTTGACAAGCTGGGCCCCAAGTAAGGTTAGCCTCTTTCTCAACAATTGGATTAAAGGAGATGCTATGCAAGAAAAATGTTCCACAGACCTCCGATAATATCTTGTTAATTCCAAGAAGCTTTGTACTTCCACTTTTGATTGCAGCATAGGCCAATCACGAATGATTGCAATCTTTGCAAGGTCCATAGAGATACCAGCTCTTGACACCACATGTCCCAAGAACTAAATCTCTGATTGCCAAAAGGAACACTTGGATGGTTGAGCATACAGTTGGTACTCGCTCAAAGTTTGTAAAATTATCTACAAGTGGTTTGCATGCAATTGCTCATTAGGAGAATATACTAAGATATCATTTATGAACACAATCAAAAGTTGATCTAGAAATGACCACATCACATTGTTCATGAGGTGCATGAAAAATGCTAGTGCATTTTCAACCGAAATGGTAGCCCCAAAAACTCATAATGGTCATACCATGTTCTAAATGTTGTCTTTGACACATCCTATTCACAAAACTGCACTTGATGATACCTAGACTTGAGATCAATCTTTGAAAATACATGAGCTCCCTGAAGTTGGTTCAACAAGTTATCAATGCATGGCAGAGGATATTTATTTTTCACAGTCACTTTGTGATGAGTGGCGAGGTACCCCTACGCTCAACCATATGAATACAAGCGTTTCACGCATGATCCAGTCGAATTCCAAGGACTAAGTGCTTATGCACCCTTGTGGAACAAGGATGGGTTGGTTGATTGTTATCTTCCCAAACTTACTTGTATGTCATGATTGTATGATTATGTAAGCTTGAGGCACATGATTTTTATAGCTTTTATGTTTTTATGTCCTGCTGCTAATAAGGGAGGAGAGAGAGAGAGATAACTAAGTGACTAATTTAACTTAACTACTAATTAACTAGGCTTTAACTAATCCTAATACTAGTATCTGTTCTCACTTGCCGTACACATCTTGAATTAGTGCAAGACTACTGGGATTACCAAACACTAATCGTTACTAAGTTACCAAGTGTTACACACATGCTCAAAGTGATCATACTGTGTGTGCTAATAATAGAAATGTAAAGTGCATAAAATAAAATAAATGTAGAAGAAAATAAAATAAAAGAAATGAGTAAGAAAAAAAATCTCAAGTGCTACAAGGATGAATCCAAGAGCTTGTCTTTATTGCCGTACACAAGGTGTGCTAAGGTACACAATACTCGAATAAAGATCCGTCCACACTTAGACCTCCTATTGTGGGCACTTGGAAAATAATCTAACTACAAAAGTTTTGCTACTTGACTCCTAAAAGACTTCTAAAAGACTTCCATTGAAAGACTTCCTTCCAAGACTTCTTCCTCCAAATTATGCGCCTGGGCACTGTATTTATAGGCTTGGGAGCAACTACTCTAATAATTAGAGAAACTACCACTCTAATATTATAGAAACTACCACTCTAATAATTAGAATAAACCACTAGAGTAACAGCTCTCATCATACCCCCACGACTGAATGAAACTCATCCTCAAGTTCCTTATAAAATATTGGGAAGGTATGGGATTATTGACTAATTGACAACTGATGGTGGAATGGGATGATAGACTCAACATGCCCAGTGAAGGGATCAATAAACATATTACAACATTAGTGTTCATAACCATTGTGGTAAACACTTGTATATAAATGACATCCAAGCCTTTATTTGGAATCTTGAAGAGAAAATGAGAGAGAGAAAGAAGATGGAGCATCTTACCACCAATGTCAAAATTATGCCTTCTATTGTTTATCCATAGCCACGCCACCAGAATTGCTCCTTTCGTAAATGCTCCAGTTTTGGTCCATCCTGAGTGCTTCCTCCAAGCCCAGTCCATTATTTGGATGATCACCATTTGCACACACAACATAGTCACAAATAAGCAAGGATAGATAAACCATAATGTAGTTGATACCTTGCCTCGATATGAAGTGCATTGGCTAAGTTGTGGTTATGGCAGAAATTGGTTTAGAGATTTATCATAGGTGACTACCCAAGGTGTAGGGGTTAGGTGAATACTAAAATGGAGAAAATTGAAAAATTTGTGCCAGGGCTCCCATGACAACCTTCGGTAGCTATAAGATGGAAAAATATTAGGAATAAGAAAGATGGAAAAAAATAACAACAACAACACCAATAAAATGGATGTCATGGATGGGGATGAAACAAGAGATGATTAATTGCAAGAAATGTTTAAGGAAAAGAACTTAACAATTACACCAAAAAGGAATGCTAGTGGATCCTCCCCAAAGTAGGCTCATGCTTTTTATACCCTGACAAACCACAAACTAAAGAGTTCGTAGGCTCTAGGAATGTTATTTGGAAGCAAGAGTTAAAAGCTTACCCACAAGAATTCATCAAAGAAAAATGCATAAACCCAGAATGGACTAATGATAAAATCGGCAATGAGGTGGAAAATGGGAAAAAAGATGGAGAGGAGAGAATGGAATGAAATCCCTAGAAACAAGTTGTATAAAGTCCCTTGTGTATTTTATGGTTAATGTGACTGAGTAGAAATCATCCCAAATCCAGACTCAAAAAAACCACATCTAGTGACCTTGCATCAACACACTTGACCAATCCATCCACTTGAAGCAACAAGAATGCTTCCACAAAGAGTTACCACCATTCTGAGGAGAGCGAGATGGAGAAGTAGGAAGCAAGAAAGGGCCTTAGTTAGAGGGAACCTTCAGGCATGGGTAACATGTCTTTCCAGTTCCATAACCAGTGCTTGTAGCCCATATTGCTTTATTATGTCTAAGGGGTGTGCTTTGAATTCTCACTCTTTTTTTTATTTATTATTTATTTTTGCATGAGAACGACACCATGCAAAGACTTATTTTTATTCACTCGGCTTCCTGATTTTTGAACAATGTCAGAATGGCGGAAAACGCAAGAAAAAGCATCCAAGAACCCAAGAGAATGGCCAGCACAAATGCATTGAATCCCCTTGAAGTCACATCCTTTTCATCCTTTGAGTCTTTCCTTGGTTTGAAAAATACCCAGCCACCAATTCATTAAAAGTTTACTTAGCAAAAGATGGACTATACAATTCCAAGCCAAAGGAGACCATAGAGTTGTATGGATGAGTGGACGACGTGGACTCATTGCCTATTTTACCAAAAGAACCATACCTTAATATCAGCATCATAATTCAAAGGTAAAAACCAAACATTAACAATCAATATGATATAAGTAAATCCATCATCATGAGCACTTATTAGATGACAAATAAAAGTAAATCAAGTAAACAAAGAAATAGTAAAAACATGAATGATGGTATAAATCAAAAATAAAAAAAGTTGAAAGAATGTGTAAAATAAAAAATGTGTAAAAAAAAAAATTCAAAAAGAATTGAGGGCCTAGA
>MNCI01032183.1:5384-70575 GCA_015680685.1 Gnetum montanum | reverse complement strand
TTTCTATGCTAGATCAAGGTCAAGGTTGAGGTCACATGCAATGGATAGTGTATGGAGGTAGCCAGTATGTCCAAGGAATGACTGAATATCTTTGAAAATTTTCAGTTGATGGGCAATTCCTTGTATAACTTTGATTTTCTCAGGGTCTACCTCTATCCCTGTGTGTGAGATTTTATGCCCTAGTACTACACCCTCTTGGACCATCAAATGGCTTTTCTACTAGTTGAGCCTCAAATTGGTTTCTACACATCTTTTTAACACTTGCTCCAACTAGTCCAAGGCTTGATCAAAGTTTGCTACATAAGTGGAGAAGTTGTCCATAAAGACCTTCACACCATTTCTTATTTGCTATTGGAAGATGTTTAGAACTAGTCGTTGAAATGTTGTAGGGGCATTGCACAAGCCAACCGACATCTGTTTGTATGAAAACATTCCCCAAGGATTGGTGAACGTAGTCTTAGCTTGGTCTTCTAGGGCTATTTGTATTTGATTATATTCACTATATCCATCCAGAAAACTGTAGTAGCGATGCCTTGCAATGGTATCTAAGATTTGGTCNCATAGATTTCAGGCTACTAAATATGGCAAGATTCAAAGATCACTTTCCATTGCCATTTTTTGACCAAATCTTAGATACCATTGCAAGGCATCGCTACTACAGTTTTCTGGATGGATATAGTGAATATAATCAAATACAAATAGCCCTAGAAGACCAAGCTAAGACTACGTTCACCAATCCTTGGGGAATGTTTTCATACAAACAGATGTCGGTTGGCTTGTGCAATGCCCCTACAACATTTCAACGACTAGTTCTAAACATCTTCCAATAGCAAATAAGAAATGGTGTGAAGGTCTTTATGGACANATTGATTACCTTCAGTAGTTCTTCTTTCTGTTGAGGAGCAAGCTTGGCGTTGATAATTACTGGTTCTCCGTTTTTAAGGAACGTGTATTCCATACTAGTGGAAATGGTTTCAGCTCGAGGGGCTCCTGCTTAAATTTTNGGCATAAAATCTCACACACAGGGATAGAGGTAGACCCTGAGAAAATCAAAGTTATACAAGGAATTGCCCATCAACTGAAAATTTTCAAAGATATTCAGTCATTCCTTGGACATACTGGCTACCTCCATACACTATANGCTATCAGCCACTGGGTGTCTTCCTATTGTGTGGCTGCTACATACAGGCATATTTGTATGTTGACCACTTGTGCACACTGATTGCATGCAGGCAATGTTAAACATTGCACAAACCATGACCTCTGCACGTAATTACACCCTGTGTCATTGTATGCGATGCACGAAACTTTCTTCTTCTTAATCTTTCCAAATATATTTTCCTTTGATATTTCTAGGGAAAGATCATTGATTCCTAGGAGTGCATCAATGGTGCTTAGCCATGCTCTTCCCATTATGATTGGGAAGTCCCCCTTACCATTGTTCATCTAAATCACTAAGAAGTGAGCTAGGTACAACCACCCATAAATAGTGGTAACAATGTCTTCCACCAGTCCCAATGGGATAGTGATGGACTAGTTGGCTAACTCTAGATGGATGTTGCTCTTTGTCAATGGAGGTAGGTTCTAGGCCTTGTACATTTCTTGAGAAATCAAGTTGACACCAAAACTTGAATCCAAAAGAGCCTTGCACAGCACATTTCCAATGATATGTAAGTATATTAGAGGACTTCCAAGATCAAAGAATTTCTTGGGAAGGTGACCATCTTTGATCCAATTGGTAACAACATGTGTTAGCATGACTATATGCGTTGAGTGTGGTGGTTGAGTTGAAGAAGGCTCCAAAGTTTTGATTGATATTGAGGTGTCTAAGGAATTAGCTGCTTGTGATTGTAAGGACTTGGTTGGACTGTTGGTTATAAAGAAAGGTCTTTTCTTCATGTGTTTGTTGGAACCAACAGTAGGTTGAGAGTTAACAACCCTTGTGGCATTACGTTGTTGTGGTTGGGTAGGGATTTCACCTTGCATCGTGGGAGCAGGTGGTAGTGGAGCTATTGGTGGAAGAGATACGACCGAATGAGAAGGATGATATGCTTGTGGAACATCACCCCTAGAAGAGGGAGTCCCATAATACTTGTGGGCTTGGTAGTGAAGTTGAGGAGTGACGTGACCAGTAGGGTCATGTGGGGAGATTGGATGATGCATGTAATATCCATATGGGTCATGTTGCCGGTAAGGATAATTTTGCCTTGGTGGTGGCATTCCTCATGATTGTGGATGCTGCCATTGTTGATATTACTCAATCAGTTGTGGTGGAGTTCCACTGGGATAATATGTTAAGGGTTGGTGGAACTGTATTGGGTTATCTTGAGGGTAAGATAACCTTCAGGGTGTTTGCCTTTTGTTTAATCGTAGGTTGAGTGCATACACCCCAGACTCCTGTAGATGTGAGATTACAGGGCAACATCCCTTACGATGGTCATATTGACATATCTCACATCCACTATCATTGTCTATTTCCAAATCCACAACCTCTTCAATGATGGAAACTTTGCCCTTACCCTTGCTACATGCATGTTCAACTTCTCTCTTTTTTCTTTTCTTGTGATCACTACCTTGCTCTCTAGACTCCTCTACTATTTTAAGAATAGTTTGAAATCTATTGTCTAGGGAATTCCACATTTGGTCTACCTTTTTTTGAAACTTCTGATGTCATCTTTTGGATAGGAAAAATTTTTCTATTCATCATCTCTTCAAGTAGTGACTCTTCTTCATCCTCACAAAATCTTACTCCCCTATTTTAGAGAGAAGGATCTTGGTTATACTCTTATGCACTTTCTCTCTTCCGTAGCTCACCTTCTTCCTTAGCAACTTACTCCAATAGTCTTTGAATTTGATGGGACCTAAGCTCAGATAGTCTCCCTTGGGCATAAGTCCCAAGGGTTCTTCTCGTTTCATGCCTAAGCCCATCCATGAGATGGAGTAGTTGATCCCTTTGTGAATAACCATGGCTAGGACAACGATGTAACAATGCACAATATTAGCCCATGGCAGCATCCAAGGTTTTAGGTCCTCCTTGTTTCCAGCCTTGGATTTTCCTTCACAAGTTAGACACTATGGAGTACGTTTGGTACTTTTCATTAAATAGTTCTAACATAGTACTTCACCTACAAATGGATTCTAGTTCTAAAGATCGGTACCAACTTTCTGCTTCTTTAACTAGTGTCTGTGGAAAAAACTTAAGTTTTTGCCATTCATTCTCTATATTTTGTAAGGCACACACATCATGGAATGCTTGTAAGTGATTCTGAGGATCAACATTATATCTCCCTTCAAATCGTGGGATATTGTTCATATCTAATCTCTTGATCCTTCTATCTTTCTGGTGCCTTGTTGGAATTCTAATAGCCTTAGTTATGTCCAACATACTTCGAGTAGTGAGTAGGGGTTCATAGTGATCATCTCATCCATGGAATCTATGATGCCTACGTTGTTCCCTACTCTCCCTTCTTCTATGTCGTGACTTTATAGAGTGTCGTCGTCCCCTTTCCTGGTTGTTTCATCTATGACTTCCACTTTGTCTACCTTTATTCCCATGGTCTTTTTCTTTATGACCACATCTGGATATTGAAGGAGAGGGTGAAGGAGATGATGAAGGTGAAGAAGAAGGAGAACCGTCACCATGATGGTGTCTACTACCTTCTCTTTTACCGTCTCGACCCCAATCGCGATTACGATCAGAATGTCCACCCTTATCATGAGTTCGTGTCCCTTTTTTGGACCCTTTGTGAATGTGGGTATCAGGACATGGGTTATGAATAGTGGAATGAAGGTCCTGATACACAACCCCTTGGCCAAATTTAAGGGGAGGAACATCATTGTGTGGTCGACTGCCTGAGGTAGGTTCACCACCCTCATTTTCACTTAAGACATGTGGGGCATCCTAGGACCACTTACCCTTCAAAGACTTATGATGTCTCTCCTGTTGCAAGTCCCTTTGACATTGTGCCTCTGTGGGATGGTATTCTCTTGATTCATGGTCTTGCACAATGTATTCTACGTGTAAGTGCAACATGCCAATTCGTGTAAGAGCATGAAGAAGCAGGCTTGGGACTAAACGATCAAGAGGTAACACTATGTTACCCTCTAAGTCTCACCAACGCAGTTGTTCATCTTGATGGAGGATAAAGGTAAAGTTTGGTACATACTCATCAGGATGAATATATACCACTCGAACTTGTTAAGGAACTAGCGGATTAACGTCATGTGTATTATGTCACCCATTGTTTCCTATTTCAGACCTAGGCGGTGAGGCACTTTCATACGAAGAAGGAGACATACTTGTTTGTTCAGTGTGTAATGTATTTTTGTTTATTATTTTCTCAATCAACCCTAAGGGTTTGTTCCAATGATGTGAATGATTTCCTAAGTTCTAGTTAGCGCACAAACAACTAAGTCCTCAGCAACGGTGCCAATGATGAGTAGTGAGGTACCCCTACACTCAACCATATGAATACAAGTGTTTCACATAGGATCCGGTCAAATTCCAAGGACTAAGTGCTTATGCACCCCTGTGGAACAAAGATGGGTTGGTTGATCATTGTCTTCCCAAACTTACTTGTATGTCAGAATTGTATGGTTAAGTAAGCTTGAGGCATATGATTTTTATAGCTTTTATTTTTTTATGTCCTGCTACTAATAACGGAGGGGAGAGAGAGATAACTAAGTGACTAATTTAACTTAACTATTGATTAACTAGGCTTTAACTAATCCTAACACTAGTATCCATTCTCACTTGCCGTACACATCTTGAACTAGTGCAACACTACTGGGATTACCAAACACTAATTGTTACTGTGTTACCAAGTGTTACACACATGCTTGAAGTGATCGTATTGTGTGTGCTAATAATAGAAATGTAAAGTGCATAAAATAAAATAAATGCAGAAGAAAATAAAATAAAAGAAACGAGTAAGAAAACAAATCTAGAGTGCTACAAGGATGAATCCAAGAGCTCATCTTTATTGCCATACACAAGGTGTGCTCAGGTACACGATGCTTGAATAAAGATTCATCCACACTTAGACCTCCTGCTACAGGCACTTGGAAAATACTCTAACTACAAAATTTTTGCTACTTGACTCCTAAAAGACTTCCCTTGAAATAATTCCTTCCAAGACTTCCTCCTCCAAATTGTATGCTTGGGCACTGTATTTATAGGCTTGGAAGCAACTACTCTAATAATTAGAAAAACTGCCACTCTAATTTTAGAGAAACTACCACTCTAATTTTAGAGAAACTACCAATTTAATTTTAGAGAAATACCACTCTAATAATTATAATAAACCGCTAGAGTAACCACTCTCATCACTTGGTTTAACTACTTATAATCTATGCATAGCCGCAAACCCCCATCCTTCTTTTTAATAAATAGCACTAGTGCATCCTGTGGCGATACACTAGGTCAAATAAGGCCTTTGTCCAACAATTCCTGTAGCTGAATCTTTAGCGCTACTAGCTCTACAGGAGACATCTTGTGTGGAGCCTTTAAAATAGGCTTTGTACCAAGTTTAAGTTTGATCTCGAACTCAATCTCTTGCCTCGGTGGCAAACTCGATATTTCTGACTAGAATACATCAAGTAATTCATGAACCATAAGAATTTGATCTATCTCCACCATATCTATTTTATAGATTGTAGCCATAAAGCATTCATGCCCTTTTTGAAGCATCATATAGTACATTCGAGAGGAGACCAAATCCAGGCACATAGTCCTCGGACAAGCTTGTACCTCAATTAGAGGATGATCAATTGATTGTAGTCATAGGAGCTTTTGCTGATAGTCCAAACTAGGATTAAACTACGATAACCAATCCATTCCCAAAATTAAATCATATACCCCAAGATCCATAACATGTAAATCACTAACCCACTGCACACCTTCCAATTCTACAAGCATACCTGATGAGCAGCGAGGTACCCCTATGCTTAACCATATGAATACAAGCATTTCACGCACGATTTGGTCGAATTCCAAGGACTAAGTGCTTATGCACCCTTGTGGAACAAGGACGGGTTGGTTGATCGTTGTCTTCCCAAACTTACTTGTATGTCACGATTTTATGATTAAGTAAGCTTGAGGCATATGATTTTTATAGCTTTTATGTTTTTATGTCCTGCTGCTAATAAGGGAGAAGAGAGAGATAACTAAGTGACTAATTTAACTTAACTACTAATTAACTAGGCTTTAACTAATCCTAATACCAGTATCCGTTCTCACTTGCCGTACACATCCTGGACTAGCACAACACTATTGGGATTACCAAACGCTAATCGTGACTGAGTTACCAAGTGTTACACGTATGCTCAAAGTGATTGTACTATGTGTGCTAATAATAGAAATGTAAAGTGCATAAAATAAAATAAAATAAATGTAGAAGAAAATAAAATAAAAGAAATGAGTAAGAAAAAAAATCTCAAGTGCTGCAAGAATGAATCCAAGAGCTTGTCTTCATTGCCGTACACAAGGTGTGCTCAGGTACACAATGCTCGAATAAAGATCCATCCACACTTAGACCTCCTATTGCGAGCACTTGGAAAATACCCTAACTTGACTCCTAAAAGACTTCTAAAAGACGTCCCTTGAAAGAATTCCTTCCTTGACTTCTCCTCTAAATTGTGCGCTTGGGCATTGTATTTATAGGCTTGGGAGCAACTACTCTAATACTTATAAAAACTGTCACTCTAATATTAGAGAAACTGCCACTCTAATTTTAGAGAAATTTCCATTCTAATAATTAGAAAAAACTGCTAGAGTAACTGCTCTAATCATACCCCACCACTGAATTAAAACTTGTCCTCGAGTTTCTTACAAAATATTGGGAAGGTATGGGATTATTGACTAAATGACAATTGATGGTGGAATGGGATGACAAACTCAACGTGCCTAGTGAATAGATCAATAAGCATATTACAACATTAGTGTTCATGACCATTGTGGTGAACACTCGTACATAAATGACATCCAAGCCTTTATTTAGCAACTTGTAGAGAAAGAGAGAAAGAAAATGAAGCATGTTGTGCCAATGCTAAGATTGCACCTTTTGTTGTTTATCCATAGCCACACCATCAAACTTGCTCTTTTTGTAAATGCTCTAGTTCTGGTCCATCCTGAGTGCTTCCTCCAAGCCCAATCCATTGTTTGTATGATCTTCATCTACACACACAACACAGTCACAAATGAGCAAGGATAGATAAACCATAATGTAGCTGATACCTTGCCTCGATATTAAGTGCATTGGTTGAGTTGTGGTTATGGTAGAAACTGGTTCAGAGATTTGTCACAGGTGACTACCAAAGGTGTAGGGGTTAGGCGAATAGTAAAATGGAGAAAATTGAAAAATTTGTGCCAGGGCCCCCACGACTAAGAGCGAACCTCCAGTAACTATAAGATGGAAAAATATGAGGAATAAGAAAGATGGAAAAAAATATCAACGATAATGCCAATAAAATGGATGTCATGGATGGGGATAAAACAAGAAATGATTGATTGTAGGAAATGTTTAAGGGAAAGAAGTTAACAATTGCACCAAAAAGAAATGCTAGTGGGTCCTCCCCAAAGCAGGCTTATGCCTTTTATGCCCTGACAAACCCACAAACCAAAGATTCCTTAGGCTCTAGGAATGTCATTTGGAAGCAAGAGTTAAAAACTTACCCACAAGAATTCACCAAAGAAAAACAATGCATCAACCCAGAACGGACTAATGATAAAATTGACAATGAGGTGGAAAATGGGAAGAAAGATGGAGAGAGAATGGAATGGAATCCCAAGAACAAGGTTGTGTAAAGCCCATTGTGTATTTTATGGTTAATGTGACTGAGTAGAACTCATTCCAAATCCAAACTCAAACAAACCACATCCAATGACCTTGCATCAACACACTTGACCAATCCATCCACTTGAAGCAATAAGAATGCTTCCACAAAGAGTCACCACCATTCTGAGGAGAGCGAGATGGAGAAGTAGGAAGCAAGAAAGGGCCTTTGTTAGAGGGAACCTTCAGGCATGGGTAACATGTCTTTTCAGTTCCATAACCAGTGCTTGTAGCCCATATTGCTTTATTATGTCTAACAGGTGTGCTTTGAATTCTCACTCTTTTTTTTTTGCGTGAGAACCATATCATGTAAAGACTTATTTTTATTCACTCGGCTTCCTAATTTTTGAACAATGTTAGAATGCTAGAAAACCCAAGAAAAAGCATCCAAGCACCCAAGAGAATGGCCAGCACAAATGCATCGAATCCCCTTGAAGTCACACCCTTTTCATCCTTTGAGTCTTTCTTTGGTTTGAAAAATACCTAGCCACCAATTCCACTTAGAAAAAGAGGGACTGTACAGTTCCAAGCGAAAGGAGACTATAGAGTTGTATGGATGAGTGGATGGCATGGACTCATTGCCTATTTTACCAAAAGAACCATACCTTAATATCAGCATCATAATTCAAAGGTAAAAACAAAACATTAGCAATCAATATGATATAATTAAATCCAGCATCATGAGCACTTAGTAGATGATAAATAAAAGTAAATCAAGCAAACAAAGAAATAGTAAAAACATGAACGATGGTGTTAATAAAAATAAGAAAAGTTGAAAGAATGTGTAAAACAAAAAATGTGTAAAACAAAAATTCAAAAATAATTGAGGGCCTAGAATGGTTAGCATAGGTGGCCATCTCCCCCACGACTAAGTTGGAAGGAGGAGATTTGAAATAGTGAGTAAGGTTGTCCACCAAGAGAGGTAGTATGTGTACTAGCTATCCTAAGCTCATGAAAAGGTTTGGTTTGTTGTACGTTGATCAAAAATTTCTTGTTTGGGCTCTTAGGTTTGTATATTGTCATGGCCCCTGAAGGAAAAGTTGCATAAATAATATAAGGTCCTTTCCACAGTGTTTGAAATTTAGTATGTTGTGGCACATGTGTGGGATTCCAGTAGAGAACCTTATCTCCTAGTTGATATTTAACCTTCCTAATCCTTAGGTCATGACATTGTTTATTGAATGTCTTGTGCAACTCATTAGATGATAGGGTAGCTAGTTAGTTTTCATTTAGCAAGTTAAGGGTTACTAACCGTTGTTTATGTGCTAGATCAAGGTCAAGGTTGAGGTCACATGCCATGGATTGTGTACGAAGGTAGCCAGTATGTCCAAGGAATGACTGAAGATCTTTGACAATTTTTGGTTGATGGGTAATTCCTTGGATAATTTTGATTTTCTTGGGGTCTACCTCTATCCCTGCATGTGGAATTTTGTGCCCTAGTACTACACCTTATTGGACCATCAAATGACTTTTCTGCTAGTTGAGGCTCAAATTGGTTTCTCCACATCTTTTTAACACTTGCTCCAACCAGTCCAAGGCTTGATCAAAGTTTTCTCCATAATTGGAGAAGTTGTCCATAAAGACCTCCACACCATTTCCTATCTACTATTGGAAGATGCTTAGAACTAGTTGTTAAAATGTTGTAGGGGCATTGCACAAGTTAAAATTCTATTTGTATGCAAATGTTTCCCAAGTATTGGTGAATGTAGTCTTGGCTTGATCTTCTGGGGCTATTTGTATTTGATTATATATGCTATATCTATCTAGAAAACTGTAGTAGTGATGCCCTACAATGGTGTCTAAGACTTGGTCAACAAATGGTAATGGAAAGTGATTTTTGAATGATGCCATATTTAGTAGCCTGAAATCTATGCATACCTTCCATTTGCCTCCCTTTTTAGGCACAATAACTAAGGGGCTAACCCATTCATTATTAGCAATGGGGTATATGAATCCAGTCTTGAGAAGTTGTCCGATTTCTTCCTTGACTACTTGCTTCAGCTTTGGGTTCAAACACATCTGTGGTTGTCTTCAAGGCTTCATGGAGGGGTCGATGTAAACCCTATGTTGGCATATCCTAGGATCTATTCTGGTTAATTTGGGATATGACCAAGCAAAGGCTTTTGACCATCTATTGATTACCTTCAGCAATTCTTCTTTCTGTTGAGTAAGCTTAGCATTGATAATTACTGGTTTTCCATTTTCAAGAAACGTGTATTCCATACTGATGGACAATGGTTTTAGCTCGAGGGGCTCCTGCTTAAATTTCTCAAGGATTTCCAACTTCCCCTAGTTGACATTTTCAAGGTTAATACTTGGAAGTTGGTGGTGGAATTGCTCTAATGCATGTATGCTATTGATGTAAGCATAAGTTGGTGGTGGAAGTTGGTTCCATGCATATGAGTGAACTACTTTCTTGATCAGCTATCAGCCACTAGGTGTCTTCCTATTGTGTGGCTGCTGCATATAGGCATCTTTGTATGTTGATCACTTGTGCACACTGATTGCATGTAGGCAATGTTAAACTTTGCACAAATTATGATCTCTACATGCAATTACACCCTATGTCACTATATGCGATGCACGGAACTTTCTTCCTCTTGATCTTTTCGAATGTATTTTCCTTTGATATTTTTAGGGAAAGATCACAGATTTCTAGGCATGCGTCGATGGTGCTTAGCCATGCTCTTCCCATTATGATTGGAAAGTTCTCCCTACCATTGTTTACCTGAATCACTAGGAAGTCAGCTAAGTATGACCACCCACGAATAGTGGTAACAATGTCTTCCACTAGTCCCAATGGGACAATGATGGACTGGTCGGCCAACTGTAGATGGATGTTGCTCTTTTTCAATGGAGGTAGGTTCTAGGCCTTGTACATTTCTTGAGAAATCAAGTTGACACTGGAACCTGAATCCAAAAGAGCCTTGCACAGCGCATTTTCAGCAATTTGTAAGTATATTAGAGGACTCTTAGGATCAGATAATTTCCTGGGAAGGTGGCCAGCTTTGATCCAATCGGTGACAACATGTGTTAGCATGACCATATGCATTGAGTGTGGTAGTTGAGTTGAAGAAGGCTTCGAAGTTTTGATTGATACTGAGGCATCTAAGGAATTATACACTTGTGATTGCAAGGGCTTGCTTGGTCTGTTGGTTCTAAAGAAAGGAATTTTCTTCATGTGCTTGTTGGAACCAACAGTAGGTTGAGAGTTAACAACCCTTATGGCATTACGTTGCTGCGGTTGGGTAGGGATTTCACCGTACATCATGGGAGCAGGTGGTAGTGGAGCTATTGGTGGAAGAGATACGACCAAATGAGAAGGATGATATGGTTGTAGAACATCACCCCTAGAAGAGGGAGTCCCATAATACTTGTGGGCTTGGTAGTGAAGTTGAGGAGTGACGTGACCAATAGGGTCATGTGGGGAGATTGGATGATGCATGTAATATCCATATAGGTCATGTTGCTGGTAAGGATACTATTGCCTTGGTGGTGGCATTCCCCATGATTGTGGGTGTTGCCACTATTGATATTGCTCAATCAGTTGTGGTGGAGTTCCACTGGGATAATATGTTAAGGGTTGGTGGAGCTACCTTGGGTTACCTTGAGGATAAGGTAACTTTCGGGGTGTTTGCCTTTTGTTTAATTGTGGGTTGAGTGATGCACCCTAGACTCTTGCAGATGTGAGATTATAAGGCAACATCCCTTATGATGGTCATATTGACATATCTCACATCCACTATCATTGTCGGTTTTTGAATCCACAACCTCTTCAATGATGCAAACTTTGCACTTACCCTTGCTACATGCATGTTCAGACTCTTTCTTTTTTCTTTTCTCACTACCTTGCTCTCTAGGCTCCTCTACTATTTTAAGAATAGTTTGAAATCTATTGTCTAGGGAATCCCACATTTGGTTTACCTTTGTTGATACTTCTGATGTCAAATTTTGGATAGGTAAATTTTTCCTATTCACCATCTCTTCCAGTGGTGACTCTTCTTCATCCTTACAAAATCTTACTCCCCTCTTCCAAATGGAAGGATCTCGGTTATACTCCTCCGCACTTTCTCTCTTCTATAGCTCACCTTCTTCCTTAGAAACTTGCTCCAATAGTCTTTGAATTTGATGGGATGTAAGCTCAGATAGTGTTCCTTGGGCATAAGTCCCAAGGGTTCTTCTCATTTCATGCCTAAGCCCATCCACGAGATGGCGCAATTGATCCCTTTGCAAATAACCATGGCTAGGACAACAATGTAATAGTGCATAGTATCGTCCCATGGCAGCATCCAAGGGTTCAGGTCCTCCTTGTTTCCAGCCTTGGATTTTCTTTTGCAAGTTAGACACTTAGGAGTACGTTTGGTACTTGTCATTAAATAGTTCTAACATAGTACTCCACCTACGAATGGATTCCGATTCTAAAGACCAATACCAGATTTCCACTTCTTTAACTAGTGTCTGTGGAAACAACTTAAGTTTTTTTCATTCATTCTCTATATTTTGTAAGGCACATGCATCATAGAATGCTTGTAAGTGATTCTGAGGATCAGCGTTGTATCCCTCTTCAAATCGTGGGATATTGTTCATATCTAATCTCTTGATCCTACTATATTTTTGGTGCCTTGTTGAAATTCTAATAGCCTTAGTTATGTCCAACATACTTCGAGTAGCGAGTAGGGATTCATCATGATTATCTCGTCCATGGCGTCTATGATGCCTACGTTGTTTCCTACTCTCCCTTTTTCTATGTCATGACTCTATAGAGTGTCGTTGTCCCCTTTCTTGGCTGTCTTGTCTATGACTTCTACTTTGCCTACCTTTATCCCCATGGTCTTTTTCTTTATGACCACATCTGGATATTGAAGGAGAGGGTGAAGGAGATGATGAAGGTGAAGAAGAAGGAGAATTGTTACCATGATGGTGTCTGCTACCTTTTCTTTTACGGTCTCAGCCCTAATCGCGATTGCGATCAAAATGTCCATCTTTATCATGAGTTCGTGTCCCTTTTTTGGACCCTTTGTGAATGTGGGTATCAGGACCTGGGTTATGAATAGTGGAATGAAGGTCCTGATACACAACCCCTTGGCCAAATTCAAAGGGAGGAACATCGTTGTGTGGCCGACTACCTAAGGTAGGTTTACCACCCTCATTTTTGCTTAAGACATGTGGGGCATCCTGGGACCACTTATCCTTCAAAGACTTATGATGTCTCTCCTGTTGTAAGTCCCTTTGACATTGTGCCTCTATGGGACGGTATTCTCTCGAGTCATGGTCTTGCACAATGTATTCTACATGTAAGTACGGCATGCCAATCGTGTGAGAGCACGAAGAAGCATGCTTGGGATTGAACGATTGAGAGGGAACACTATGCTACCTTCTAAGTCTCACCAACGCAGTTGTTCATTTTGATGGAGGATAAAGGTGAAGTCTGCTATATATTCATCAGGATGAATATATACCACTCGAACTCGTTGAGGGATTGGCGGATCAATGTCATATATATTATGCCACTGATTGTTTCCTGTTTCAAACCTAGGTGGTGAGGTGCTTTTGTACGAAGAAGGAGACATACTTGTCTGTTCAGTGTGCAATGTATTCTTGTTTATTATTTTCTCAATCAACCCTAAGGGTTCGTTCCAATAATGTGAATGATTTCCTAAGTTCTAGTTAGTGCACAAAAAACTAAGTCCCCACCACGACACCAATGATGAGCGGCGAGGTACCCCTACGCTCAACCATACGAAAATGAGCATTTCACGCATGATCCGGTTGAATTCCAAGGACTAAATGCTTATGCGCCCTTATGGAACAAGGATGGGTGGGTTGATCATTGTCTTCCCAAACTTACTTGTATGTCAGAATTGTATGGTTAAGTAAGCTTGAAGCATATGATTTTTATAGCTTTTATGTTTTTATGTCCTGCTGCTAATAAAGGAGGAGAGATATAACTAAGTGACTAATTTAGCTAGGATTTAACTAATCCTAACACCAGTATCCATTCTCACTTGCCGTACACATCCTGAACTAGCGCAACACTATTGGGATTACCAAACACTAATCGTGACTGGGTTACCAAGTGTTACACGCGTGCTCAAAGTGATCGTACTATGTGTGCTAATAAAAAAAATGTAAAGTGCATAAAATAAAATAAAATAAAATAAATGCAAAAGAAAATAAAATAAAATAAATGATTAAGAAAGCAAATCTCAAGTGCTGCATGGATAAATCCAAGAGCTTGTCTTTATTGCCATACACAAGGTGTGCTCAGGTACACAATGCTCAAATAAAGATCTGTCCACACTTAGACCTCCTGCTGTGGGCACTTGGAAAATACTCTAACTTGACTCCTAAAAGAATTCTAAAATATTTCCCTTGAAAGACTTCATTCTAAGACTTCTCTTCTAAATTGGGCACCTGGGCACTGTATTTATAGGCTTGGGAGCAACTACTCTAATAATTAGAAAAACTGCCACTCTAATTTTAGAGAAACTACCACTTTAATAATTAGAATAAACTACTAGAGAAACCGCTCTCATCAACACCTATACACACTTGATCAACTCAAGTTTCATGATCCCTAATAGAAGATACTATCAACCTAGGAGAAAGAGAATGACATACAAGAGCTACATGATGTGCAATCATAGGATCTATGAAAGAATGGGTAGCACTTGGATCAAATAACATCAACATAGCAAAGCCCAAAATCATATCTCCCATCTCCATCATTGTGTTTGACTACACGTCCAAAGGTTGTTTTGTTAAGGCATACACTTTTCCTTGAGTCCTCTGGTTCCCTCCTCTGGGTTGAGTGACTGGTGCTCCACGTTCACCTTAAACTAGAGTTTGCTATCCTCGGCCTCTACCTTCTCCACTACTACCTACCTACTTTAGGCACTCTTGAGCTTGATGCCCTAGCTGCCATCATGCAAAATAATTTTGGCAATCCCTCTACAAATGACCAAGCTGCCCACATCTATAACAAATAATAGCTCCATGACTAGCTCCAACAGTAGGACCATGAGCAGGTGTTAGGTGCTCTCCTCCATGACCATGAGCTTGCTTAGAGGGGCTATATATTTTCTACTATCAAATACATCTAACAATGTAATAAAATTTCAATTTTGGTTATTATTTTCATATTAATCAATTTGAAGTTTAATCTAGAAGCCCAGCACACCCAATGCATTGGAGGAGAGGCACCAATGGAAACCAACAAAATCTTTTAAAAGCTTAAAGCTTGAAAAAAGTTGACGGTTTTGGAACATGGTGTTAAATTTTAAAATTTTAAATCAACATAATGAAAACAATTATGCAAAACATGAAAGAGAAGAATAAAGAATGAAAATGGGATTCCACATGCCAAGCCAAAGCAAGATCTATGGTAAGAACTTTCACATTGGCCTCTAAACCAAATATATACTTGGTTATTTCTATTTTTGATATGGAATTAGATAGAAATTGCCAACGTTTACTGGATTTTTTAGAAAGGTAGGAAAGGATATTTCTAAGTAATTCTCGTCAAACACTGCCCCTCAAACTGTGCTAGGGTAGTGTCAAAACCACAGTTGGTCTCCAATAAAATATAGGGCAACAATAGAATGATCTCTGGTACAAAAATAACTGCTTTTATGAAGCAACAATGATAGAATGATGGCTAAAATAATAGCATACACCAAAGAAAGGAGGTCAAAATATTCATAAATTGTTAGAATATCATAACATCAGCAAGCAAAGATAAATAGATCAAATGTAAATTTTGGACTGAAAATACTGGTACAGCCAGCACAGAATGATGATGGTAGTAGCCAGCACAGAATGATGATGATGGTAGTAGTAGAAATCCTTGTACCACCATTCATAAGGAATGATGATTGCAGCAAAAAAACTCCATGTTTGGGGAAGAGAATGATGGCAACAATGGAAGCACCACCATCAAAAGCTATGCTGTCATACCATGTCAAATTTAAAATGAAAAACATAAAGAAAAAAAATTATGCAAAAGAAGACAAAAATGAACATGGAATTTCACATCCTAGGCCAAACCTGGACCTATAGACACTTTCACATTAACCTTTCAACCAAATTTATAGCACTTTCACATTAACCTTTCAACCAAATTTATTCATGATTTCGGCAAAATTCTGTGTGAAACCATCACTGGTGTGTTAGGCAGAAATCTTCACGGAGTAAAGTGGGCAGAAAGCCCTAACGCAAAGCAGAGCGCCATTAATCCTGCTGTAGGAAAAGGGCAGTAGCTCAGAAACTCTGTAAATATTCACCATTTTTTCCTCCACAAAAGATAGTATGGAATACCTAAGATCATCCTCAACTATGGTTGCAAGTTGATCGTCAAATCCTTGATTTTGAATGTCTGTGAATTCTTTGTCTAATGCGCGTCGATTGTCTTTAATGCACAGCAGAAGTTTGATGACTATGGCATCACTGATGCAGCTGAAGCTGCGTACACAGTCCAGAACCATGGCAGTGGCATTTGCATCACGTCGTTGAAGAATCTTCATCACATCGTTGCTGTTCATTTCAACAAAATACTTGCTCTGGTTCTTCACCTGCAGCGCCTGCAGAAAAGATATCACTGTCTATCACCAGATGATCGCATTCACCATTCTTGAGAAAGGACTCTATGCCATCCTTCCCAAAATTTTCATGGTATTTCTATATTTCCTTCTCGCTTGTCGCAGAAATCTCTGATGCAACAAAAATGAAAATTCACAATGGCATTTTATTATATTATTTTCTTAATGAATCGATGTTTAAAGATTCAGAAAATTAGTGGTATTGTCAAATTATTTAATTAGTAGGTTTGTCAGTGAGTGTGGATTTGTTGGCAGTATAATAAAATTAAAATATCAATAAGACACCATAAAAAAATATCAATTTCAGGAAAGGTTGGAGATTTCCAAATATCTTTTATTTTTCTCATTCAATGCGATGATAATTGCATTTTCCAAGCCTTATTGAATTTGGTATGAATAAAATCATTCTTTGTAATAATTTGGTAAGCAACTTTGAAATTAAAAGGAAAAACAAATCTCCCATCCTTCCAAAATAATATTTGAAAATGCTTGATGCAAAATATTGTTAATTTTAAATAAATTCTTAGGATTAAAAATTAATTTTTCAAAATTCTTTTTCTTCTTTCTATTTAAAGTAATCCATCTATCATGCATATGTAGAGAAGAAATTGTAGTGGTACCAAATTTGTTCGAAGTGGTACACAATCTAGATGAATTAGCAGCCCAAGGTCATTCATTAAAAGGAAGCCACCATGAGCTAATTTGCTTATGTATATCTTCTTAATTTGTAATATGATTGTAATTCCAATATTTACTAATCTTGCACCATGTCCCTCTAAATAATCTAATCCATTAAGATTAAAAGTTTTGCTAAATAATGTAGTCCTACAAGCAAATTGAAGTTCAAATAAATATATCCACACATATATAGACACTACAAATCTTATTGTTATGATATTTTGAGATGAAACTCAATATTAGGGAGGTGGTAGACCCCAAAAAAATTAATAATGAGCAAAGAAAATTAAGAGTACATTGCAAGCTTGATACTAAGTTGACATCATCAAGAAAAAGGAAAGAAAAAACTTTTAAATTTTAGGACCATTTTTTCATGTGTATGATGTTAGAATTGATACTTTCAAAATACAAAACAAGAAAACTAATTATTAGTAGGGAAGAAGATCCATGTCATAACGAAATTTACATCACTTTTTAACATCTATGTTTGAACTTAAAATAATAAAGAGATTCAAAGTAGAGAGCTGTGGTTTAATACCAATATTTATATCAAAGTAAGAAACTAGTATCATTTGTGAAAGATCTTCATGTTGTCACTTGTTATTGATCTTATATTAAGAATCTTTACCGTTAACTATAGTCTTCTTGTTGAAACTCATTTTAATCTTTGGGTTAATAGTGTTATTATCAAACAAGAAAAAATTTGTTTTATGATTTATTTATTCAGGTTGCTTAAAAATTTCTCTAATACGAGTAAAAATATGTATAAGAGCTTCTATCTCCTCTAGATTCTTTATTATTGTTCAATCATTCTTATCATTGACATTAACTTGATTTTTCATATCTTCAACTTCATATTGTTTTTTCTTTTCTTCATAATTTTGTTTCTTGAGCAAAAAAGGTTGAGCATAAAACAAATGCCATTCACGATGACAAAAGTTGTAGAAATAAACTCTATATGCTTAACGTGACCAATAAGATTGACAATTTCCTACACAGCTTTTTGAAAATCAACAGAAGATTATATAAATTGACAAAACATGAAACTTTGACATATTTTTTAGACTAGACATCAAAATTTGGAGCCCACTTATGAATGATCAACATTGCATGCTTATGTATAAAAGACCATATATCTAGGGCATGTTGCACCATTGAAGCATTGCCTAACTCAACAAGAAAAAAAATAAAAAAGAAGAAGAGAGAATAATACGTGGCATGAAGGATTTGGATGTCATGTTTCTTGATCACATTATCTAATTACAACATGAAACTTCGATTATGAGGCATGTGACCTAAAATTTGAATGAACACATATTGTGATGAAAGACCAACAACAAATGACTCATATACATCATCAAAAATGACAAAATTAGATATTTTAGTTGCATCAATATTACTAAAAGAAGATGTCACAACTTTTTTCTTGCCAACTTGTAAATCTGCATTTTGGAAATCAAAAGAAATTTTTGCACAATAAAAGAAGCAGAAATTTCAACATTGTTGAAGAAGTTGGGAGTACATATTATTTAATTTCAATTTTGGGAGGTTGTTAGTATTCAAACTTTAACTATATATACCCCAAGATAATATAGCTAACATGGTGCTAATTAGCACCTTAATTTCTAAAAAGTAAAAGATTTACCATATAGTTTATCCTCTCAAAGGCAATTCAATTTTCATTTTGATAACCTCACATGATATACATATATATATGTAATTGACTAAGAATAAATGACTAATGTCATAGTCCTAAGTGAGCACATTTCTAAATGTAAATTTTAGTAGTTGATTTTAATTTTGATTCCTTTTTAACAAATATTCCTTCTTTAGTTGACCTTATTTTTTCAACAAAACAAAATTGTTTTGTTACTTGAAACTCTTATCATTTGATAGGGGACAAAGTTAGTGGTTCAACCATAGATATCAAGGGAGATTTTGAGTTTAATTCCATCCATCTCCACCTCTATATAATAATGGTTAAAAGTTGAAAAGTAAAAATAAAAATAAAAAACTTTATCATTAAATAGTTTATGAAATTAAAATTGAGGCATTTAACTAAATCCATTGAGACCCAAACCCTCTAGATTTGGTATACCACATGAGTTGAAAATTTTTTTAAATAGAATTTCTTCTTGACTCAATATTCCATGGTTGATTTAAACTTATGAAATGAGATTTTCATGTCAAGTGTAGAGTGAAAGAGTATTTAAAAATAGAAAACCTTGTTAAACTCTTTAACTAGCTAATTTGATGAAGCAACAAGCTATAAATTTAAGCTCTTAATTAAATCATCATGACATCATAAATCAAAATCTATAGAAACCAAGACAATTAAGCAAATTTCAAAATTACTATCCTTCTTGTGATTGTCCCTTTACCTTTTCATCTTTTTTCCCCCATGGTTGAAAGGCCAAAGATATTTCGTTTCTTTGTTTTAAGCTACAAATGCATTTCCCTTGAGATTTGTCTCTATGCATATTTCTTAAGAATAAGTCTCTTAAGCATGCCTTCAAAGAGATGGTGTTCAAGGCACACTTTCATCAATCCATCTATGGGGGTGTTAAGCTCCAAATAATTGAAACATAAGTACACCCCAAGATTTTATAGAAGGTTATAACTCAGTGCTACCTAGTAGAATTAAGCCTATGACCTCAAGTTACCAAGCCAAGACCTGTACTTCTAAACTAACACCCCATTATTTCATCAATCCATCTATGATAATGTTATCTCTACCTCTATATAAAGAGTAAAACCCCCAACATCAAGTACTATGACCACTTGATATATAATGTTGGCACCAAACCCTTTTCTCAAATACTTAAAGAAATTTAGGTTGCAAATCTCCTATTTAACTAGCAACCTAGTAACTATAAAAACATAGTAAATATAAGGCTTGCAATTGTGGGAATTTAATATTGTTATTAAAAGAAATATATTTACTAGTTATTACTTAAGTTTTACCTATCCCACTATAGATATCATATGGTTTCCATTTCCCCAACCTCTCCTTTCCCCAACCTCTATTGTTTAAATGAGATTCAATTTCAAAATCGTAAACTAAGAATCTGCTATTGATTGGGATTATTCTTTATGTTATTTCTTGGTTTTGTTAACATTTATATTCTTGAATCCTTTATTTAAAATGCATGTTAGAGTAAGGAATTACTTCTAAAGGATTTTAGTTTTGTTACATTCATAAAAGCACACATCAAACAGTCAACCAGAATTCAAAAGCAAAGATAAAACTAAACCATGTTGAAACCAACCATTGGCCATAAATAAATCCTATCACAAGTTAACTCAAAAAGATATTTGAAGCCACATTTCTTCTCCAAAGATCTTCTTCAGTTACAAGGGATTATTTAAAGTTAAATTAATGATTAAAAATGATGTAAAATCAAGGACATATTAAGCTTATACACTCATGATTTATCTTAGAGTTTTTTTCTTTTACACTTATTTTTTAACTTGATTTTTGTTCTTTTAATAAAAAATTGATTTAAATTATGTTTTCTTAAGTTTAAACCATTATTGGTCCCAAATGTTAGAAGTGAGTCTCCACCCAATCAACTCTACTGGTGATAAAAGACACAGATAATTGATTTTAGTACATGTTTTTAGTCTAAAATGATGGTTGATATAAAAATTTAATCATTCCTAGAAATCATTAATTTTAGTAAATATTCACACTTCGAAGATAATGGTTGACTTATTTATTTAATCCTCCTAAAAAGAGCTTGACTCAAGATGATGGTTGATCTAACGTGCTAAACCTATCCTTTTCCCTAGCTCCTTGCAATGGTTGCATAGCCTTGTAGATTTAAAAATGCTATTAGTGAACAAATCTTAAGCAAGTTTTAAGAATCTATTGGAAAAAATCAAATTAAGCAGAGAAAATTAATAAAAAAAAATTATATCCACTAATGTTAGTTTTTATTTTGTCTCATCATAGCATTTTAAATTTGTATGTTCAATCAGAAACAAATACATTAAATTTAAAAAATCAATACAAAAATTATTACCTTATAGACAATTATATAATGACTAGATTTTGAACAGGCTTGCTTTTTTACTTGCAATCAATCAAGAGGCTAATAATACATTTTACAAATAATGCCCAAAGAAAGCCTTTTAATTTTAACCCCTTATCATTACTCTAAACAATCACTCTCTTAATTTTAGCTCAATGAGGAATAAAAAATCATCATTATTATTCCACGTACATAGTAATTCATCTTTGTTAAAATCTACATTAATATTAATTGCATTTATTAAATCATAACCACTAACAAAATTATATAATTGTAAAAACCAAATTATTTGATGTTTTTCTGTTTCTATTTCAACATTAAAAGTATCGGCATGCTAGAATAGCCTTGTGCACATTTAAACCTAAACTATGGCAATATGGCGATCATTGTATTCTATCTTCTAAAAGAAGCAAAAAAGAAAAAAAAATACTAAAAAGAAATGTCACAAATATCAATATGAGAAACATAAAAGATATATGGAGATGGAACAAATCAACAAATGAGATGAGATACTAAATCATTTCAATGTAATTATGAAAATAAATCAAACAATGCCAAACCTAAATAAGAAATAATGAAATTAGATATGAAACAAGAAAATGCATAACAAGGAATTGTTAATAGTTTGTAAATGAAAATGTTGTGCACCTTAAAAGCAAAAAGAAGACGCTTATGTGTACAAGCATAATAGTGGATCAATTCTAACCGCCTCCTAAAATTGAATTTCAACATTGGTTGAAGAAGTTAAAAATTTTAGAGAAATCAACATAAGATCCATTTTAAAAAAAAATAAGATTCATTGAAATAAATTAGATTTGTAGGAAAACATTAGATCCAACGGAAAGAATCTTGAAACTCAATGTACGCTAAATCAATGTGATGTGGTGAAAGATTATTTAACCTTACTTTAACATTATTTGTCAAGTGTAGAGAAATGGGCTTGTGTTTAGAGACAATCACTAGTTGAGATTAAACTTTTTCTTTTCTAATGTTGAATGAGCATTGACATTATAGAAATTAATTTTATTTTAATTTTAAAAAATTGTAGTTAAACTTTGTCATATAAGTATTTGAGAATGCATAGGCAAAATTATATATTTAAAGAAGTCTCAAATAGTATACATACACTAGACATTGTACCCATACATAATAAAATATATATATATTTAAAGGGTTTACTAAGATTTTCACTCATCCACTAATCTTTCCAAGATCCTATTACAAGATGAAGACCCCTCCTCCCCCACAAGATTAGATTTAACATTTAAGGAAAAAAGACATCCCAAAGAAATCTACTATAAACTTGTTCAACCAAAAACTCAGGAATTTAAAAACATTTTCTTTACCATTATAAAACTTAAATGCAAAAAACAAAAGACAAAATTAATAAAAAATTTAAGGCAAAGCTTCCAACTCCATGAAATATCCTATTACTAGTAGTATGCTATTAAAAATTATGTAAGCCTTTATTAGTCATAAAATGCTTATTATTGAGTGTTGTGAAATTGAAATGATCTAATATGATAAACGACTGACTAGTGACCTAATGATGTTTTGCAATTTGCTATATGTAAACTATATAAGTAACAGTTTTCAAAAAATAGATACTTTAAACTATATGAATGTTCTGAAAAAACTATTTATCATCCTTTATACTAAAGTATTTTAATAAAATTTAAAATAGAAAAATGTACATTGTAATAGAGTTTTCAAATGATTTGATTGGGTATATATATATATATATATATGCATTCTTGAATGAAAAAGCACCATAAATTAACTTGTTCCATTCATGTCATATTAAGAGAAAAAGTAAAATTAGCAATAGCATGAATATTAGAATGACTTTAAGAGAGAAGTTTTAGGTGCATGAATGTTTAAAAGTTCTTAATTTTTGAGAATACCAATTCTAGATTAAGGTTCCATCACTACATATATTGCTAAATTCAACATCCACAGAAAACTTGCTATAAAAGTACAAAAGTAAAAACTAAACCATATGAAAACTAATTATTGGCCTCAAATAAATCGTAGCATAGTTCATATTTGAAAAATATTTGAAGCCACATTTCTTCTCCAAACATATTATTCAATTACAAGGAATAATTTAAAGTTAAATTAATGATTAAAAACTAGGTAAAAAATCAGGGACATATTAAAGTTGTGTACTCATGATTTATCTTAGAGTTGTTTCTTTTACACTTATTTTTTAATTGAATTTTGGTTTTTAAATAAAAAATTATTTTAAATTATGTTTTATTAAGTTTAAGCCATTATTAATCCCAAATGTCAAAATTCAGNGTTTTATTAAGTTTAAGCCATTATTAATCCCAAATGTCAAAATTCAATCTCTACCCAATCAACTCTCCTCGTGTTAAAAGACATGAATCATTGATTCTTGTACATGTTGCTATTCCAAAATGATGGTTGACCTAAAACTTTAGTCCTTCCTAGAAATTATTAATTTTAGTACATGTTCATAGTCCAAAAATAATAGCTACCTTAATAGTTTCATCCTTCTAAATAGGATGGTTTTGTGTTAACTAAGATTATGGTTGATGTAATGCACTAAACCTACCCCTAGCTTCATGTAGTTGCTAAGTAACCATGTAGATTTATAAATTTCTCCTTTGTTAATTTTCATGGTTTTAGCTTTTATTTATTCTATTCATAGAATTTTAAATTGCTATGTTCAATAAGAATAAACAACAAACCAAATATTAAATTTAAAAACCAATACAAAAATGATCACCTTGTGCATAATTATATAATGATTGAACTTTGCATAGGCTTTCTTTTTGACTTGCAACAATTAGAAGTTAATAATAGTTTTACAAATAATGCACAAAACAAGCATGTCAATTTGAACGCCTTATCATCACTCTAAACAATCACTCTCTTAATTTTAGGTTAATGAGAAATCAAAAATCATTATTATTCCAATTACATAGTAGTTCGTCTTTGTTAAAATCTAAATTAATGTTAATTCCAATTCTTAAATCCATAAACACTGACAAAATTATATAATCTTAAAAGCCAAATTATCTCATGCCTTTTTATCCATTTCAATGTTAAAAGTAACAACATGCCGAAATAGCCTTCTAAACCTAAACTATGGCAAAATGAGAACCATTGTATTCCATCTTTTAAGAAGCCAAACACTCAAAAGGCCACAAATATAATATCAGAAACATAGAGATGGAACAAATCAACATGAAATACTAAATCATTCTAATTCATTTATAAAACTTAAAAAAATGTGCCAAATACAAATAACAAACAATGAAATAGGCAAACACATAACAAGGAATCATTAATATTCCATAAAATGAAAATGTTGTGCATCTAAAAAGCAAAAGAAAGCAAAGGGAAACACTTAAAACAAATGAATTCTAACAATATCTTAAAATTAAAATTTGAACATTAATTGAATGAAGAAGTTGGACATTTTAGAGAAATCAAATTCACCAAAGAAAAATCTAAAAAAGAAAAATCATTAAAAAAATTGTATTTAGTGGAGAAACATCAAATCCATTTAAAAAAAATCAGATCTAGTGAAAACCATCTTGAAACCCAATGTTATTTAACCTTATTTAACCATCACCTTATTTATCAAAAATCCACCTGATGAGTGGCGAGGTACCCCTACACTCAACCATATGAATATGAGCGTTACATGCGCGATTCGGTTGAACTTCGCAGACTAAGTGCTTATACGCCTCATGGAACACTTAAGGTTAATCGTTTGTTGTCTTCCCATACTTACTTGTATTTTTCACGGTTGTATGGTTAAGTAAGTCTGAGGTATATGATTTTTATGTCTTTTCAGTTTTTAATTCCGATGCTAATGAGGTGAAGGGTGAAGAGATTAATTAACCAACTTGAACTAACTAACTAAGCCTTAATTAACCTAGCATCAGTATCTGTTCCGACTTGCCGTTCACACCCGTAACCAATGCAACCTTGGTTACCAAACGCTATTCGTTACTGGGATCACCAAGCGTAACGCACGTGCTCGAAGCGGTCATACTGAATGCACTTAACTAGGAGAGAAGGGTTGAGAGAGATTTAATTAGCTAATAAAGCATTTAAACATTAACAATAAATAACAATAAATAAATTCCTATCTAGCTTAGTCCATGCACTGCAAGGTTTATCCAAGAAGTTCATCTTTATTTCCGTACACAAACTTGTGTTCAGGTACAATATTTGCTCGAATAAAGATCCGTTCACTTTGGAGCTCCTGCTGCAGGCACATGGAAATTATTCTATCTCTGGAGAGGTAAAAATGCTAGAGTTTCGCTACGGTCTAGGCCTAGATGCTGAAATAAAGGAGAGCCGCCTCTTATTTATAGATTTGGCGATGCACTGCGATATCGCGTACACGATATCATAAGGGAAGACGCGATATCGTGGCCCATGCGATATTGCATCCCATCATACCCCCATGACTAAATAAAAACTCGTGCTCAAGTTCCTTACAAAATATTGTGAAGGTATGGGATTATTGACTTGAATGGAACTAATGGTGAATGGGATGACATGTGAACATATCATCATTATAAGATAAGAAAAAACTGGTGGTCACGACAACAAGAGTGAACACTTTACACATTTGACATCAGGCCTTATTTGGCAGCTAAGAAAGAGAGAGAGAGAGAGATGTTTTGCTGCTGCCAATGCCAAGATTGCACCTTTTGTTGTCCATTCGTAAGCACACCATCCATCTCATTCTTTGCATAGCTGCTTTAGCACTGATCCATTCCAAGTGTTCCCTCCAGATCCAATCTGTTGTTGTGTGATTTCCATTTGCACACACAACATAGTCTTTATATTAGCAAGGGTAAATGAATCATAATGCAATTAATACCTTGCTTCGGTGAAAGGTCCATTGGCTGAGTTGTGGTATGGTTGACACGGATCTGGAGATATCATAGTGGCTACTGAAGGTGTAGGGTTTAGGAGAAAATTGAAAAAATTTGGGTTCGGACCCCCATGACTAAGAGCGAACCTTCGGTAGTGATAGAATGGAGAAAGAATAAAGAACAAGAAAGATGGAGAAAAGGAGACAACTATAACATCAGTGAAATGGATGTCAATATGGAAATGAACAAAATAAAGTGGATTGCAAAAATGTTAATGGAAAGAATTTAACTGGTGCACCAAATAGGAATGTCAGTGGGTCCTCCCCAAAGCAGGCTCATGCCCTTAATGCCCTGACAAACCCACATTCAAAGAGTCTGTAGGCTTTAGGAATGTCATTTGGGACAAGAGTTAACATCTTAACCACAAGAATTTACCAAAAAGAAAACAATGTATCAACCAAAATATACACTAATGATACAACTAGCAATGAGGTGAACAATGGAGAGAAGGCTAGAGAGAAAAGAATGGAATGGAACCCCAAGAATAAGGTGGTGTACGACTGCTTGTGTAGTTAATGATTAATGTGACTTAGTAGACCCCATTCCAAGTCCAGCCTCAAACAAACCACATCCAATGACTTCGCATTAATGCATTCAGCCAATCCATCCCCTTGAAGCAACAAGAATGCCTTCCCAAAGAGCCACCACCATTCCGACGAAACAAAGGAGGAGAGAATGGGAAGCAAGAAGGGTCTTAGTTAGAGGGAACATTTTTATTTTAGTTCCATAACTAGTGCTTGTAGCCCAAATGATTATTTCGTCTAAGGGATGTGCTTTGAATTTTCACTATTTTTTCTTTTTATTTTATTTTTTTATATTTTATTTTTTATGTGTTTATGTGTGAGAACCACACCATGCAGAGACTTTGTTATTTTTATTTGCTCAACTTCCCGATAATTAAGTAACATCGAAATGGTAAGAAAACTTAAGAAGAAAACATCTAAGCACCCAAGATAACGGCCAATACAAATGCATCAAGTTCCCTTGAAGCCACACCCTTTTCAATCCTTAAGTCCTTCCTTAGCTTGAGAAATACCCAGTCACCGGTTCATTGATAGTTCTTATTTAAAAAAGGATTGTACATTTCCAAGCCGAGAGAGACCATAGAAATTTTTGGATGTATGGATGAAGTGAACTCATTGCCTGCTATATCAAAAGAACCATATCTTAGTATCAACATCATAACTTAAAGGTAAAAATCAAACATTAACAATCAATAGGAAAATAGTTCATACCATCATGAAGAACACTTATTAAATGACAAACTTGACAAGATGGATAACACACACAAGAAACGGAAAATTATGAATGATGTTGTAAAACAAAAACAAGAAAAGTTAAAGAAATTTGTAAAACAAAAATGTGTAAAAAAAAATATGCAAAACAAAAATGTGTAAGACAAAAACATGTAAAACAAAAACTTAAAAGAACTCAGGACCTCAAATGATTAGCAGAGGTGGCCATCTCCCCCATGACTAAATGGAAAGGGAGAGATATGAAATAATGAATGCCTATTTGAATTTCTTAGAAGTGTCCAGCTTCTCCCAATTGATGTTTTCAGGTTAAGGGGTGGAAGTCGGCGATGCTCATACTCCAACGTATCTATGCCTTCGTTGTAGGTGCAAGTTGTTCCCCCAGTTTGTTCCATTCATGTTGGTGGGCTGCTTTCTTGATTAGCTGTCAACCACTGGGTGTTCTCTTGTTGTGTGGTTGCTACATATAGGAACCTTTGTATCTAAGTTTCTTGGGCACACCAGTTGCATGCAGGATATGCTGAGCATTCCTCCATTTCATCACTCTCCGAGTCACTGCATGTGATGCATGGAACTTTCTTCTTCTCAATCTTTCCATAAATGTTTACCTTATATTTTCAAGGAAAGATTGTGGATTCCTAGGCATGCGTCTATTTTACTTATCCATGCCTTTCCCATTATAATTGGGAAGTCCCCTTTGTTGCTGTTGACTTCTATCACCAGGAAATCAGCTGGGTATGACCAACAACACACAATGGTAATGATGTCCTCCACCAATCCCAAGGGAATGGTGATGGACTGGTCAGCGAGCTCTAGTTGAATATTGCTCTTCTTGAGTGGAGGCAGGTTTTAGGCTTTATACATTTCTCATGAGATTAAGTTGACTCTAGAACCTGAGTCAAGAAGAGCCTTATGAGGTTCATTTCTGGTGACTTGGAGGTAGATTAAGGGACTTCCAGGGTCAAAGAGTTTCCTGGGAAGGTGGCCTACCTTGATCCAATCGGTAACGGTATGTGTTAACATAACTGTGTGCGTTAAGCTTTGTTGTTGGTTTGAAGGGAGCTCCAAAGCCTTAATTGTTGGAGGAGCGTACACAGACTCAACTGCTTGTGGTTGTGAGAGCTTGTTTGGGCTTTTGGTTCTGAAGAAAGGTCTTCTCTTCCTGCGGCTATTAGAACCAGTAGTGGGTTGAAGATTTATAGCTCTCGTAGCATTATGTTGCTGCAGTTGAGTGGGGAGTTTCCCTTGCATTGTTGGAGCGAGAGGTAGTGGAACTATCGGCGTAAGAGTGGTGGATGGATTCAGAGGATGGTATGTATGTGGTGTATCTCCCGGAGGAGAAGGAGTCCTAAGATACTCTTGAACTTGGTAGTGATGTTGTGGAGTTGCGTGACCCATAGAGTCACTTGGAGAAACCGGCTGCTGCACGTAGTAGCCATATGGGTTTGGTTGCCGGTAAGGGTATTGTTGTCTACGTGGTGGCATCCCCCATGACTGTGGATGTTGCCACTACTGGTGTTGCCTGGTAGGTTGTGGCGGAATTCTACTTGGATAATATGTTAATGGTTGGTGGAACTCCCTTGGGTTACCTTGGGGATAAGGTAACCTTCGGGGTGCCTGTCGTCTGTTAAGTCTTGGGTTGAGTGCATACACCCTAGACTCTTATAGATGTGAGATTATTGGGCAACATCCTTTAGGATGGTGATATTGGCATATCTCACATCCACTGTCATTGTCCGTGTTAGAATTCACAACCTCATCGGTGATAGTCATTTTTCCCTTACCCTTGTCATGTGCATGGCCTGAATCTCTCTGCTTTTTCTTATCATGGTCACTACTTCATTCCTTAGACTCCTCTACGACTTTTAAAACAGTTTCAAACCTACTGTCTATGGAGTCCCACATTTAATCTACCTTAGCCGACACTTTCGTTGTAAATTTCTGAAGCAGCAAGGTTTTTCTACCAACTCTTCTAGTGGTGACTCATCCTCTTCGTCAAAGAATCTTACTCCCTTCTTTCAAAGGGAAGGATTGCGGTTATACTCTTCCATGCTTTCTCTTTTCCATAGCTTCCCTTATTCTTTAGCTACTTGCTCCAACAATCAATGAGTTTCATGGGACCCAACTTCAGATAATCTCCCTTGGGATATGTCCCAAGGGTTCTCCTAGTTTCATGTCTTAGCCCATCTACGAGGTGGCGGAGTTGATCCTGTTGCGCATAACCATGGCCCAGGAAATGATGTAGCAATGCATAATATCAACCCATGGCAGCATCCAAGGGTTCATGATTACCTTGTTTCCATCCTTGGATCTGTTTACACAAGTTGGACACTCTAGAGTACGTTTGGTATTTATCGTTGAATAATTCTAGGGACCAGCACCAACTCTAGGGACCAGTACCAACTCTCTGCTTATTTTATGAGTGTCCTAGGAAATAACTTTAAATTTTGCCACTCATTTTCAATATTTTGCAAGGCACAGGCATCGTGGAATGCCTGTAAGTGATTTTGCGGATTAGCGTTGTATCCCCCTTCAAACCGTGGGATATTTTTCATGTCTAGTCTCTTGATCCAACTATCTTTTTGATGCCCTATAGGTATTCTCATTGCCTCCGTAATATCTAACATACTTTGGGTGGCAAGTAGGGGTTCGTCATGATCATCTCTCTCAATACGTCTATGATGCCTACGTGGTTCCCTACTTTCTCTTCTTTCATGCCTTGACTCTCTAGAGTGCCCTCGTCCTCGCTCTCAACTCTCTCATCGAGGTCTCTAATTTTGCTTACCCTTATCCTCACCGTTGTGCTCCTTGTGACTGCATCCTGATGTGGAAGGAGAGGGTGAATGATGTGATGAAGAGGAAGAAGAAGGAGAACCATTGTCATGACGATGTTTCTTACCTTCTCTTTGGTGGCTTCAGCCTCGATTGTGATGATGATCCGAATGCTCGTCCTTGTCATGTGTTTTTGTTCCCTTAGTGAACACTTGATGTTCATGGGGATCAAAACCAGGATTGTGTATCGTGGAGCATAGGTTCTGATACCCCATCTTCTCACTATTGTTAGGAGGAGGAACATCATTTGATGGAAAACTTGTTATAATTGGTTCACCATCTCCAATTTTGCTTAGGACGTGTGGGACCCCTTTGCCCTTCAACAATGTATGGTGGCTCTCCTGCTGCAAGTCCCGTAGACATTGTGCTTCTATGGGATGGTAGTCCCTTATTTCAAAATCACCTACAACATATTTAGCGTATATCTGTGTCATGCCTATCTATGCAAGAGCACGAAGAAGCATGTTAGGGACTGCCCGATCTGGAGGTAACACTATGTTACCTTGCAAATTGTGCCAACGCAGCTGTTCATCCTGATGGAGGATAAAAGTGAAATCGGGTATATACTCATTGGGATGAATATATACCACTCGATGTTGTTGAGGAACTGGCGATCCTCGATTATGTGTTTGGTGCCATCGACTATCTCTAGTGTGATCCCTAGGTGGTGAAGTGCTCTTGTTCGAAGAAGAAGACATTATGTCTTATTTGGTGTGCTGATTAACCGTTATATAATTTTTCGTTTAATTAACCCTAAGGGTTCGTTTAAGCTTCCAACGATGTGGATAATTTCCTATGTTCTACTTAGTGCACAAACAACTTATTCCCTGGCAATGGCGCCAATGATGAGTGGCGAGGTTCCCCTACACTCAACCATACAAATATGAGCGTTACACGCGCAATCCGGTTGAACTCCTTAGACTAAGTGCCTACACACCTCATGGAACACTTAAGGTTAATCATTCGTTGTCTTCCCAGACTTACTTGTATTTGTCATGGTTGTATGGTTAAGTAAGTCTGAGGTATATGAGTTTTATGTCTTTTCGATTTTTATCTCCTATGCTAATGAGGTGAAGGGTGAAGAGATTAATTAACTAACTTTAACTAACTAACTAAGCCTTAATTAACCTAGCATTAGTATCTGTTCCCACTTATCGTTCACACCCTGAACCAATGCAACCTTGGTTACCAAATGCTATTCGTTACTGGGATCGGCAAGCGTAACGCACGTGCTCGAAGCGATTGTACTGAATGCACTTAACTAGGAGAGAAGGGTTGAGAGAGATGTAATTAACTAATAAATCATTTAAACATTAACAATAAATAACCATAAATAAAATCATATCTAGCTTAGTCCATGCACTGCAAGGTTTATCCAAGAAGTTCGGCTTTATTTCCAACACAAACTTGTGTTCAAGTACAATATTTGCTTGAATAAAGATCCGTTCACTTTGGAGCTCCTACTGCGGGCACATGGAAATTATTCTATATTTGGAGAGGTAAAACTACCAAAGTTTCGCTACGGTCTAGGCCTAGAAGCCGAAACAAGGAAGAGACACCTTTTATTTATAGATTTGGCAGCGCACTGCGATATCGTGTACGTGATATCGCAGGGGAAGACGTGATATCGCGTCCCATCACCACCTAATAGAATGAGCACTGAGATAATATATATTAATTTAATTTTATTTTTTAAAAACTTTAGTTATACCCTCCTATATAAGTATTTGAGAATGCATAAGAAAAATTGTACAGATAAAGAAGTCTTAAATGATACATGTAATCTAGACATTGTATGCATGCTTAATAAAAAGTTTTTAAATTTTTTTTTTAAAAAACTATAACATATTTGAAAAAAAGTTAGCTTTGATTTTCACTCATCTACTTTCCCACAAGATAATATTGAACCTTCAAGATAAAAAAACAAGACATCCCAAATGAATGTACCATAAGCTTATTCAACCAAAAATTTAGAAGGTTAAAAATATTATCTTTGCAATTATAAAATTTGAAAATGCAAAAACAATTTTTATTGAAAACTTTAAGATAAAGGTTGCAACACTATACAATATTTTATTACTAAAAGTCTCCTATTAAAAATTATGTAAACCTTTGTTAATCATAAAATGCCTATTATTGAGTGGTCTAAAATTATAAGGACCTAAATTAAGACTAAATTTTATACCATATACGTAATTTTAAAAAACAAAGACTAAATTAAGCACATTCTCATATCTGATTGAAAAAAAAAACCATATATGTAATTTAAAAATAACAAACACCAAATTAAACCATTGCATTCCTATATTTTATTGATAAAAAGACCACGAATTTAAATTGTCCAGATATTTTGAGAAAACCATTTATGTTAGATTAAAGTATTTTAATAAAATTCAAATAGCAAAATGTATTTTGTAACCAAGTTTTAAAATGAATTGACTAATTTTCATATATATACACATATTAAAAGAAAAAGTAAAATTAAAAATAATAAGAATATTTTGAATGATTGTAGCTTTGAGAGAATACCAATTTGCATTTAGTGTGAAATAGAGCAAACTTTTAAATTGTCTTAATAAAATTCAAATAGCAAAATGTATTTTGTAAGAGTTTTAAAATGAATTGACTGATTTTCATACATATGCATAGATTAAAAGAAAAGGTAAAATTAAAAATAACAATAATATTTTAAATGACTAGCTTTGAGAGAATACCAATTTGTATTTGGTGTGAAATAGAGCAAACTTTGAAATGCTTGAACCTCTAGAAAAGTCAGATCAAGGTTTGTTTTTTGGTTGCACGAGCACATATTTGTTAAGCTTGGCTGATTTTAAAGATGAAGCACCTCGTAATAAGAGTTTCCATATCCTTTTGAAGAGGCCAGCCAGACGGATGGTTTCACAGCACATGATATTCCTTTGCCTTGGTTACTTTTATCAATCATTCACGTTAAAGCTTCTCGATAACTGTCATCACTGAATACATCGTCTCCCCAAACATAATTTGAATAATTGGAGTTACTATGTGCCCTCCAAGTAATTAAACCTGTATTCATCTCACACAAAGTCCTTTCCAAACAACCCACATTGTGCGCACTTTCTCCTACGTGAAGTAACTCCTTGAAGCAGCCAAAAGAAAACCTGGATAAGAAGTCGACTTGCCTGCCTGCCTTCAGGCCCTGAATACTACCAGACGTATTCAACACAGCTTCTAACAGTCGGCACAGACTATCTCGAGGGTGTTTACCAACATTATTAGGCATAGGAGAAACTTTGCATCTCACATTGTCAATGCTGATACTGAGCTCGAGTCCATCCGCATAATTCTAAACCCTCTGTTTGAGCTGGATAATTGCTTCCACATTTGTTGATCTAGAGGATAACCCTAAAGTAGAACAAGGGTTATCATATTCAACTTCGTATGTACATCCACAAATTTCATTATTTAGTTACCATATTCAACTTCCAAACTTTCGATGCTTGATTTTCTTTATTCCGGTTTCAAAACTTTAATTATTTCAAAATCAAAATGGTTGATTAGGGTTTTGTTGCCAACATGATGATTACGTTCACATATATCCAATCAATCTTGTTACTTATTAATTAAATCTGTAAATTGAAACAGCAAAGACAACAAGAAAAACACACAAAAACTTAAGTCTAAACCCCAAAGCGGGAAAAAAAAAACCACTGGAACCGGTACAGAGCTCTTCCTTTAGTTGCAAAAAAATATCCCAAGGACACAAGCCATCCTTGATAACTTTCGTAGATTGTTGCTGTTACCACACTCTTAAGCCCTTCATTCACACTTTGTTGGTGTTGTTCTCATGGTGCATAACACATCTTCCTACCCTTTAATTTATAGGAGAAAACAACAGTGTTTTTTTTATTACAAACTTTAGATAATTTTAGAAATTGCTTCAAGCAAAGATTACAAAGCTGAAAGTTGATAAAAAATAGAGGAAGAGTTTTCTTCACATTAACAGAAAGTTAACAATTCTCCCACTTAAGTTAGACATGCACCGATTCCAAGGTGCATTCTTACGTCTTCACTATTTCAAGTTATTTTGTGTAAAAAACATGCACATCCCTTGCAACCACTTTAGTCAATGCATCAGCAATATTTTTCTTCTTGTTAATTTTCTGCAAATTAAGTAAGCCTTCTTCAACAATATCTCTAATAAATTGGTATTTAATATCAATATGTTTTGTTTTGTCATGATAACTTCAATTTCTTGTTGGATGTAAGGCACTTTGGCTATCACAAAAAATTTAATATCTGTCTTTCTTTACACCAAGAAACTGTAAAAATCTTGGCAAACATAACATCTCCTTATATGCTTCTGTCAATGCCAAATATTCAGATTATGAAGTAGACAAAGTTACCAGAGATTAAAGCTTTGACATCTAGCTTACTACAGTACCACCTAAAACAAAATCATAACCTATAGTTGAACGCCTGGTATTTAAATCAATTGCAAAATTTGCATCCACAAAACCACAAATATTCAAATCATTATTTCCAAAACATAAACAGGTAGATTGAGTTCCTTTTAAGTATTTAAAAATCTATTTAGCCATGTCGAGGTGGATGCAAAAATGTCAATTTTTTGTTCATCAATGATATCATAGTTACGATATCGTATCTTCAATGTCATAAATGCAATATCATATCCCATGATACATTATTGTATCAACGATATCATAGGATACATGCCTACCTATAAATACAGCACTTGGGCACATGATCTAGAGAACTTTCATTCCATCCTTAGGTAGATTCTTGTAGTTTATTTTCATAGTTTTAGTGATAAAGTGAATGCTCAGTGTGGTTTTAAACAGTTGTACAGAATCTCTATTCAAGTGGTGTACTTTAGCACAATTCATGTTTAGAAATAAAGATTGAGATTTCTCTTCATCATTGTAGCATTCACTTAGTTTTATTGTTTTACTTAGCATACTTTTTTATTATCTTATTAGTTAATCATTTACATTTCCAAGTATTTTACTTCACTTGTTCATTAGTAAAGCGGAATGAGTACAATTGGTTTCGAGCATTTAAGTGTAATTGTTTGGTAATCCCAGTAATGTTATTGCTTAGTTCACCCTGTAGCATAATGCTTGGTAATCCCAATAATAGTTACATGAGCCCAAAACATATATGGTAAGCTAGGACTAGGTGCTCATTGCTCTAAGCTAGAGTAGATTTACGTTACTATCATTACTTAGATTTAGGATTAAATTTTATTCTCAATTATGTTTATCACTAGGAGTAAAATGGGCCTAACAACATCAATTCTTGTATGCCTTACTTTGGACTAAACCATATGCAACAAAGCTACCACTAGTCTAAGTGGTAAGACAATGTTTTGTGATCAATGCTTAACAATCTAGATGCCACAACTAATCCCATCTACTGAACTCGATCGGATCATGTGTGAATGCTTGTGATTCATATGGTTGGATGTAGGGGTATTTGCCGCTCATCACCAATGGTTCTAACTATAACTATTCATATACCTACTAACAACACTTACTGCATATGCTATATTTGGACAAGTGCATACCATAGCATACATTAAAGAGCCAACAACGAAAGTATATGAAATATCTTTTACTTTGGCAATTCTTTTTCTATACTAAAACAATCTTTCTTATATAAGTGAAAACAAGAAGCCAAAGGAGTACTTACAGGTTTTACTTTTAACATATTAAAACTTTTCAACACTTTTCCAATATACTCACTTTGACTGAGCCACATTTTTTTCTGCTTTCTATCTTTGTAAATATGCATTCCAAAAATTCTTTTTGCCTATCCCAAATCCTTCATAAAAAACTATTTTCTCATGTCTATTTTAAGTTGTTTTATTTTTGATATATCATTCCTTACAATTAGCATATCATCTACATACAATAGCAAAATTACAAATTTATTTTTATCACTTGAGAAATAAACACAATGATCAAGATCAATCCAACAATAACCCATTTTGTGCATTAAAGAATCAAATTTTCTGTACCACTGCCTAGGAGTCTATTTTAAACCATATAAGTTTTTCCTCAAGCAACACACATAATGAGGTTTATTTTGATCAACAAATCCTTCTAGTTGATGCATATATATTTCTTCATTTAAATCACCATGTAAAAAAGCTATTTTAACATCTAACTATTGTAACTCTAAATCTAAATGAGCAACTAATGAAAGAACAATCCAAATAGAAGAATGCTTAACAATTGGATAAAAAAAATTTGTAAAATCAATTCCTGATTTTTTATCATAACCTTTACATACCAATCTAGCTTTATAAAGATCCCCCCCATTTACCTCACTCTTTAGAGTAAAAATCCATCTATTTTGAAGTGCTTCATGTCCCTTGGGTAATTTCACCAATTCCCAAGTTCTGTTATGTTGGAGTGAATTCCATCCCCTTTTCATAGCTTCCTTCCATTTTACTGCATTAAGACTTGCAAGAGCTCCTTTTCCCATTTCAAATTTACCACAATCTGTATAAAGAATATAATCTTTAAATCTAGCAAGAGGACATATTATTCTACTTGATTGTTTTACCCCATGTGACGTATTTTTTGGAAGATTTTCTTCTTCCTCAGTTTCTTTCTCCTCATCTTCATCCGAAAATTCTAGAGTGTTTGATTTGCCACTTACTCTTGTATTATATCTTCTTTAGGTGGAAAAAAAAATCTAAGGACCTGCTGTATAATAGAATCAAAAATCTTTTTCTTTTGAAAATCATAAAACATTATATTTTCTTAAAATTTTACATCTCTTGACTTTACAAATTGCTTTGCCTTAGGATCTAGTAATTTGAAACCTAATTCATCATTACCATAATCCATAAAAATACAACTTCTTGATTTATCATCAAATTTAGATATATTTTTCTTTTGTATATGCATGTAAGCAACACATCCAAAAACTTCTAAATGATTATAAAAAACACAAAGACTCTAGTACTTCATTATTTAAAGAGTAATGTGGTTTAATTAAATAGGCACCAATCATAATAGCCACCACCCAAAAAATCTTAGGCAAACCTACACCAACAATCATAGATCTTGCACATTCAATCAACGTTCTATAGCATCTTTTTGCTATTGCATTTTCTTGTGGAGTTCATGGAGTTCTAGAAGGAGGATGAATATGCTAAAGTCCTTTTACTCTATAAAAACTCATTGAATGCATTTGAAGTATATTCACCACCATTATTAGTAAGCAAACATTTCAACTTTAAACCTATTTGTATCTATTTTAGCAACAAAGGACTTAAAAATATTTAAAACAACATCCTTGGACTTTATTGGAAATACTCATACTTTCCATGTATGATCATCAATAAAAGTAACAAAATACAATGAACCACCTAATGATGCTATATTTATTGAACCACGAACACCAAAATAAACAAGTTCTAATTTATTAGCTCATCCATGTCCCATATTTCTAAGAAAATTCACCCTTTTCGATTTACCAACATCATAATCTTTGAAAAATTCTATGCAGCTTACAAAAAATTTGGGAATGTAAGAATAAGATTGAAGTATCTTTAAATTAGAATAACTAATATGGCCCAATTGTTTATGCGATAAATTAGTATCCTTCCCTGCAGTAACTGTAGACACATAATCATCCTACAAACATATATTAGCTTCTAAAGTATACATTGTGCCAGTCTTTTTACCTTTCGAAATTGTTAAAACATCCTTGGTAATTTTCCACTAATTATTTCCACATGAAAAATTTAAACCCAAATCATCAAGTTGAGAAATAGAATAAGCTTTTTAGAAACTTTAGGAACATGCCTAACATTATTAAGAGTGATTTTAGGCAAACTAGGCTATTATAAAACAACACTTTCTATACTAGCAATTTTTAAAGGAACACCATTAGCAACATAAACAACACCTGATGAAACTAGTTGATAGGAAGTAAAAATAGACCAATTAGGGGAAGTATGAAACGAGGCTCCTAAATACTGTAGATGATTCAAATACAATAAAATCAAAAGTAAGCTCATCTTTTGTATGATTTATTTGTGGACTTGCAATATTTTCTAATTTTTTCTAACTTTGTCTTTTTCTTCTGTTGCAATGATGCTTTCCAAGCTTTGTAACCACGATAATCCCTTTTCATGTAATCAATTTTGTGGCAAAACCAATATTCAATCCTACTTTTAGAAGTTCCTCTACTTTTACTTCTTTCCCTACTTTGATTAGGTCCTCTGCTTTGATCACGTTTATTAGATCTACTTCTATTTGAAACAAGAAAAGCATTACCTAATGATTAACCTTGTCCTTCAGGTAATCTTTTTTCTGCATCCTAAAGAGTAGAACCTACACCATTAAAAGAAATATTGCTAGTACTCATAGAGGTAGTAATAGATGTAATAATTGGATTTCAAGATTTAGTAAAGAATTTAAAATAGCATAACACTTCATTGGCCTAGAATAATTACTTTATAATCTTTAAAATTAATAAAACTAGCCATCATATTGTTGATGCCAACATGGCCCATGCTAGGCATGGGGCCATGATTAACAAGTCTAATCCCCTAGCACCAAGTACAAAGAAATTTAATTTGTACAAGGATGTCCTAGGGCCTAATTCATAATGGTGAGCTGGTGGCGATGGTCATGTTGCCATGCCATGATGGCATGGACATAACGGCCGCAGAAGTGGTGTAACTAATAGTGGTGGTGTTAGGAGTTACATGTGTTATAGGAGCTACGTTGGCGGTGTAGAACATGGTGGGAGTGATGTCTAGGTGGTGCTAGGAGTTACATGTGGTGGTAGCGTAACTAACAACGTGGTGGTCCCAGGTGTTATGGAAGTTGCATAATAGCCCAGGTGGTAGAGGTAACGAATGTAGGACGTGAGCATTTAAACACCCAAACAAGAACCTATAAAAGGGAAGGAGTAGACATTGTGGAGAAGCGGTATGACCTTCTTTCTCTCCGGTGCAACGACGTGGTACCAAATTGCAAGTAGCACCTGTAGCCTCCCCTGTCTCTCTTACAACAACAGGGCACACTTTAGATGGTTGTGGGGCGAAGCAGGGGACTCTCAGCACTAGTGGACGACTAAACAATAGATGGTAGGCATATCATCTATCAAAGACTCTCCTCTCTGGAGGAAACTAGCAAACGGTGATTTCTCTTTCTTTGATGTATTGTTATTGTTCAACCTCTCCCCTCTCCAGTAGGGCACGTGATAGTGGTGATCATGACAACAATGATGGTTCATGGCAACTACAGCTAGTGGTAGTAGGTGACCTCCCTATGCAACACATGTCATGCAGGTTAGCTCCTGAGGTAGTAGTGGTAGATGCAGATGTGCAAACAATGGCTCATTAGTAGTAGTGAGGCGTGTGGCAAGCTATGATGGACCTCCCCTTTCCTGAGAAGTACCTAAGAAACCTACGATGGTGATAATACCAGTAGTAGCTATAGGAACAAGGGTGCCAGCCTCTCTCTTTCATCAGGGCCAACCCCTCTCTCACATTGAGGACCAGCCTCTCTTTCATCAGGGGCCAACCTCTCTCTCATAGGGGTCCAACCTCTCCTCTCTTCAGTGGCATGTGTGGGAGACAAAATAGCATGCACACCAAGAAATAGAGGCTATGAACGACGTGTTTGTGGTATGTAGAGTAGACAACAGCGGCATCTCTCTCTCTCTCCTCTCTTCCCTAGTAGATGGTGGTGGACAGAACTATGAACCGTAATGATGGTTGACAACGGAATAGATCTCTCTCTCTCTCCCTCTCTCGGTGGCTACGAGTAGTGTCAGCTATGGCAATGTTTGTGACAAGAAAATGTGAGGTGATGACGGTCCTTTTGGCTAGTGGAGAAATTCTAGTTTTCTCTCTCCCAACGACGGTCTGTAGTTGCAACGACAATAACACCCAAAAACAATGGTTGCATGTCCTTGTGCAATGGGGTTTTCATCCTTATTGCCATATGGGTTTTTTTCCTATTAGCAATTGTGAATGACAATGGTTGACGGCAAGATCTCTCTCTCTATCTTTTCCTCTCTTTGCAGATCCAAACCAACAACTGCAATGGGATTATCTCTTTTTTTCTCTCTTCAGCAATAGTGAAGCTGCAATAAGCAGCATCCCTGGGTTTTTTTTCTACCAACGGTAGGTTGTGTAATAGGTGATAGTAAGGCGTGTGGTGGTGGAACGTTGGACAAATCTCTCTCTCTCTCTCCCAGTAGCTATGAGCAATGTCGGCTGCAGTAACATCCGCAACAATGAGACGACACAAACTAGTGGTAGTAGCAAAGGACCAAGGGAAAATTTAAATTTTCTTGCTACCTACTATGTTTTTATAAAGTCTTGAATTTCAAATAGTTGTTTAATTTGAATTCTCCCAACTTTTCAGTTTAATTTATTTTGTTTTGAAATGTCACATGGCTCTCTCTAGCTGAGACTATTCTTGGTTTTTGTACCCATACAGGAGGCACCCTAGGCAATAGTCTCCTCAAACGAGTTTTTTCTTGGTGTTGATGTGTCCAAAATTTATGCATCAACACATATCATCTAGATGATCTTGCAAAAAAACACCTTCTTTCATCTTTGCATTAAAAACCTTTTGATAAATATGAAACTGATTTAAACCTGAAGCTTTATCAAACCTGTTTTTCTACTTTACCCAAAGAACATAAGGATATGTTTGGTTAAAAAGAGATGCTAAAATTCTGTTGCTGAAATAGGGGCCGATCATCATTAGTTTTTTTTCTTGCAACCTTTTCCAATCATCATCAGACATCCTTGCAAGTTTTGAAGGTTGAAGGGCCTCATTGCACTGCTTTTGTGCCAAGATATCTTTTATCATCACACTCCATATGTTCCAATTCCGACCAACAAATCTGTCTGTCTGTTGTTTGTAATTGCTCCATCAATCTACTCTAATACCACTTGTTACATAATTAATTACATGTCTAAATTGAAATAGCAAAAACAAACAAGAAAAACACACAAAAATTTACATGGAGACCCCAAAGTGGGAAAAATCGTGGAAACCAAGTTGTCCTTGATAACTTCAAGGTTTGTTGCTGTTACCACACTCTTAAGCCCTTCCTTCACACTTTGTTGCTACTGTTGTTCTAGTGATGCATAACACATCTTCCCATCCTTTAATTTATAGGAGAAAACAAGAGTCTTTTTTCTATTACAAACTTTAGATAATTTTAGAAATTGCTTCAAGGAAGTTGATAAAAACAAAAGAAGAGTTTTATTCTTAGAAAGTTTACAGGTTAACAAATCATATTATTATGATGTGTAAAACTAAAAGATGACAAACATTTACGGTAACGTTCCAGTGCCGTACAATATCCTATCACAGAAACTATGCTATAAAAAATTGCAGACCTTTATCAAATTATTAGATTAGAGATCTGAAGTACAATATCCTAAGGTATCGTAAGGGACAGAACGAGTATTTAAACTTAAAAAATTCTGACCAACAACCAGTAATCTAGTGATATTTTGCAATTTGCCATATCTATACCAGAAACCAAAACCAGATATGAAATAATTTTAAATACAAACATACAAGCAGTTGCATTCTCATATCTTACTGGAAACAAAAAACCAAGCGTTTAAGTTGTGCGAATATTTTGAAAAAAGAAACCGTCATGTTATTCATACTAAGGCACCTTAATAAAAATCGAAATAGCAAAATGCATTTTGTAACAGGGATTTTCATACGATCGACTGGTTTTCACACATTAGATAGTGCTAAATTCAACGTCCACAAAAAACTATGTACAAAACTTTCACTGAAAGTAGAGAACTTTTACATGCTTGAAGCCTGAGAAAAGTCAGGCCTCTGAGAATATGGGTTTGTGCCTATGCATCAAAAGAATCCGGTTCGTGGAAGCGAGGAATTGAGGATTCGTGATTCTGAACGTGTTGGGTACGTGTGCCTCAAAAAAAAGTGGGTACGGGTTCGTAGCCGGGGACGTGATAGAGAAAATTTAAATATATTAACTTTTTTTAAAAATTAAATCTCATATATCATATAAAAAACTTTGTAGAATATAAAACAAGTACAATGTAAATTCAATATATTGTTAATGCTTAAAAATTGCATAAAAGAGTCTCATGTGTATTATAAACTATTTTAGCATTATCATATATATATATATATATGATAATGTTACAAAATTATCTCTTTTTAAATCACAAAAGAGTTTCTTGCCAAAGCTTAGAAATTGTCACATTGTTCAAATTCTAATTTTAGCCTATATTTTCTCCTTGCTCTACTCTAAAGAGTAAATTTGTAAAACCTGCTTCATCTTGTTCTATGTCATTATTATCATTTGCATGGTAATCATCTTCATCAAGGATTGAATCATCAATATTAAGATTCATTGCTCCAGGAACATTAACTAAGTCAGTAGAATAACTTTCTCTATCATCAACTATTGGAACATCATCATCTTTTAGATTAACATCCCAATGAAGAGTAGGTGATTGCCTATATTTTATTTTCTTTCTTTCTTCCAATCTAATCATGTTATGAACAGATACTAATTTTTCAGCTCTTTTTGAAGTTAAACTATTTCTTTTGATCCGATGAATGAAAGAATATGTTGACCAATTTCTTTCAGCAGTAGAAGAAGATGCAACCTACATAAATGATAAAAACAAGAATAAATTTTTGCATTGTTAAAAAATTCATTTTATAAATTATTCAAAACTTCATCAATAAACAAACTCATTTGAAGCTTAAGACCTAATAGGCTATTAATCATGGTGTTTAGAGAATGCATGATATATAAAACATCACTATTTCAAGTTTTCAAACATCACATTTCATAAATTAATTAAGAAAATTAAGACGTATTAATATTTGTTATATGTTTAATGAAAAAACTGATTGTATTACTGAGAAAGAAGCTTCACTGCTAAAGTTTGAAGTCTAGGAGTATCTCCACTATGCAAACTCCACCATCCAGCTGGATCTTCTTGAGCTATTTCATCCATATAAATGCTTTTGTATAGCATCTTCACATTTAAATGCTTTTGTATGTCCTTTAATAAATTGAAGCCATTCCTTTCTAATTAAGCTAGCCTCACAAGGGGAATATAATCGTTTAACATATTCTAAAAAACCTGTTCTTACATCAAAATCATCACAAGGCCTTGTTGGAGTTTTATCTCTATGTTTTGAAGAATACCACTTAATATTTAATGCATATGCATCCATATGCAATGGGGTATTTGTAGCATTACATCTTTTTAGAATCAATAGAAGTAACTGAGCATTATAAAAATCAAGAGAGCTATAAAATCTTTTCTCTGACACTCTTTCCCATAGTTGTGTTGGCTGTAACGACGGAAAACGTCGGCAGTTGGAAAATACCGAACTAATTCCGTGTACACAGTTTTACCCACGAATCCGCGTGAGGGCTATGCTGGAAAGACGAATCTGCGGTGCCCTGAACGGTCTTGTCGATCAGACAGGGACTTACTAATCAGTAAACCGATGAATATTTCGTGAAAACGATCTGATTCGAGGAATCGTAAAACGAGGGGAAAACGATGTAGATGGATCGCAACGGTGATAACGCTAAGCACGATAAAAGGAGGTTGACATAAGAGAAGCACGTAGTTTCAAGATCTGTGCTTTGACTTGAAAAAGGAATATTTTGTATGAAAAATTACACTGGGGAATCCCCGATTACTGGATGTGAAGCAAGCACAAAACAACAAGCAAAACGGTCCAAATAGAAGTCCGATCTACCTCGTGGGCTAAAGTTGAGATGCAAGGAAGGCCAAGCTCTGACGTCTACCTAGTAGAACAATTACTCCTATCACTGGTGCTCAAAGCGAACTGTGCTCTGTTTCTGCTGTAAGGTGATGCTGTCAACAATTGCCAAGGTGCTGCTCTCTGTATCTCTGCTCCAAAAGTGATAAGTGCTCTGGTGCTCAGAAAAAATGTCTTTGCTTCTCTGATTTGCCAACCCTTGTATCTTTGTCAACTGGGGTATTTATAGGCTGCGACGCTCTGTCTAAGAGGCGCAACCCTAATGACGTGTGTCCCGCATGTTTCGGGCACTGTTGACTTGACCGATTTTTGCGTCAAACTTCCTGATTACGCACAATACGCTCGTTCGCGTATTGTGCGTGTGAAGAAGGGACACGCGTTCGGCATGTTTCAACTGTCTTGGGTTACATTACGCTCATTCACGTTATGTTGCGTGTATGAGCGTAACGTAACATGGGAACAATGGAATTAAAGTTGTTTTACGCTTGCTTACGCAGCCGCGCGTAGTGAAGTGTAAACAATGTCTAGTTTGGCGACGCAATACGTTGCGATACGCTCTGTTGCGTGATGAGCGTATGATTGAGCAGTCACATTTTCTTAGACTTTGCCTTTGACTGTTCTGGAGCTTATTACGCTACCGTGCGTAACAGAGCGTAAACCTATCTTTGAACGAAAGACTTAGCAAAAAATACACAAGAAATCGCATATCACGCTGCTTAAGCTTCTCCCTATGCTGAAGTAACCATCCTTCTGATGCTGGACTATGTTGAAACGGCATCACGCTGAGCGCCATTACGCTATGTCACGTGATATAGCGTAAATAGCAAAAGCGTAGAAAGATTAGGAATCTGCACAAGAAGTTGTGGACTTGATGCTACGCGCCTCTTAGTGTTGCTCTATCTTATTCCCCCCTCTGGAATGCTGAGATGCGCCCTTGCCTGAATTGCGAATCTTTGCCTAAGGCCGACTCGCGATTTTTTACGGTGTTTCAATGGCCCCTCTTTGTTGACGGTTGGAGGGCTTACCCGAAAGACATCAACAAAGAATACAAAACACCGGATTGGTAGAAGCAAGAACAGCATCCATCCATGGCTACTCAAGGATTGCCCTGTCAACATGGAAGAGCAAAGCTGGAGGGAATGTGAGATAGAATGGCATGGCGGGAAACAGGTTCAGGGAAGATATATAATAGGTCAGGATGGTAGGAGCATGGAATACACTTATTGAACGCACAAAAACGTACGCACACTGATGTCAACAGGAATGCTTTCAGACGAGCGTAGCGCGTCAGCCTGAGATTTCTCTGTCACTGATTATAGCAGGAATGCGTGCAAAAGGAGCGTGGCGCATCACTTCTGCGATATCTCTGCTGGTGTGGGTGCAGAAAATGAATACTTGCGTATGTAGCTTTTACGTATGGGAAGTGGGTGGTTGGGATGAAGGGAAACAAGAGCTAAGGGTAGGATTTGTGAGAGGTAGAGGTATGCAGATCTAAATGGTCGGGCAAACTCGAGCAGCCATTTCAACACGCTTTTGTACTTCACCGCTCAGATGGACGCATCTTTGGACGACATTCTCCAAGGCAAGTAACCTGCAACCACAAAAAAAAAAGCAAAGGACACCATTGCTCATGCGAACAAGAGGCGAGGTTGCTGAAACAAACGCCGTTTGATGTGAGATAGAGCGATTGGGCTGTAAAGAAGGAGCCGGAGCATGTGGGCGGAGCCGCCAATCCTGACGATTGGCCTAGCATATCTTCGCCAAGAGGCATCAGACACAGTGCACCTAACTGGTTGTATAAGGAACCAGCCAGATGAATTTGCGAAGCTGGCATCCGATAGCGATGATTGGTGGAGGTTTTCGAGGCCGTTGTCGACGAGGCTTTCGTCGGGGCTCCGGCTGGTGAGACTAAACTCTCAAAGGTACTACCACTGCGGTAGGCGCGGCGGCGGTATCTCTGAGGGATTAGTAAGATGCCTCTTAGCTTATCCGAGGAATCAGTAGGATGCCAGTGGGGTGGCAACGCTGGGACTGTCTCAGTATCCCACCCCGTTGGTTGTGCAGCTGTACACAGATGATCACGCTCGCTTGATTTACATGGTAGCAGTTTGTAAGTCCCAGTTTTAAGTCCTGGTAGACTACCATTACTGGTTTTAAGTCTCAGCAGACCATGGTCCCAGTTTAAAGTCCGGGCAGACCGAGAAGTGCTAGTTTTACGTCGTAGCGGACGGTGGTATGTCTGATTTATGGTCTCAGCAGACCGTGCTGTGGATGCCAGTTTTGTGTCATGACCCAAGGACAAAGCTATGCTGGTTTTATGTCCCAGCAGACGGCTACTTACATGCGCCAGTTTAGTGTCGTGGCGGACGCGTGCAAAAGATGCTAGTTTTTCGTCTTGGCGGACCTGTACAACATTGCCAGTTTTACGTCATAGCGGACGGTTACAACTTGCCAGTTTAGCGTCGTGGTGGACGCGTGCAAGGCATGCCAGTTTTACGTCGTAGCGGACGGTCAGGGCTAGTTTAACGTCGTAGCGGATGCCTCGTGCCAGTTTTACGTCGTAGCGGACGAGTACTGCCATACCTGCTGTCGACACCGTAGATGCTGCTAGATGTAATACCACTTCAAGTACACATGATTTACAGGGTTTGCTAAGTCGTTGCCATCGACGTCTGCTAACTTGAATGCTCCGTTACTGTATATGTCGACCACCAAGAAAGGGCCTTCCCAGTTTGCAGAGAACTTGCCTACTGGTTCACGCATAGCCTTGAGAACAAGATCTCCTTTCTTGATCAGGCGCTGGTGAAGGTTGTGGCAATGTTTCTGTTGTTGTTTGTCTTGATATCTTTCGATCGTGTCAAGAGCCTGTATTCGCTTCTCTTCCACTGAATCCAGATCTGCGATTCGAGACTCGGTGTGTTGAGCCTCATTTATAACCGCATAGAGGACCATTCTCAGAGAAGGGATTTGCAATTCGAGAGGCAACACTGCTTCAGACCTGTAAACCAGGCTATAGGGTGTACTACCTGTAGCTGTCTTACACGTAGTACGATACGCCCATAGCACATAGAGGATCTGTTCGTGCCACCGCCTTTTGTTGCTGTCGAGCATTTTCTTGAGCAGATTGATGATTACTTTGTTCGTTGCTTCAACTTGACCATTCGCTTGCGGGTAATAAGGGGAAAAAAAAGATTGTCTAATGCCTAGGTTATCACAGAAGGATTTGGTTTCCGTGCTACTAAACTGCGGCCCACTGTCGGTCACAATAGTCATCGGGAGACCAAATCTGGTTACTATATTGTCTAAGACAAAATGGCAAATCTGCTGAGAAATGATCTTCCGCAGGGGAACAACCTCTACCCACTTTGTAAAATACTCAGTAGCGGTAATGATGAAGCTATGACCTGCAGAAGACTTCGGCGTGATGGGGCCTATGATGTCTAGTCCCCATTGCTGAAATGGCCATGTTATCTGCGTTGTATGTAATTCTATGGGTGACACGTGTATACGATTTGCATGACTCTGACACGTGTCATAGGTTTTAACCCTCGTCAAGCAATCTTTTTCCATGCGTGGCCAGTAGTATCCTAAACGACGGATTTTTAGGGCCATAGCCCGTGGTGCTACGTGGCCACCACACAGTCCCTCGTGAACTTCGCCGACTATGTGCTGCGCTTGGTCTTTGTCAACGCAGGTAAGCAACACGCCATCAAAGGAGCGTCTACATAGAGTGCTGTCTCCGATGATGACGTATTGCCTAGCCCGCTTACGGATTGCGTCTTTCTGTGCACGTGTTAATGCAGACAGTAGCTCGCCCTGTAAAAGATAAGCTTTAATGTCGTCGTTCCATTCAGGCATGCTTTCCTCGAGAAGAGAGGAGATTTGCGTCGTCCGAATGATAGGATCTGTGCAGTCTGTAATCAATGCGGGGCAGGTGTCAAAAAGATGCGCAGGTACGTTCAAAGCTAGTGTTGCCAGTGCGTCGGCCAGTGTGTTGTCCGTGCGTGGCACGTGCTGGGCATCGATGGTCACGAATCATTTCAGAAGATCTTTAGCCGTCTCGCAGTAGGGTTGCAAATGTACAGCCTTGCAGGTGTAGACTCCTGTGATCTGATTTATGACAAGCATCGAATCACCCCTAATCGCCAGGTGTTGAACATCGAGTTCACCCGCAGTTAATAATCCCCTGAGGAGCCCCTCGTACTCTGCCACATTGTTCGTACAGGGGAAGGTCAAGCGATAAGCATGTAGACACACATCCTCAGGCGATAGCGAGATAATAGTGGCAGCACTGCCACCTCTAGCAGTTGAAGCTCCATCGAAGTACAACGTTGCTTCAGGGCCTGTCGAGACAGGGCTTAGACTATGTACATGTTCATCAGGGAACTCTGGCTCTATAGTTGCTTGATTGTTAAGCGTCCCTGTAACCCGCGTAATTGCTTGAGGTCTGTGGGGGGCGTCAACTCGACAATGGCTTTGACCTTATCAGGGTCAACTCGTATGCCAGTTTCTGACACCACAAACCCCAGCATGCATCCGGTTTTGACTCCGAATACGCACTTTTTTGGGTTAAGCCGGAGCTCGTATCTGGAACATCTTTTAAGGACTAACTCCAGATCTCCTGAATGATTTTCAGACTTCAAAGACTTAACAGCTATGTCATCTACGTAATCATTCAGCCTTCCTAGGAGGTAATCGCTGAAGATGTATGTCATGGCCCGTTGGTACGTTGCTCCGGCGTTCTTCAGACCAAAAGGCATCATAGTGTAGTAGAAGGTGCCCCAGGGCGTCATGAATGTCGTGGTCAGTTGATGTTCTAGGTTAATGTGAATCTGGTTATAGCCTGAAAAGCCATCCATGAAGGACAGAAGCGCATGCTGAGCTATTGTATCCACTAGCTGGTCGATACTCGGCAATGGGAAGTTATCCTTGATTGTGGCCTTATTCAAATCCCGGAAGTCTATGCAGATGCTTATGCTTCCAGTCTTCTTTGGGACGACTACAATGTTGGATACCCAGTCCGAGTAATCGACCGCACAAATGAAACCGGCCTGGTATAGCTTGGTGATTTCATCACGCATGGCTAGCGTGATCTTTGGCTTGATTTTGCTTGCCTTTTGCTTAACTGCTTTAATCTGTGGGTCTAGGATGATGTTATGTTGGATTAACCTGGGATCTAACCCAGGCATATCCTCGTATGACCATGCAAAGACAGTAATGTTGTCTTGCAAGACCTGTTTTATAGCGTTGTGCATTTTTTGGTCTAACAAAGAACTGACTTTAAGCGTTTTAGTCTCACCCTTATGCGTAACGATAGGGATTTCACTGAGGGGATCCTCGGTTATGTCCCCAGCCTCCAGGTCTAGCGTGCGCGTCGATTGTTCTGGCCATTCTAGGGACGTCTCCAACGCAGCTATGGTTACGCCTTCTAAAGGGAGGTTAACATCTACTAGCGCGGAGTCAAACTGTCTAATTACCTTCCCGTATGGGCCCGTCAAAGTTAGGAGTGCTGACAATTTTGCGTCCATTTCCCGTCTGTCCTGCAAAAACGCCAAGTGCGTAAATGATTAGGAGACAAGTGACGTGATGTCGCCGAACGTGGAAGGCTAACTAAATTTTGAATATTATAGACAAGCTGTAATCAATGTAACCCGATTACGAGGCGATAAGATGTGGTAGTTTAACATCATTTCGGACAATGGCGCGTGCGATATCAGCCGCATTAATACCGGATTTTTGGGTTCCATTTTAGGAATGTCCCGCTGAAATCGGATATCAAGTCGGTGATCTTCGCGTATAAGTCAGTGGTCTTTTGATGAGAACAGGTTGTTGGCTATCGTGCATCCAAATTCGTAATTGCTTTTGATCGAAAGAAGGAGAAGCAGAAGATTAGAGCTTGCGATTTTGTGAAGGTTTGCAGGTGTTAAGCTGTGAAAAATTCTGAAGCCGTCGCAATGGCGCCGAAGATGAAGAGGAAGAACGCAAAACTGGCCAAAATTGATGAAATGCAAGAAAACCTGAATCGTGTTTCGCAAGCACTGGTCGATGTTTGCAACCCTACGCCTTTGAACCGGTAGGCCATTCTTCCTGTGCTTATGTTTGTTCCTAATGTCTATTTTTTTGTGATGTCTCTTGCGTGAATGTGGATTTCGAAATTGTGGACCTCGGGTTAGTGCGAGGATTTGGTGGGGTTGCGTCTATCGCCATTTTCAGGGATGAACCTTGCGTTATTGCAAGGGTTTGGGCGATTTCGGCCTAGATAGCTAGGTGTAATTTATGAGTTTTCTGCGTTATTGGTGCAAATGTAAATGTAGGTGTTATGTATGTATTGGTTTTCTGTACAGCGTTGCGCTAAAGCCCACTTGGATTGTGCTGGATATCATTGGGGTTCTATGTTGTATAAACCCCATCATCCCCAATGTCCCTCCTCCGCACACGCGGCTGCAAGGGAAGGCAATATGGTTTCGACAAGGTGCACTGGAGTTCCTGCAGTTCTTGCTGCGCAACTTCAGCATCATCGTGTGGTCTGATCTGTCTAATGACATCGCGGGTGCCCTGTTAGAGCACCTGCTGGTGGGTTCTGCGCAAAGGATTCTGGCCTTTTTGACAGACAGGGCCATCGACACGGGCTGCCCTGAGGATCGAGAACTTAGCGCCCGGGGGTTGTAGAGCTTGAACTGGATCTGGGGAATGACTCGGTTCAGCTGTTATCACGCATACAACACGTTGTTCGTGGCGCGCCATGTCTTGACCTGTTTCCAGAACCCTCAAGGCACGGTGTATTACGCAGGCGGGTAAGCGAATCTTGTTAACTGTCTATGTTTCTGTTTGGTTTTATGTTTGTTTTCGATGTGAAATATAAAGGAAGCCTATGTGCGACATGTAAAATAAGCCTATGTTGTATGGTACAGGTTCTTTATTCAGGACAACAGGTTAGTTGGAGATGGGGATGTGTTATCCTGGGCCGAAACAGCGATAATGGCGTTTACCGCAACTAGCAACGTGCGCGCCGGTGTTATAGAGCAGATTGGCTTTGACATGCGTGAGTACCCCACCTGTTACTCTAGGGCTTTTGAGAGTTGCCAAAGGCTCGGGTGGCTGCACGATGACTGGACCTTGGATCCGCCCCTCACCGTCGAGGACGTGTAGAGGGAACTCCTGCCATTTCCATTGCCATTTGGCCCTGGTAAGGCTGTGGTGTAGTTGGTCACTGCGTAATGTAATTGTAATCTGAGGACATTGCGTAATAGGGCTTTGATTAATTTGTGCTTCATGTTGTGCAGTTAGGGAATCTCGAGAGATTACCCTTACGATATTCGGCCGCGAGGCGAGCGCTGTCCTCTTCCGCTATGGCGACATCAAGGACGCACAGCGCTAGCTCAACCACTCGGTGGCCCCAGTCGCGGTGACCTCCAAGATCTTTGCAGTAGGGCTAATGCACCTATTTTTGGCTACGACTCCTGATGTCCTCACCAGTGAAATGCTAACCCTGGTCAACTCCTTCAACGAAAAGGCCGAGCGTTTCTAGACGCGTTTACATAACGTGCGCGTAAGCTTTAGCATCGACGCTTAGCTCTTCGCGGACCTCTTTGGCGTCCCCTCAGACGGCCCTCCCGTAAGTGAGAAGGCGAAGAGGAGCGAAGCTTTCCAGAATTGGCTGAAGGAGTGGGTAAGGGTCCCGAAGGAGACTAAAGGGTTTCCCTGCGAAAAATTCGAGATGGGCGCCGCCAAGACACTTTATCCCCTTTTCCGAGCTCGAACCTTTCCCAAAACTCTCTCGCAGGCGAAGTTCTTTTCCGTAGAACAGACCCGTATCATGCGAGAGGTTCTGGAGGAGGGGACTCAGTTCAATTGGGTAAGCTATTTTGCCAAAGGACTGCGTAATGAGATGATCAAGCTTCGCAAGAAGCTTGAGTCCCGTTTCAACGTGCATTACGCGTTCTTCATAGCTTGCCTCCGACGATTTGCTGAGTTTCTGGTCGTCCAGAGGTATGGGGTTTTGGTGCAGTAAGACCGAGACCAGCTATCTAGACCTTGGATTGCCCACATCCTCAGCACTACCCGTGGGCAGGATCCTCCGGAAGGGATCGGGGAGTCGTTGTCTATAACGACTAAGGGTCTGGCGGCGCCCGAAGTGCGAGGTCTCGACAGTGTAGGCAGGATAATGCCTACCTACACTAGCGACGCCTTGCGAGGGAAGCGCGTGGCAGAAGAAATCGTAGAACCTGCAGCTCGGCGTAAAAGGCTTCGCCTAGCCGAGGCCCCTGAGGGTGACGGGGGCCGAACTGTGGCGATCACAGTTCAGAGGAGTAAACCTCCGCCTGGTAAGCGTGAAAGAATTATATTACGCAATGTTTGTTTAGATGTTTTACGCAATGATATACTAAGGTGCTATGACATGACCAGTAAAAATTACGAAAGAACTGACCCCTGAGATGGGAGCAGTAACACTGAGTCGTAGGGAGGGGGCCTCAATTTTGGAAGAAGAGGTCCCAGCTGTTAGCGTGAGCTGCGTACAGGCTCGGGTGCGTGAGGAGGCCCCAGCTACTGGAACCAACGACGCACAGACTCAAGTGCGTGAAAGCGAAAGGGATACAGAAGATGTTGACGAAATCGCCACTGTCACCGGTAGAGGTAATGAATATGTTAGCATGTTTGCAGGATTTCTGTAAATAAGTGAGGTTTCTAACTAGATTACACTACAGGCGAAGAGGACGCGCCCACGTCTGTCGCTATGAGCAGAGCGTGGAGAGACTTCCCTGATAAATTTGCCTTCATGGAAGGCGTCGTCAGCGACATGATCGAGCGCCTGGAACGCATCAAACCTGGAGCGGGTACGTTATGGTTGTAGTCAGTTTGTAATGTTACATAAGGGTAATGTGTCATCGACGCTGATAATTGTTTCTGTTAGGAGCTCGCCTCAGATGGGATCCCACTGAGCCCATTGATTTGGACACAGTGGAGCCACCATCCAATGAAGCAGCTGTGCCACGCCACATTTATGAGGAAATGCGTAAATGTGCGTTATGCTCGACACGCTCCTTATGGGAGAGTAAGGGCATTAATGAGAATCTGTGGAAAAGGTTGCAGAGGTCGGAGCACAGGGTTGAATCTCTGACCAAAGAGGTCGGAGACTTAAAATCGCGGTGCGACTTCCTACAAGCGCGAGTGTCAAGGGATGAAGACTGGTGTACTGCTGTTGTCGATTACTCCCGGTACTGAACAGCCATCAAACACAGCGTACAGACCAGTCGCGTTTTAGTCGAGCAGCGAATGCAGATAGAACTCCTAGCCCAGAAAAGCCAAAACTGGAGGGATTATTGTGCAAGTGTGCAAGAATGGGGGTAGAAGGAGAAGGACCATAAGCACTTGTACATGCGGGAAAGCGTTGCTTATCGGAGGCTCTACCGAGATCTTGCCATCAGGGCCCGGTCCTTAGAAGTCTTTCAGGACATCATCGGCACTTCCAATGCCTTCAAGAAGTTCGAGGAGCAGGTGACTATTAGTGCGTCCCCCGAAAGGGCAATGACTTTCCCTGGGGGTCAAGCTTCAATCCCTACTTTCTTCTCGGACCCACCCCGCTGGAGCAGCGTGGAGAAAGGGAAAGTGAAGGCTGGGGCTACCTTGGGAGAGGACGTATGGCCAGATCTAATGGAGGAAGAGATTATGAAGTGCCTGTGGGTTGGTCTAGACAAGCTCCCCTTTGCTGCGGAAGCAGGGCCGTCACAAGTAAGTTTACGCACGACTTAGTTTGTGTTTCTGATTGTGATGTTAAGCCTTGTATAACTAATGTGCTTACTGTGTTCAGATACCAGCCGAGGATAGGGAAGACAAACAAGCTGAGGAGTTAGCAGAGGGAGCGGCAGAAGCAGAGGAAGAAGCGGCAGAACGCAACAATGAGGGGCGTCCTTCTGTGGAGCCGGCGCCGGAATGGGGACCTCGCCAAAAGGACATTCTTCGTGAAAGAATCATTCCTAGAAATGACAGCCCATTGGAGGACGATCCATTAGCGTTAGATCCGGACTTAAGAGATACCGGTGATAGTGGCAGTAGGGGAAATGCGTAATTATAATTTACGCATAGTTTTATTAATGTTGAGTGTAATATCATTTTACGAATGACTGGAAAGACGTGTTATAAAACCTGGTGGATGCGTTAAATGTCAGTTACATATTTTTTATTCGTTTTTTGCATTTTGCCGATAGAGTGTGAGCGTAATTGTTGAAAAGTTCACCTAAGTGATAATGATAGAGCGTAATTCCTAGTTTAAGGCCATTTCGGGCCATTGCGTAATACGCGTGAATGGTAGTGGTGTATAATTTTGTGTCACTAGTTTAGGGCCGTTGTGGGCCATCACACGATTCTACGTAATCTAGTAACTAGTTTAAGGCCATTGTGGGCCCGTGCGTAAGCAAGCGCGAAGAGTGATAGCTGTGTGACTAGTTTAAGGTCGTTGCGGGCCAGTGCGTAATACGAAAAGCGTAAATGATACTGGTACAAAATTTCGCATAATTGTGCTAACGTGATCAAGAAACGTGAATGCCATGCGTATGAAAGAGACAACAGTGTAAAGATAAATGACAAGCGTAAGAACTGCAAGTGAAAGTGACATGAAAATATGTGAAGTAAAACTGCTAAGTAATAACTGTGACAATCCGTTAAGAAAAAAAGTAATGTACGCAAAGACCATCATTCAACCATCGATACGCAATTGTCTTTTGATGGCCTTTACGTTGAGCGCTGCATAAGGGCGAGGAGGCTTATGGTTTGAATCCTCTACGCTGTCATCCGGAAATGGCAGGTCAGCCCAAGCTAGACCGTCATTATTACTGTTGGTTTGTTGAGGGGTTTGGAGATGGGTCTGATCGTCAATCGTCTCTACCTCCGAACCCTGTTCCTCTTCAATGTTATTGACGGTCCTGGGGGTGAGTTCATCCCCGCGTATCACAACCTCCCCTCCGGCATAGGGAAGGTGTATCTCCTGGTGTATCGGTGATGAAACTGCCCTCAGTTGAGCTAACCACGGCCTCCCCAAGATCAGGTTGAACCCTCGCATCTCCTCGATGACTAGGAAGGTGGCCTCCATTGGGAACTGGTCACCTGCCACAAACTCGATGCGCACCGTCCCCTTGACTTGAACCCGTGTCCCGTTGAACGATTTTACGCAGGCCGTCGTCGTGGGAGTGATCTGGTCGACCAGTCCCAACCTATCCACAATAGAATAGGGAATGACGTTGGTAGCTGTGCCATCGTCCACGTGCACTCTCCGGATCCTGTATTGGCAGACTCAGATAGTGATAAACATAGGTTCAGTGGTTACTTGACCTTTCTCAGGATTGTTTTTGATAGATCCATTGTGGAAGGTCAGCGAGGAAAGCATAGGTTGCTCAACTTCGGGAGGAAACATGACAGCATGTATCGCTTCCTCCTCCGCTGGCAAGCTTTCATCCACTGATATGGATGTCAGCATGCAAACCATAGCCTCACGGTGTTCACGAGATGTCATAATTAAGTCGTACAGGCTCAGCGTTGTGTTCTTTTGTTTGAGAGCCTGTCTAACTTGCGTAAATGCGTTGAGGAGATCCTTCTCTCAGCTAGGTTGCTTGCATCCCTTGTCCTCTTCCATCCGTCCCAAGAGACGGATCTCTCGAGGTGGGACAGCGTTGGGTGAAGGGGTACTCTTTTCCTTGCCAAGAGAAGGCGGTTGCGTTTTTGCACCTTTATCTTGCTTTTGAGGCATAGACAAGGGTGTAGAGGCCAGGGGCTTAGGCTTACGGAAGCCGAGCGTAAAGTGGTCCTTTGTTACGCTAACCGAGGCGTCCTCTCCCTTTCGCATGGGAGGCAATGATTGGTTGTTCTGGCTAGAGGTTTGCCCCTGCATGAGAGGAGCAGCCTGTGGTTTTGGCGCCCTGATAATGAAGGGCACTCTTGGCATGGGCACGGACGAAGCCGTGGCTTGGGCATTGTTGCGTGACTGAGGGTTTATGTGAGAAGGTGCCCATATAATGAAGGGCGGCCTTGAGACACCACTGGCTGCCGATGAAATGATTGGCCCCTGGGTGAGCTGGCAGGTACGTGCAAGACAAAAGGCTATTTTGGCGGTCCCTTACGCTCACCGTCCGTACTCACCACAGTGATTATATAAGGATCGTAGTTTGCGTTCAACGGGTCCTTATATACATGCAGTGTTTGGTTTTCCGGACGCATCGGGTTACTGCTGTCTAATTTCAGATGACCTTCGTCGATCATGCGTTGAATGTCGTCCTTTAATGCCCAGCAGTAATCCGTGTCGTGACCACACATCTGGTGGTAGTCACAGAAATGGTCAAGCCTGAAAGATCTCGAAACTGCTGGTTCGTTAGGTAAGGGTAAAGAAGGGTCTTTCAGCAATTCACAGTGACGTCTGTGACGCTTCAGAGCTTCCTCGGACACCTTCTTAGGTTGAATGTGCCCTGCCGCTAACAGTTGTTTCAGCAATTCGGAATGTTTCACAGGTAAAGCCGCATATTTTGAACGATCTTTACACTCAAAATTTGGTTTTGACTGGGGGGCCTTTTCAGGGGTCGTTGTGGCTTGGCTGGTGCTGGCACTGAAACACCGTGAAAATTACGGATCGGCCTCAGGTGAAGATTCGTAATTTGAGCGAGAACGCGCCTCGAATTTGTCTAAGGGCAAGTTTACGCTCTATCACGCACGGCAGCGTGATGAGCGTAATAAGTTCAGAGACAGTTAAAGGCGAATTTTGTCTAAGGAGAAGTTTACGCTCCATTACGCACGGCAGCGTGATGAGCGTAATAAGCTCCAAAACAGTTGAAGGCAAAATCCAGAAAGGCACGACGGGTTGGAACTTTTTCTTGCGGCGCATACATAAGTGGCCTTTACGCTCGTTACGCGGCGGTGCGTACCAGTGCGTGGGTCATGATTCAAGTTGCACGCTCCTTACGCTCCACCACGCTCCGCTGCGTGATAAGCGTAAGTTATGCATTATTTACGCTTTATCACGCGCAGTTATGTGATGAACGTAAGTTGTACTTTGTTTACGCTTCACCACGCACGGTTGCGTAGTGAGCGTACGTTACATTTACGCTTTGCCACGCACAGCTGCGTGGTGAGCGTAAAAATGATCTTGAACGCATTGTCTTTACGTCAGTACGCTCACACATGCGACACAAAGCGAATGAGCGCAAACGCAGCTGAGATACACCTATCATGGGCCTGATCTTTACACGCACAGCACGCAATTACACGCACAGCACGCAAAAGAGCGTGTTGTGCGTAGTCGCAGTCCGACTTAAAAGAATCGCGTCAAAAGGATCCGCGACATTCGGGCCCACATCATCAGGGTTGCGCGTGTCGCGGCCTATAAATACTCCGGCTGACAAATATACAAAGGAGAGAGAAGAAAGGGGAATTTTTGGGGAGAGAATTGGCCACTTGACAAGAAAACGAACCAGAGCACCAGAGCATTTGATCGCTTTTGTTAGCAGCAGATCAAAAGGACAAGAGCATTTTCTGAATAAGGGAATACTTATCGCCTTGAACGGAGAAACAAGAGCAACCTCTTGGTAATCGCTGCAAACATTATCCTTTAGCAGAAACAGAACGCAGCACGCCTGAGTCCTAACAGCAGATCTACCCGAAGCAAAGAAGCAGAGCGGGAATTGCAGAGTCGTCTCGCCCAGTTAGCAAGTTCTGTCGTGTAAAAAATCGACGAACTTCAGAGCTTGACCATTCCTGCACCTAAGCTTCGGGCCTACAAGGTAGATCAGATTTCTGTCCAGACAGTTTTCTTGTTGTTTTGTGCTCATTTTGTATCCAGTTGTTGGGAGTTTTCTCCCATTGTAACGTAATATACACAAAAGCATACATCCGATCCAGCATTTGAAACATAGATCTTTGATCTTTGCAAAATCCACTTGTTTTTCTCTCCCGACTGGCATCTTTCTGGTGTTTTAGCGTTATCTTCGTAGCGATTTATCTACGTCGTTGTCACCCAGTTTTATGATCTCTCGCAACAAATCACGTCACACAAAAATCCGTAATCGTCACCGCTTTTACCGACCCGTAAGTCCCTGTCTGATCGACAAGACCGTTCAGGGCACCGCGGATTCGTTTTTCCAGCTTAGCCCTCGCGCGGATCCGTGGTTAAAGCTGTGTACACGGAATTTCAATCGGTATTTCCAGCTGCCGACGTTTTCCGTCGTTACAGTTTTCTGGCGCTAGAAGGAGGGCCTTCAGGCTCCGATCCGAATATTTCGGGTAACCCTGTTTAGAGATCTATACCCTAGGCCGTAGACGTAATACCTCTAGGGAGGTCTAAGGTCAATCGTGTGGTGTAGATCGGTCGCAAAGACGATTTCTTTGAAATCCGGCAGGGTAGAAAGCCTTTTGTGTTGTCTGTCAACCTTTCTTTCATTCAGATTCAACTTTCAGTCACTTTTTCATCGTTGATCCATGGATTCTTACTATTCAAACACAACAGCCACAACCGCCATGACCATTGTCGATCCGGGTGTCACGCCCGTGAACCCGACGGTGACCGTAGGGCCAGCCCCCGGTGCAACCGGTCCTCAGGGACCCTTGCGCCGTTCATTAAGGCTTCAGGGAAAAGATCCTATTTTCACGGTCATAACCCCTGAAGACTACAACTTCATTTGCGTCAAGATCCAAGCAAGGTTGGCTCTCAGCCGAGCCGACCTTGAGGCAAAACGAAACTTTGAGGCGCTCCATCGAGGGGGTTACGATTTCAAGCCAACGGCCTACGATATAATCCCCTTAACCGAGCACCAAAACGAGCTCATCTCCCGGCTGATCATGGCCAGAGGCCAGGCTTCACAACCTGTGGCGGAACCCCAGCGGGAGGAAGAGGCGGAGGACGAATTCGCGGCCATGTCGGAAAATTCATTCCATACTCTGCCCCTCCACACACAAGAAGACCCGTTGTTTCCTTTTGACGGAGAGGCAGCCTCTCTTAACCCAGCTGCAACCGCGCAGGCACAACTTTCTGGCCTCCCGCTAGCCCAGACGCAGCTGTCTGGGTGGCAAACACAACCACTACGCCATGACGCAGGGGCGGGTCCGTCCCACCACGTACTCGGCATCCCGGCGGTGATCCCGGCGACCACTGCGCCTCAGTTCATCCCTCAGGTACAGGCTCACACTGTATCGACAACTCGCTCAGCGCAAAGGTTGCTGCCCCCGCCAACTCAGCAACATACTGTGGCCATACCACAGCAACCCTTTGTTCAATACCCTGCAACAAGTCAGTGGACCGATCCTGCTGTGCAACAATATCCGTCTGCGTTTTACGATCCCCAACCCCCGCCAGCACCAGCGGCGCAATTTTCACGGGTGCTTCCTCGCTACACTTATCATTATGCCCCGCAGCAGGCAATAGTTAACCCCGCGTCACAAATCGGTGGGTGGGGGCCTTCGCAGGTCTCCCAGCCTGCACGGATCCCTGCTCCACCAGCAGGTAACCAACCACCTCCTGCGCTTCAGTTCCCTGGAGCTGTTCATCCAGTCCAACCTCCTGCTCCTATGCCTGCTGCACAGACGCCTCCCTCAACAGGTCTGGATCAAGCGTTCCAGCTTATCCAGACGCTTACTGAGGAGGTGCGACGCCTCAAGACCGCTGGATCTGACACCATTCAGATTACGGATTTCTATCAAGATGATCCGATTAATCCAGCGGTCCCCGTGTTGTCGTTGCCTCCAGGGATGTCCCTCCCACATTTTACGAAGTATAATGGGGAGGGGGATCCCAACACGCACTTGGCCACCTTTAGATCCGAATCCTTGTTGCTGCAACAGTGGCCACATACTTTGGTCAGAGTCTTTGCGATGTCCTTAACAGGGAAGGCTTTAGACTGGTACCGAGCTCTCCCACGCTCTTCCATTTCAACCTTGGAAGAGCTGCTGACCCAATTTGTGACCCGATTCAGATACAACGTGAAGCCGGAAGTCACATTGGAGCAGCTGATGGGGGTGAAACAGGACCCGCTCGAGCCAGTACAAAAGTTCATACAGCGTTGGAATGCTACCTTGAATGAGATCCGTGACCCGATCGCGAACTCCCACCTGTTGGCCATATTCAAGGGAGCAGTCAACGACTTTATCAAGTCCAAGCTGTATTATCTTTCCCCTGGAGACATACGTCAGGCCTTCGCCCAGGTCCGGAGCATCCAAGATGCTGCGGAGGCTAGCAAAGACCCGGCGTACATCGCTTACAAGAACACGCACAACAAGGCTAAGGACAAAGGTAAGGCAGCGACCACTACTGTAGCGGCATTGACTGAGAATGCCAAAAACAAAAACAAGAACGCTACAACAACAACACCGCCTGAGGCCATGGCTAGTGCCGGCACCAGCCAAGCCACGGCTGCCCCTGAACAGGCCCCCCAGCCAAAGCCGAATTTTGAGCGTAAAGACCGCTCAAAATACGCGGCTCTCCCAGTAAAACACTCCGAACTGCTAAAACAACTGTTGGCGGCAGGACATATTCAACCTAAGAAGGTGTCCGAGGAGGCCCTGAAGCGTCACAGACGTAACTGTGAATTGCTGAAGGACCCGTCTCTCGCTCTGCCTAACGAACCGGCAGTTCCGAGATCTTTCAGGCTGGACCGTTTCTGTGACTACCACCAGATGTGTGGTCATAGCACGGATTACTGCTGGGCGTTGAAAGACGATATTCAACGCATGATCGACGAAGGTCATCTGACACTAGACAGCAGTAACCCCACTCGTCCCAAAAACCAGACATTACATGTATACAAGGATCCGTTAAACACAAATTACGATCCTTATACAATCACTGTGGTAAGTACGGACGGTGAGCGTAAAGGGCCACCAAAGCAGCCTTTTGTTTTGCGTGTGCCCACCAGCTCACAAAGGGGGGCAGCTACTTCTTCGGCAGCAGGTGGGGTCTCACGGCCGCCGTTCATTATACGGGCGCCTTCTCAGGCACGGCCTCCGTCACACGCTACTGCCCAAGCCGCAGCTTCGTCTGCGCCCTCACCGAGAGCGCCCTTCATCATTAGGACGCCCCCACCACAGGCTGCTCCTCTCACGCAGGGGCAGACCTCCAAACAGAACCATCAGGCATCGCCTCCTAAGCGGAAGGAGGAAAGCACTGAGGCTAATGCAACAAAAAACAACTCTACGCTCAGCTTCCCTAAGCCTAGGCCCCTGGCCTCTGCGCCCATGACCATGCCCCAGAGGCATGCCACAGGCACAGGAACGCAGCAACCTTCTTCTGGTAGGAAGACGAACAACCCCTCTTCTGACACCGCCCCGCCTCGAGAGATCCGTCTCTTGGGCCGGATGGAGGAGAGTAAGGGGGATAAACCAACCTGCCGGGAGAAGGACCTCCTCGATGCGTTCACGCAGGTTAAACAGGCTCTCAAGCAAAAGAACACGACGCTGAGCTTGTATGACCTCTTGATGACTTCTCACGAACACCGCGAGGCTATGGTACGCATGCTGACGTCCATACCAGTGGATGCCAGCCTGCCAGCGGAAGAGGAAGCGATACACGCTATCATGTTTCCTTCTGAGGCTGAACAACCCAAGCCCACCTCATTGACCTTTCTGGACGAGTCTGTTAAAGATGATCCAGAAAAAGGTCACGTGACAACGGAGCCGATGTTCATCACCATTCGGGTCGGTCAATACCGGATCCGGAGGGTGCATGTGGATGATGGTGCGGCTACTAATGTCGTTCCCTATTCCATCGTGGATAGGTTGGGTTTGGTCGACCAGATCACTCCCACGACGACGGCCTGCGTAAAGTCATTCAATGGAGCACGGGTTCAAGTCAAGGGGACGGTGCAAATTGAGTTTGTGGCGGGGAATCAATTCCCCACGGAGGCCACATTTCTAGTCGTCGAGGAGATGCCCGGCTTCAACTTGATCTTAGGGAGGTCGTGGTTATCTCAGCTGAGGGCGGTTTCGTCGCCTATCCATCAGGAGATACACCTGCCTTACGCTGGGGGGGAGGTTATCATACGCAGCGACGAGATCACTCCCAGGACCGTTAGTAACATTGAAGAAGAGCGGGGTTCAGAGATCGAAACGGCTGATGATCAGCCTTCTCTCCAAGCCCCTGAACAGAACAATGACAATGCTGACGGTTTAGCCTGGGCTGACCTGCCATTTCCGGATGACAGCGTAGAGGAGTCGAACTGCAAACCTCCTCACCCTTACGCAGCCGTTAACATAAAAACCGTCAAGAGGCAGTTGCGCGCTGATAGCTGAACGAAGCTCTCCAGCGTGCGTGCATGTAAGTTAGCATATCTATCAGTCAATAGTTTGCTTATGTCTATGTGCTTTATGACTGTGAGCCTTTTGCCTTTTACGCTTCGCCTTTTGCCTTGGCTTATTACGCATGTTAACGATATAGCTTTACTACTTTACGCAACGTCCAGGGTTACGTTCTGTTACGCATTTACGCACTGGCCCGCAATGGCCTTAAACTAGTTCTTCTTTGCAATTTACGCATTGGCCCGCAATGGCCTTAAACTAGTTCTTCTTTGCAATTTACGCATTGGCCCGCAATGGCCTTAAACTAGTTCTTCTTTGCAATTTACGCAATGGCCCGCAATGGCCTTAAACTAGTTCTTCTTTGCAATTTACGCAATGGCCCGCAATGGCCTTAAACTAGTTCTTCTTTGCAATTTACGCAATGGCCCGCAATGGCCTTAAACTAGTTCTTCTTTGCAATTTACGCAATGGCCCGCAATGGCCTTAAACTAGTTCTTCTTTGCAATTTACGCAATGGCCCGCAATGGCCTTAAACTAGTTCTTCTTTGCAATTTACGCAATGGCCCGCAATGGCCTTAAACTAGTTCTTCTTTGCAATTTACGCAATGGCCCGCAATGGCCTTAAACTAGTTCTTCTTTGCAATTTACGCAATGGCCCGCAATGGCCTTAAACTAGTTCTTCTTTGCAATTTACGCAATGGCCCGCAATGGCCTTAAACTAGTTCTTCTTTGCAATTTACGCAATGGCCCGCAATGGCCTTAAACTAGTTCTTCTTTGCAATTTACGCAATGGCCCGCAATGGCCTTAAACTAGTTCTTCTTTGCAATTTACGCAATGGCCCGCAATGGCCTTAAACTAGTTTTTCCTTGCAATTTACGCACTGGCCCGCAATGGCCTTAAACTAGTTTTTCTTTTCAATTTACATACTGGCCCGCAACGGCCCTAAACTAGTAGCTACTTTGCCATTTACGCATTGCTTTGTAACCGATTTACGCATCGGCCCGCAACAGCCTTAAACTAATAGCTATTTTGCCATTTACGAATGGCTTCGTAATCCATTCACGCTTGCGGCCCGCAATGGCCTTAAACTAAGACAAAAAAAAAAGATATGACAGATAGCTGATAGTCAATCAAAATCTATAATCTCTTTGTCCTTCAAATCATTGTGACATGATGCCAGAAAAACAAAAAAATCACGCATGACCCATACTGCCACTATCACCCGTGTCTTTCAACTCTAAGTCTAAACCCATAAGGTCGTCCTCCGGTGAGTCCTCGTTTCCGGGAAGTATCCCTCCTGGAAAAATTGTCTCTTCATGAGACTCTCCTTCTAACGCTGGCTCCACCGGAAGACGCTCTCCGTCGTGTTCCACTTCTGCTTCCCTAGTTTCCTCCTCCAGCCCCTCAGTGGGCGGACGTTCTCCACCTTCTGGTATCTGAAACATCAATAGCGTAAAAATTAGAGCAGGCAACATTATGTCTGGAAATGCGCTGGCTAAGCCATGCGTAAACTTACCCGAGATGACCCAGCTTCAGCAGCAAAGGGAAGCTTGTCTAGACCAGCCCACAAACGCTTCATGATTTCGTCCTCTGTTAGGTCTTGCCACGCATCCTCGCCCAAAGCCATCCCTGCTTTTACCTTTCCTTTCTCCACGCTGCTCCAGGCAGGAGGATCTGGGTAGAAGGTAGGGATTGAAGTTTGATTCCCAGGAAAGATCATTGCTCTCTCTGGAGAGGCAGTGACGGTCACCTGTTCTTCAAATCTCTTGAAGGCCTCGGACGCTCCGATGGTGTCCACAAAGACCTCCAGAGACCGTGCTTTAATAGCAGACTCACGATAGCGTTTCCGGTAGGCGGTGCTTTCCCTTTTGTACACGTGCTTGTGGTCCTTCTCCTTCTGCCCCCATTCCTGAACACCCGCGCAGTAGTCCCTCCAGTCTCGGCTGTTCTGAGCAAGGAGCTCTATTTGCATCCTTTGCTCGATTAACGCTCGGCTGGTCTGTACGCTGTTCCTGATCGCTGTCCAATAACGGGAGTGATCAATCATAGCAGTACGCTAGTCTTCGTCTCCTGTCACTCGAGCCTGTAGGAACTCGTAGCGCACCCTTAAGTCCTCGACTTCCTTAGTCAAAGACTCGACCCTCTGGTCTGATCGCTGCAGTTTTCTCCATAGGTCTTCGTTGATGTTCCTGCTTTCCCACGCGGAGCGTGTCAAGCGTAACGCACATTTACGCATTTCCTCATAAATGTAGCGTGGCACGACCGCTCCATCAGATGGAGGCTCAGCTGTGTCCAGGTCAATGGGCTCCGCGGGGTCCCATCGGAGGTGAGCTCCTGACAGAAAACAAACGTTAAGACAGATGACATATTATAACACCATTACGCACTTATTTTCACTAGCTTACCAACACCAGGGTCGATGCGTTCGAGATGCTCGATCATGTCGTTAATCACGCCTTCCATGAAGGCAAACTTATCAGGCAGGTCTCTCCACGTCGCATTAGCAGCAGCGGACGTCGAGATATTTCCTTCTCCTATAACATACTCAGTTCGATATTACTTGTTTACAAATTCTTGCAAAACCCATAACAACAAAAACATACGCTCATTACCTCTGCCGGTGACAGTGGTAGCGTCGTCAACATTCTCCCTACTGCTTGCCGTTCCACGCACTGGGGTCTGTGCGTCTCTCGCTCCAGTAGCAGGAGCCTCCTCCCTAGTCTGTACGCGGCTCCCACCAGCAGCTGGGGTCGCCCCACGTGCTGAAGGCTGCGCACGACGCGTGCTAGCAGCTGGGGCCTCTGTTTCCAAAATCGAGGCTCCCTCTCCACGTTTTAACACCATTGCCCCTGTCTCAGGGGTCAGTCGACCTGTCTTTTTTGCTGTTTACATTCTCATGCCTTAGAACACACTTCCATTAGTCAAACTTAAATATTGCGTATACAGTCTTTACACTTACCAGGCGGAGGTTTAGTCCGCTGCACC
>MNCI01032182.1:297666-349213 GCA_015680685.1 Gnetum montanum | reverse complement strand
TAACTAGCTAAATGTAAGTCTTCCAATATGATTGTAATACTAATTCTTTTTTAGAGTTAAGAAGATTGATTTAAAAAAAAAAACATTTACAAGAATCAAATGTTATGGGAATAGATTCCATATAGTTAATATGACGAAGAAGATTAATAAATTATTGGTCAAAACTCTCAGAAATTAATAGAAGACTAAATATCTTAATATTACATAAAACTTTGAAATATTTTTTTATTGAAATCAAATTATGAAGTCTATTACAAAATAATATTGTATGCTTATGCATAAATGACATATATCTAGGATACGCTACATGATTGAACCATTACTTAGCTCAACAAGAAAAGAAAAATGAGAATAGTGCCTCCTATGAATGACTTGGATGTTATGCTTTTGCATCACAACATTAACTTGTGAAGCAAAACTTATAATACCAAGTAGGTAAATCAAAATTTGAATAAACACCTATTGTGATGTAAAATCAACAATCAATGGCTCATATACATCATCAAGGAGAGCAAAACCAAGTATTTTATTTATAACAACATTACTAGAAGAAGGTATTACAAATTTTTGCTCTAGCTCATAGATCTCCACCCTGAAAGGCAACAAAATTTTTTACATCATTAGAAGAAATAGAAATTTTAGTATTGGTAGAAGAAGTTAGGAGTAATTTATAATCCCCCATATATAAAAGATAATTTTTCATAAATTAATTCCATTAATGAAATCTTAGTATCATTATACTTAAGATTTATTTCTATTGATATTTTGTAAAAATTTTAGCTTTGTTATGTCACCTTTCAAAAGACTTTTTATCAATAAAGTGTATTTCAAAAAATAGTAGGGAAATGAAAGGATTAACACAAAAATTAGCCCACATCTAAGAATCGTACTTTAGACAATACCCTGTATAAAAAGGGTTAACATGCTTTCGCTAAAAATGGATAAATAAGATCTACAATATAATAATCACTAAGGTAAATGAAATTTATTAAAATTAATCTTTGTATACCATATGCAATATTAATGATTTACTTTATTTTTTCTATTATTTAAAAAATCATTATTAAAATCCTAGCCTTGTTTCACCTTGTTATTTAAAATATATTAAAAAATATTAACTCTAAATTACTATAATTTATACCTCCTAGAAATATTACTGTTTTTTTTTAATAACAGGTATTTAACCATATCGATATTTAAATATTAAATACGCAAAAGATATTTGCCCATTATTATAGCAGGGTCCCGTGGAAACGAGCAGGACTCTGTTGGTAAAACTGACTGACTCAACCATCTTAATTAGATATTGTACGGTATCGCAGCCTGTCAACAAACTAATGTAAAACTATTTTGATTCAACGAGCAATCATAATTTTGACAGCCTACACCAACATTTTAGTCGCCCACTAGTCATTCAGCATTCCGCGCTGTACAGAAATATATTTACTCCTTAAATCCCTTCTGAAACAGAAAAATTTATACCGTTATGGATTGGCAATCCAGAACGATAAAATCAGCTATCTAAATCATGTTAAAAAGACAACCATACTGATAAGTTCTATTTATCCTGACATGGACACAAAAATCAGCAGAGATACAGAACAAAGACACAACTTTAATTTACTTCTTCCATCAGACCATCTGTCCGTCGTTTGCAAACCTACAACTCAACCAAGAAGTCCTCAAAATCAGAATACGTTAAATGAAATAAGGATTTTTAAAGGAAATAAGTATTGTAACTAACTGTATTAGTATCAATGTAATAATCAAAAGCAGTTTAATAATGTTTCCAAAACAAAATAGTAAAGTGACAAGGAGGTTATCTGCACAGGAGAGAGGTACCAATCAATCCCAAAACTAGAACAGACACTAAAATCTAGGCATGAAAGAAGTTAAGTGATGACTGGTACCATCCCTCCTGCGCAGAAAACCAGCCAGCCCAGTCCACTGACATGATTTGTATTGTATGGCTATGGAGGAACCCCATTGCTGAATTTATACTGGTATCAAAGAGGGGAGCATGAATTGCATTTTCTCCGCCCAAAACAAACAAACAAAAAAGCACACACAGAGAGAGAAAGACTAGTCGTCTTGGACCATCAGTGCTTCTCAATTCCTGTCATTGTCAAAACCACTTTCTAACCTTTGAATGGTCTTCGCATGGAATGGTTCTCACTGTTAAAATATTCCTCACGTCTAGAAAAGTTGGTTCAGTTTATTATAATCATTCTGGAAAATTTACCAGTGACGCATTCTTTTACACAATAATTGCATATGAATGGAAATTACAGCTTCCAACCTCACATTCGTTATTTTATGTTTTCTACATGATCATTGTAAACATGACAAGAATGAGTTGGTGTGACTTGGTCTATGATTCCTTTCAAGTTTGAACCAGGAATGAAGAATACCTTAACCAATGGTCCGTGGCTCCCACACAAACAGTGAAGGGACCATCATTAATGAAAACAAGACAAAAAAAGAATATGCATTGCATGAAGAAACAAAGAATTCAATGGAATGAGCAATGAGATTCTAGAATTAGACAAATCAACTGTCAGATATTGGCCGACTGCACGCTGATAGGCTATTGAACGGATAATGTCAAGGAAGATTAAAATATTATGACCTATTACTTGCATTGGAAAGATTTTTTACATTTGCTGAAGGTAAAAATTGTTTCATAGAAAATGTGTGCATTTAGAAAGAAAGATCATGAATGTCCCAAGGTGCTAGCATGAATAACCATCATCTACAGAAATGCAACGCTCTATTTGAAATTTTTTCCTATTTGATATACTTTTTCATGAATGATTTTATCAGAATTTTCTTGTGAGGTTGCCAGCTTCATACCAACCAACCTGCATAGATTTATGAACCGTGGGATAATAAATTTTTATATTGTGATGAGTTCTTCTTTGATGCAGAAATGGTTGCAAGATTTTAATTTCTTAAGTTCAAAGAGGCAAGCAGATCACGTCTAACATGACTAACCCTGTACCGAACAGGGAAGAGGTTGGAATTTTTCTCTGTATATAATATTCAATTATTGATTTTCAAATAGATGAAGGCATGCTTCAAGCCATTGCACTGCATCTGAAAACTGTTGCATGATGGGAAGTGAAGCCTTATTTGCAATAAATTTCATCGTAAAGATCTAGCACCCATTTGAAAACATAGAGCACAAAGTTATATCATTGTGCAAAACCGCCATTTCAGCTGCTAAAAAAAACTTCTACATTCAGCTTTGCTGAAACACATAGTTATTTTAGCATTTGAAGCATAACTAAAGCATGTTTTTTCCTTTTCTGCTTGAATAATCCTTTTAAAATACAAGCTCAAATTAAAGCAAAGCCATAAGAATCCAATTTATTTTTAATTCACCATCTAACCTCATGAAATGGTTTTTAGGTGTTGTCCTCATCCTTCCTTTGTCATTCCTTCTCCATAGATAATCCTGTTCAAATCCAAACTCATATTAAATCATAATTATAAGAATCCAATATTTAATTTCCTTCTTTCACCATCTAGACTTATGGGATGTGCTTTATGAGTTCCATTATTTGTCAATCAAAGCATGCACTTACATCTGTTTGTTTTACTTTTTCATCCTGTACTGCAATTATACTAAACATTGTGGGGCCGTATATGCATCAGTCCAATGGAGGAATCTCTGCACGTGCAAATGACACGAGTGTAAACAATAGCTGGGAAAGAATACGGAAAAATGAAAGATAAGATGTGACGTGATTCAGTGATTGTCTTGGATGGACGTTCTTATCTTAGTAGAAGAGTGGCATCAATCAGTCAAACCAAAATTCTTTGCAGACTAACCAAAGAAGAGGTGGAAATTTGAAATTTTAAAGCAAAGTGCTGAGAGATATGAAATGACTGGTACCATCTCTCCCACGAAGACAACAACCCAAACCCAACCCAAGACCTACTATGCTTTATCCCTGCATCAAAACATCAGTTTATATATATTGATTGCAACATTTCTTAGACAAGTTAATTTGGACTAGGTCATCAGTGTGGATTCCCTGTCACTGCGTTCCAATCAATTTCAACTTTTGAATGGTTCAGTGGCGATGCTGTGATGACCATCATTGAAACATTCAAAAACCACATCGAGCATCCATTCCCGATTTTTCTAAAAAAGGGCATCCACGTGGCCATCCTAGAAAGCATCCTAGAACCCCTTTCTCATGAGTTATTGCAAAATATCAGACGCTAACTGTAACTGCAGACAATCAAATAGAAATAATGTATCCTTCCTAGACTGAGCAATTAATGAACCATAGAGTGATTGCAATCGGTCCTTTCAGAGCCACTAAATACGGGATCCCTGTTTCTTCTTCATCTTCTTTTGTCTCTAAAATTAATTTTTTTAGTTTGTTAAAATTGAAGGGAATATATTGATACTAAAACAGAGGTTTTCTGTAACGTTGGTTGGCGACCATGGTAATAGAATTGGGTTTTAACCATTTTTAATATTAAATGTGTTTAATTGTCAAACATGTTTTTTTGTTTATCCAAGACTTTAGGAATCATCCTTAGGGATTCGGTTGCTATTTTTGTTTTTAGAATTTAAATGGTTGGCCGTTACAGAAGTTAAAGGTTTTGCCATTACAAAAGTTGAAGTGTCCGTCGTTACAAAAGTAAGGGTTGGCCATTATAGAAGTTGAAAAATCGATTGTTACAAAAGTTAAAAAGTCAACTGTTATAGAAGTTGTTTCATATTAGGATTCAGTTGCTATTTTCTGTTGATGTATTTGCTTATTTAAGGTAGAAGTTGTTTCATATTAGGATTCAGTTGCTATTTTCTATTGATGTATTTGCCTATTTTATGTCCACTATGAGTTGAATAAAAATGTGAAATTCAGTTGCCTTTGTTTGCCCATATTTTGTTGTTTTCTTTTCCTGAGGCTAGCAGTGCATAGCCTTAGAGGTTAACACTTAATTCCTTTGCATCTTCTGATAAGCTGCTAGGATTGAAGCCGTGAAGCAAGAGACTTGGATGCATCCATTAAACATTACATATTTAATTTCTTTGTGACCATTGGCATCATTCAAGCTCAGTTTATTTTAATAAAATGATTTACAAAATAAATTCTCTAAAGCAACTCTTATGAATTTTCTGAGGGATCATTGTTGGTATTTTCAAGGGATGTAATGGTTGAAAAATAGAATCTCATCGGAGGACTTATAAGAAAATCCTAAACATATTAGCCAACTAGACAAAAAAAGATTTTAATACAAATGTGGTTCAATGTGAAAAGCAAAAGATAATTTTATTTATACTACATTAGGTCTAGTAATGTAGACATAGAAGCTCATTGAGGTGATATTTTAATCAAGTATTGGAATATTATCAGCAAACTTCATTTAAGTTCTCATCATCTTAAAAATGAAAATGGAAGATGGATTTAACTTTGCTAAGAAAAGTGCATTTATAGGTTGTGTAGATCAAGAACACTGGAAGATAGGTTACATGTATTTCATTGGTGCTTGATCAATTTGTACAGTCTATTTTTATTTTTTATGAAAATATAACATCTATATAATAGATCCTATAGATCTTTGGATACAATAAAGCTTCATTTCATAAAAATATTTTAAAATAAAGAAGCATTGTAATCTTCAATGAGCCTCAAGACTTTTCTTACTAGAGCCATCTTATGAAGTTTCTCTTAAAATTAAATTAGAAAATTATATATGAAAATTTTCTGGAAATGGATGGGTAATACCCCAAGAGTTAAATGCCTTGTAAATAGATCAAAGAAGACAACTGAAAAAAGTCAAAAAGACTAATGCCATGACAAGGATGGTAATATGTACTAGTGTAAATGAGGCCTTAGGGACTAGAATTGTATTCAAAGAGATAGTCAAAGAATGTTAGGATGATCTTTAAGAGGAGTTTAAAGATAACTTAAATGTGAGGATTGAGTTTGATAATATATAACTACATTAGATATAATTTATATCTATGTTATGCAAGAGTGTATAACCTTACATGAAAAATCCAAGTTAGATTTACCTTTAAAGGAGATATTGCCTTGAGGTTAATTGACAAGAAAATAGTAAGCATACTATAGAAAATCCCATATCCTCATTCCATCCATCATTAAAATTTCCAATAGAGACCTCAAGTATAAAATGGAGGATGGGAAGGAGGAGATAGTGTTTTTTACAATACAATTACTATTTTCTTGTTAATTAATCTCAAGATGACATCTACTTTGGTCGTAATTCTAACTTGGAATCTTCATTTAATGTTATATGCTCTTGGCTAGCTTAGATATAAATTATATCTAATATAGTTACATATTATCAAACTCAATCCTCACTTTTAAGTTATCTTTAAACTCCTCTTGAGGATTATTTCAACATTCTTTCATATCTTTTTGGATATAATTCTAGTCTCTATCACCTCATTTACACTATAGTACATATTATCATTCTTGCCAAGGCATTAGCCTTTTTGGGTCTTGACTAAATATTTATTTTTAATATATATAAATATTCTACATTTTCTAGGATAAAGATGCTTGAAAAATGAATTCAATCTATCCTTTATTATATCTATGATCTAAAGAAACCTATGTTGAACTTTTAGTATGTCAAAACCTTAGAAAATGAAAAATGTGGAAAATGTGTTTAAATGAGGCTTGCATGACTAGGACAAGGGCAAGCCAAGAGTTTATGCATTAAGATGAAGAAGACCTTGATTAATAAAGAATTAGAGTTACCTCAACTTAATCAAGAATGCTTAAATCTCACATAAGAAAACCTAGACCTAGTGGCTAAGAATAAAACACTAACATCTTCTCATGACTAGACTATCAAATATGTTGTAGACACAAATCTTATCACTTGAAGATCCACAAAAGGGAAAGAGACCTTGAACATTGTATTAAAACAAGGAAAAGATCCAAATGACAAGAGTGATTTGAGAATTCACTAACAAAATGAGGCATCCTCAAGCTCATCACCTAGATTAAAATATATTCTAAGGTTTGATCATCTTGTCCAAGTAAGAAAAATCAAATGTTATTATTGCAAAAAGTATGAACCTAAACATTCAAGTTGTTGTTTAAGAATGAAACATTATAACATGACTTCTTGGTCTTATAATATGACTCCTTGGTCTTATCTAAAAGTGTCTAGAAAGAATGTCTTGCAAGTCAAAAAGGTCTAGAGGGTTAAATTAAAGAAGGAAGAAGAAAGAGCAAGTACTAATGCTATCCATCAAACCACAAGGAAATTAACAAGGAAAGATCAAATATTTGGGATGTAAGAAATATTTAATGATTACAAGGAAGGGACTATAAAGAGATAACCTCATCATAAATATACTTGAACAACACATCTTCCTAAGAGCAAGCAAGGTATGTATGGGTAAGTATCAATAAGTATTTTTTCTTAACTCTGATTATGTTATACATGTTTTAGGTATTTTTATATGATAATTATTCTTGGAAGCATCCCTTAAAAGCCCTCATATCTCTCACTTCTTAGTAGCCTAAAAAGAACCAACTTGAAATTGGGATGTTCCACTATTTTGGAAGATGTCTCACCTAAGACATCCCATGCAAATATGAAACGTGCTACTATGAAAAAACTCAACTCAAGCAAGATGTTACACTTTTTCTTGGGACATCCCAACCACAGTGTAAAGCCTATCAAGAAAGTTGTCTACTTAAAGTAATGATTTATTTTTAGCTTTTATTTCACACCAAGCCCCAAATGTCCTAGCATAGTTGACTAGGACCTCATCCTTGTTGCTTCTCTAGTCCATTCACCCTAAAATCCATGGTGCACAAGAAGATTGGTACTTCAAGGCCATCTCCTCATAGGTCCAAAGGCACTAAAGCAGCTTCCATAGGCAAGTTAATTTCATATCAGCTGCAATTTTGCTCTACAGATGCTCAACATAGATTTGAGGTAACTTGTTCCATATTTATTGTTAATGAAAGAAATCTTAGTTTTTAATAGCACCATAAACAAGTGATAATGGATTATTTTCAAGTAGTTGGCTAGGTATCCATTATTTTTATGACTTATTGCATTCTGGAAGTTTTGATTAGAGATTTTTATAGTACTATAGTAATTATAAATGCTACTATTAGGGCATTTACATTTTTTGTTAGGGACATTGTGCTTAAAATTTCACCTTAAGTTGTGAATTCTCTACTTGGGGTTTCTAGTTTTGATGTGTACAAAGTTGTCATACATTCTTTGAATGACATTTTCACTAATGGGGTTATTCCAATATCTCATGATGAGTTTTGTGATGCAAGTTTTGATGGCTCTATTTTCATAAGAAGTAGAATATTTTATAGATGATAGATGTCCCAATATGCTTCTACTTTCTTCCTCATCGTCTTGTATAATATCATTGTAAAAGGAGAAAGCTACAATTATTTATTGTCATCTCAAGCTTTTATTCTATATTGTCTACTAACTAGGTAACCATTAAATTTTAGAAATGATAAGTGGCGAGGTACCCCTATGCCCAACCATACGAATTACAAGAGTTTACACATAATCCAATCAAATTTCATGCATGGAACTAGTTGTGGCATCTATATTGTTAGGCTTTCATCATAGTTTTCTATCTTCCCACTTGGACTAGTGGTAGCTTTTTCACATATTGTTTAGTCCAAAGTGAGGCATATGATGTTGTCTAATTCTATGTTGCTCCTAATGATGATAAAGAGATAAATTAACTAAGCTAATGAACAATGGAAATTAAGATCTAAAGNATAAATTAACTAAGCTAATGAACAATGGAAATTAAGATCTAAAGTAATCTAGCTAGCCTAACACAAGTACTTGTCCCACTTTCTTGAACACATTCTAAACACATATAGCATTGTTGGGCTACTAAATGTTAAGCATTGTTGGGTTACCAAGCACTATATGTATGCTTGAAGTGGTTGTGCTTGTGCTCATTAACAATTGGAAATTAATTTCTTAATTTAAATGCATGAAAGTAAAGTGCATTAAAGAAAACATAAATCTATTATTAGTGCTACAAGGATTATCAAAAGAGTTCATTTTTATTCTGATCACACTACTACACTCAAGTACATTAGTGTTCGAACAAAGATTCATACACACTCAGACCCTTACTATGGGCACTCAGAAAATATTTTAACTCTAGAGGAAACAAAATACAAGAGCTTGACTAACTATGAGAAAAATTGATGAAAAAATAATGCCAAATCATAAGCTTCAGTGATATATTTATAGGTTGATGTATATCCCACAACATCAGATATCTGACATCGCATCTTTACTCTAACGTTGAGTATCTGATGTTGGAGCCTCAATGTTAGGTATCCGATGTCGAAGCCAAGATGTGATGTTAGATATCCAATGTTGTAAGATATATGCTAGCCTATAAATATAGTGCTTGGACTCATGATTTGACATTAGTTTTTCATTAGTTTTTTTCATAGTTAGCAAAGCTCTTGCAGTTTGTTTCCTATAGAGTTAGAATATTTTCTAAGTGCACACAATAGGAGTCTGAGTGTGTATGGATCTTTGTTCAAACACTAATGTACCTGAGCATAGTAGTGTGATGGGAATAAAAACAAACTCTTTTGATAATCCTTGTAGCACTAAGAATAGATTAATGTTTTCTTTAATGCACTTTACTTTTATGCATTTAAATTAAGCAATTAATTTTTAGTTGTTAATGAGTACAAGCACAACCACTTCAAGCATACATATAGTGCTTGGTAACCCAGCAATGCTTAACATTTGGTAGCCCAACAATGCTATATGTGTTTAGAATGTGTTCAAGAAAGTGGAACAAGTACTTATGTTAGGCTAGCTAGGCTAGTTTAGATCTTATTTTCCACTGTTCATTAGCTTAGTTAATTTATCTCTTTATCATCATTAGGAACAACATAGAATTAGACAACATCATATGCCTCAATGTATGCTCAATGTATTCAAGTGCCAAAAGTCCAGCCATGAGAAATAATTACTAAACTTGTAAATGATGTTTGCATTTGCCTTTTATAGGTTCTTTGGGCCATGAATGGGGCTACAAAATGACTATGATTTGGCTATAAAATTTTTGTAAAATTCAAGTGAGATGGATGCCCAAATTTGGGGGATTACTAGACATACTAAGTGCTTCCTTCCACAGACATTCCATTTAGTATAAATAGTAATTGAGGCACACCTTCCACAGTGGAGACAAATCTTCCATGTTGAGCTCACACCATGCTTGCTAAAGTCGCTAGTCAATGTTGAAGTGCATGAAGTATTGAAATATAGCTATTGTGGCTTCCATGCTAGGGGTGAAGACTCTATGATAGGGGGAAACTACCATGCTAAAGTTGAAAGGTTTCTAGGCTATGAACGTAGTCTCCACACTAAAGGAGGGAAATTTCCAAAACCCCCATCCTTCCAGATAGGGGGTAGGTGACATTTACCCCTTACATGTGTTTCCAACATAGAAAAGTGTATACCCCTCATAAACCCATCAAATTGCCTTTTCTGGTATTCCAAAAGGCATTTTCAATTTTCCAATCCTAAATATAGATACTAGGTGACTTTTTTCACTTAGGGAATGAGGCTTTGACTACTTGTGAGCCCTTTTTTAATCCTAAAAGTATAGAGTATATGAAATTGCCCACTGTGGGTTACAATCTTCACATTTTCAAGGAAGATGTGCATTGGGTTTCATGGGGTGAAATCTACATGATGAAGACTGGCTATAACATGCAAATGTTTGTGGTGTTTCAATGGCCCCTCTTTGTTGGTGCCTAGAGGATTGACCTGAGAGGTAGCAACAAAAAATACAAAACACCACTACATATTATAATGTTACAATGCATGCAAATCATGTGAGAATTAGACTATCCAAGTTACCAAGGTTGCTAATTTAAGGCTGTGGTGGGCCATGGAATAATTTGAAGGCCTTAGTAGGCCATGCTACTAGTTTAATGTTGTAGTGAACCATTGAAACTAGGCTCACTTATTGATGATTCTTGGCTACATGGAGTAAGGCCTTAGATAGGAATGATTAATTGGATTGGTTAGCTTATTCTCATCCATGTTGGCTTTTCTGAATGCACCATTTCCATAGGCTTTGATGATAAGGAAGGACCCTTCCTAGTTGGTTGAGAATTTGTTTGCATGCTTACGAACGAGCTTGAGGACTAGTTCCTCCTTCTTGATCTTATGCATAGTCAAGTCATGGTGATGTTGCCATTTCTACCTCTCTTAATAGTGCTCTATGTGAGCAAGTTCTTGAATACATCACTTCTCCATCAGATCTAGGACTACCATTTGCAACTTCTTGTTTTGCTCATTGTTGATGAAGTTGGTCAAGGCTACTCGAAGTAATGGAACCTACAATTCAAGTGGTAAAGTAGCTTTAGAATCATAAACCAGGCTATAAGGGGTGCACTATTTTCCATGCAATAGGTTGCTCTATATTCCCATAGTGCATGAACAAGCCACTCATGCCACTTGCATTTGTTGTTGTTAAGAATTTTTTGAGTAAGTTGATGATGACCTTGTTGTTTGATTTTGCTTGTCCATTGGCTTGAGGGTAACAGGGCAATGAGAAAGAATGCTTAATACCTAAATTGGAATAGAAATATTTTGTTTCATTGCTACTAAATTTTTGTCCATTATGTGTAACTATGGTCATGGGTATGCAAAAATGGGCTACAATGTTATGTAGGATAGATTTGTAAACTTGTTCAAATGTAGTCTTCCTTAGGGGAATGGCCTCAACCCACTTTGTAAAGTATTCAGTTGTAGTGATGATGAAGCTATGCCTTGCAAAAGACTTAGGTATTATGGGTATAATGATATCCAACCCCCATCATTGAAAAAACCATGTTATTTAAGTGATGTATAACTTAGTTAGTGATATGTGTATAAGGTTGCTATATCATTGGCATGTGTCACATTGCTTAACCTTTTCTAGATAGTCATTTTCCATATGGGGCCAAGAGTAGTCTAATTGTATAATCTTAGTAGCCTTAGCTCTAGGTCCTATATGTCCTTCAAAAATACCCTTGTGAACCTCCTCTAGGACTATTCTAGCTTTAGTTTTTCCCAATCACTTTAGGAGTATTCCATCATAGGATCATTGACATAATGTGTTATTACCTACGATGACATACTACTTCAATCACTTGTGTACAACGTCCTTTTGAGTAGTGGTTAGGCCTTGTGGGGATTTACCATGCATAAGATAAAATTTGATATCATCACACCACTTCCTAGGAGGAGTAGTATGAACAATAGCCAAAAATATATCCTTAGTGTTTTATGTGATGGAAGTAGCATAGACTAGCATTAAGATGGAAAACTTGCTAAACACATCTAGCATCATACTAAGGGCTAATGTTGTAATTATGACCTTGGGAAGTAGTTGTTACAACAATTCAAAAACATTTGGAGGCATGTGTTGGATATCAACGTTTATGAATTGTTGTAAAAATTGCTTCCCTAGGTCATAATAAGGTTGTAAGTGCCTCACTTTGCATGCATAGACCTTAGTTACATAGTTAACCACAAGTTGTGAATCATATTTTATCACTAAGAATCTAATTCCTAGGTCATGAGCTACCATCATTCCTTTGATCAAACCTTCATACTCTGCTATGTTGTTGGTACATGGAAACTCAATATGATAGGTGAAGGATTGGATTTTGCTAGATGGGAATGTTATGATGGCAGCGGAATTGGCTCCATGGGCAATTGAAGCTCTATTAAAGTGTATGGCTACCTCATAACGCTTGGGTAGTTGGCTAATCATGTTAATGTATTCATTAGGGAATTCAAAATCTATGCTTGCCTGGCCATCAATGGGTAAAATTGTAAGCTATACAGCTATAACTTGATCTTTCATTAAGGATTGGTAGATATAATGAAGGTCAAACTCTATGGTTATGGATTTAAATTAAGCTATATGGTTACTTTCATAAATGTTGATTGTTATGGATCTAAGTATGTTGTCCTTGCAAATGACATTAACTTGTCTTTTGAAGAGGTAGTATTTCCACTTCTTCAAAGAGAAGACTAGTGCTATACAATACTTCTCCACCTTAGTGTATTAGGTCTTGTGAGTAACTAATGCATGGCTAAGGTAGTATATGGGCATTTTTGCTCCATCATCATGTTTCTAATATAGTAGAGAGGCAATGGATGTATCAGAGATGAAAAGATAAATATAAAATGGTTTAACCTCTTGTGAAGGATAGACTATCAGTTGTTTTGTCAACTCTTGCTTAGGGTTTTGAAAGGTCTCTTGGCATTGAGATGTCCACTCATAGTGAACTCCTTTCTTAAGAAAGTGCCACATGGTTGTAACTTATCTGTAAGCCTAGTCATAAACCTATGAATAAACTATAATCTACCTTGTAATCCCCAAGCCTTTTTAATATTTGTAGGCATTGCTAATTTAGATATGACCTTAACCTTATTAAGATCAAGACGTATCCCTGCTTCAAAGACTACAAAGCCAAGAATCTTTCCGATATTAACTCTGAAGATGCATTTCTTAGGATTGAGCCTCAGCTTGTATTTGAGGCATTGCTTAATTACAAGGTCTAGGTCATTAGTGTGTTCATTGGCTATCTTGGACTTCACAGTTATGTCATCTACATAATCATTAAGAAAACCTAGCATGTAATAACTAAATATATAGGTCATAGCTTGTTGATATGTTAATTCAATATTCTTAAGGCTAAATGGCATCATGGTATATAAAAAAGTACCCCATGGAATCATGAAGTTCATGCTACGTTGTTGTTCTTGACTATATCGTAAGAATCCATCCATAAGGACAACAAGGCATGTTTGGTTGTAGTATTAATAAGTTGATCAATACTAGGTAGAGGGAAGTCATATGTGATAGTTGATTTATTTAGATCTTGGAACTCAATGCAAATATGGATACTCCCATATTTCTTAGGGACTAACACTATGTTGGACACCCATTCTTCATAAATGACATCCCTAATGAAACTAGCTTGGTAGAACTTTGAGATTTCATCATTAATTACCAAGGCCAAAGTAGGTGTAATTTTATGCACTTTTTGCTTAACTGGTCTAATGCTAGGATCTACTATGATGTTGTGCTAGAGCAAACATGGGTCTAGCCTAGAATATCTTCATATGACCAGGTAAATGCATTAATGTTACTTTCTAAGATCTTGGTAATGTCTTGAGCATATTAAGGTTCTAGTGAGAAACTTAGTTTAAGGGTTTTCTCCTTACCACTGTGGGTTATGATAGGAAACTCAACCAGAGAGTCTTTGGGTATGTCACCCACCTCTAAATAAATAATTTTAACTAGGTTTTTAGGCCATTATAGAGGTTCTTCTATTGAGGATATGTGGCCTACAAAATTCTTAGGCTCAAGCTTTAGACGATCAGGGTCGATATGTTGTCCAACATCACTATGAGGTCCATGTAGACACAAAGGTAAGAAGATTTTCTCATAGGTACTCATACTTTTATCCTACATGTCAGTCAAAATCATATGAAGTAGAAATTAGGTAAAAGTGCATAAATAATGCTAAAATGCTATAAAATTATGCAGACACATGCAAATCTAATGCAATCAAGGCCATCCAAGGTCATCAATGAGGTGAGGAAAATTCGACAAAGTGCAATAAAGATCAACAAAGGTTAAGTAAAGGTCAAACCAAGGGATACATAAGAAATAAGGCTACAAATGGTCAATAAAGGCCATGATTTTGCTAGTTTTAGGCATTAGTAGGCCATGATGCTAGTTTAGAGTCTTGGTTGGCTATGATGCTAGTTTAATGCCTTAGCGGGCAATGGTCATATGGTGTTAAATAGTGGTCAAGAAAGGTCAAACCCCACTATTTGATACCATTTAAAGGTAAAAAAAGGCAAATATAGCTATAAAAAGGTAGATAAAGAGCACATAAGGCTATATAAAGTCCATAGAAGATCAATAAGGTCAACAAGGCAATACAAGTCTAAAAATAAGTCAAAACATTATGTAATAAGGAAATAATCAACAAAAACAAGCTATTTATGGTAAAATTTGGCTAATATAGGTAAAGATGATTAGGTTTTTCTAGTTTTAGGCCTTAGTGGACCATGTTTTGATGATACAAGGTTATTAGATGAGTTTAGGCATTAATCAGGTTTGTGCGAACCCAAAAATCAAGTGTTTTAAAGCTTCCATGATGGGCTTAGCATGGAACAAGGATCCTCAACATGGAAACCAAGGGAAATAGGTTTTGGAATGCTAAGAGGTCCAAAATTAAGGTTTTTGGACCTTCCCAAGTTAGAATAAGGTTATATCTATCAAAATTGAGCATTCTAGAAGTCTGTGAAGGCCAAAATGTAGGTTCTAGAGCCTTTCCCCCTTGTTTTCATAGTAGCTAGCATGGAAGAAAGTGGTTAGCATGGAAAACAAAAATTCATGCCAAAGTGGGGGCAAACATGATCAAATAGATAGCCAAGACCTAGATCTAGAGGCTATGCATCATCTACCTTCATTTTGAGGTACTTTGAGTTGATTTTAAGTGTCGAAACATGTTGAAATTACTTCCTACAATTTTTTCACGTTTAGAATAGTATCCTTAGTGTGGAAGAATGGGGGAACACTTGTTTTGTAAATTTAAAGTGGTTTAGGAGAACTTTGACTAGGTTTCTAGGCTCCTAGGACTATAGACTTCAATTTTGCATGTGTTTGGCTAATTTTGGACACATATAAAGGTTTTTTAATGGTACTTGTGTTCACATTAAGGGAGTTAATCTAGCATGGAGGAATGGAGGCAATATATTTTCGAGGTCAAAATGAGGTTAGACAAGAAAAATCTTGAGGCTATGAGGTCCTAGGCTTCTCTTATGTATATCTTTGAGTTCTAAGAGTGTCATCTTGGAATCAAAAGTGGAAAAGTATTTTTCCCCTATTATTTCCACATTGGGAAGTTACTCTAGCATGGAAGAAGTAATAATCCTATATCTATGCTAATTCAAATCACAATCAACCATGCATTTTACATTCCAGAGTTGCCAAGGCCAAGGGCTATGTTTCCATGTTAAATTTTGGTAGTTTTGAGTACTCCAAGTAGTTTTGAGATTTCTAACCTTTTTTCACACTAGGGCTAGGGACCTCAACATGGGAAAAAAGGGATAACCATATTCTGGCCATTTGGGATCAATTTCTTGAGGTTTGAAGGCTCAAATGGCTATTACAAGGGTTCTAGAGTGAATGTATGGTCATTTGATGTCATCCTGAGGTGTTTAGGAGCTCCGGACATAATCTACCTTGAGATTCCACACTCCGTAGCATGGAAGAATGGATCCCTATCATAGAAGAACCATGCATCCTAGATCTAGGCTAATTTTAACCTTAGTCGACTATGCATGTGTGCTTTTAGGGTTTCCAAGGTTTAGGACTAGGGTTTCATGTCAAGTTTTAGTAATTTTGGATATTTCTAAGTATGTTTTTGGTTTTTTTCCTTTGTTTTCACAATGGTATTGGGATGCTCAGCATTGAAAACTATGGGGAATCATCCTTTGACCTTTTGAAATTAGTTTCTTGGAGTTTGAAGGCTCTAAAGGATGTCAAAAAGGTCCTAGAGTGCATGCAAGTTTAGTTAATGTTGTTCTAAGGTATTTATGGATCTCAAAGAAGTATCCTCCTTAATTTCCACATTAGCTAGCATGGAAGGGGATCCCTAACATGGAAACATCATAAAACTCAAATATACCCTAGTTTTGACTTTAATCAACCATGCATGTGTGCTTCTGGGGCTATTAGGATTAAAGACCAGGGTTTGGAAGCAAAATTGATCAATTTGTAGGTTTGCCAAGTGGCTTTTTAGCTTTCTCCTCTTTTTCCATGTTGTGGATAGTATGCCAAACATGGAACACTAGGGGAAAATAATGTTTTTCCTTTTTTGCATCAATTTTGATCATGCATGTAGGTCCTTGAGGTTGTTGGTGATGATTATCAATGGTTGATGTTAAAATTTCATTGTTTTGAAGGTTGATGAGTGGTTTTTGGTATTCCCCGATATTCTTAGATTGGGGATTCCTTTCCTAGCATGAAAAATTTGGGAAAATATTTTCTAGTAATTTGTAATCAGTTTTGATCATGCATGTAATCTTTTGGAATTGCTAGTGTTGATTGCCAACATCCATTATTAAAAACTGGTTGTTTCAAGCGCCATTAGGTAATTTTTGTGCTTTTCCCATTTTTTCCATGTTGAGGCATCTATGTGCAGCATGGAAAATTAGGGTGAAGGGATTTTTAGATTTCTATGATCAATCTAACTATGCATGAGTGTCCATAGGATTGCTAGTATTGGTTGTCAGTGTCTAAGGTCAAAATTCAATCATTTTGAAGGTTTTGAGGGGATTTTTAGGATCCCCCTTCCATCCATGCTAAGGGTGGGGGGCTTAGTGTGGAAGAGGTCTCTCATAACCAAGAAAGTTAGGTCTAGGCTAGATTGACAACTAATCAACCATGCGTGTCAACCTCCAGGGTTGCTAGGGTTGATAGTAAATGTTGTGTGTTAAGATCCATCAGTTTGAAGACTCCTAAGTGCCTCATGTAGTCTCCCCCATTTCTTCTAGACTAGGTATGATGGTCCCAACATGGATTAGAGGGTAATGGTAGTTTTGTACCATATTTAACCATTGTTGGGGCTTTCAGAAGCCCTAGAGGGTTTTGGTAGGATCTAGGATTCACTAGGCTTTCAAAAATGGCTACTTGGTAGTCAATTTAGGTTATTTTTGGCTTTCCCCAATCTATCCATGCTAAGGATGAGATTCCTAGTTTGGCTGAAGCCTCCCCTAGAGTGAAAAAATCAAATCCTAAATTTTCAACTAGTTTCGACTAGTTTTGACTAGGATTGGTCAGATTCCAAGGCTACTAGAGATGCTTGAAAGGGTTCTAGGTCACTAGGGTCCATTTCAGGGACAAACTTAGGCTAGATGGATGTTGGAGGATAAGAATGTTTATTACCCCCATTCTTCCATGCTAGGCACTATTGTCCTAGCATGGAAACCCATGGTTTCTAACTTCGTTCATGTCTTACCAACTTTTGGAAAGTTGGGGTTGAGAAAGCTCAGCTTTGGTTACTAAAAAAAACAAAATAGTTGTATTTTAATGACTTTGTAAAATAGGAGGAATGTTTCCATCCTAGGCATGGTATCCCTAGTGTGGATGCATGGGAGTTAAGGTTGCAATATGATTCTAAGTGTGAAAATTAGAAAAAAGCTCAACATTGATGCAATTTTTGGTCAAGAGAGAAGGTGTAGGGTGGGTCCCATAATCCAAAAATTTAAAATTTTGAAAAGTGAATTTTTCTCCCACCCAAAAAAAATGTGAACTAAAATTTTCTTCCCCTTGCACATTAGTTCACTTGAAGTTATGGTGCATTGAATTAGTAGTTGGAGTTTCAGGTGTGCATTTAAGTTTAGATGAGTTTTATATCTTTAGATCTTGCATGTTTTGATCATAAATATCATTATACAATAAGAGCATATTGGAGGAGAACTTTGGGAGAATTTTTTGTAGCAAAAGAAATATAACTTTAGCATGGAATCCTTCCATTCTTCCAATAGTTAGTGTAGAACCTTCATCCTTCTTCTTTTCTAGCTACACTCAGCGTTGAGCCTATGATGGCCCCAAAGCAATGTGGAGGAAAGAGTAGGAACCCTATTATCCAAAAGGTGGATGAATGTGTCTAGGAGCTAGAAGAAGTACCTAGGCCCATCTCCATTTATGCTTCTTTTGTTTTTGCTCCATGGTAGGTAGTTCTACATATTTTTACCTTTATTTTCTATGGTTTTTTTAGTTTTTTGTTTCCTATGTGTTAAAGCCATTTTTTTCAAATCTACTTTAGTGGTGAGATTATAATTGAATTCTAATGAAATACCACCTCCTATTTTGACTACTCCAATAAATATCTATAGTTGTTTTGTTGCTTTAGCTTTTGTAGATTCAATTTTGAAAATAGGGCTTACTACTTCATGCTTTTTTCCCAAAAATTTTGGGTTGTGCCCATTTTTTAAGATCTAGGAATTTGTATTTGTTAAAATTAAATTTCAACAAAATCTTACCACATTATTTTGGTTTAAATTTTAATGGGATTAAATAGTTTTGGCTATTTCAATATCTGCATGGCTACATGAAATTTAGGTTTTATAGTTTTTGAAGTTTTGACATGAAAAAGTAAACAATGTTGTGTATTTTTTCTTGGGATAATAGCTACAAATTTGTGAAATTGTGGGTTATGGGTTCATATCCCTTCATTTATGCTTTCTAATAATGATTTCTCATTTAACTTGGATTCATAATGATGAAGTTATGACTATTTTCCTAACATTGCGTGATTAGGTTGTTTGTGCCACCTTTGTAATTTCATGTAATTTTGAAATTTTTTCTTAAGAACATAGTAACGGTTTTGGCTATTTTTTAGTTATGTATAAGTAGGTTATTACTTTAGTTTTTCAATGAAGTGGAATCACTCCGATTGGACTTAAAACAAATTTTCTATGAATTTTTTACTAAGCATGTGTAATAAGGATGGTTGTGCCATTTTCAGATTATTGTTCAAATAGAAAACCTTTTTTCTACATTAATAGAAAGGATTTTAAATTTTGTCTAAGCATGGATGTGGCCAAGGAACCAAGCATATTTCTAGTTTTGACATCAAAGACACACTTGCTAGGATTTATTTAGAGTTCATACTTAAGGCAACATTGGAGGACTAGGTTTAAGTCTTGTGTATGATAGATAGCTACCTTTGACTTGACTGCAATGTCATCAACATAGTCATTAAGTAATCCCAGTATGTAATCACTAAAAATGTAGCTCATATCTCTTCGGTAAGTTGCATCCACATTCTTTAGATGGAAATACATCATGATATAACAAAAGGTTCCCAAGGAGGTCATGAAAGTTGTGTATAGCTAATGTTCCAGGTTAATCCTAACTTGACTATATCCCAGAAACCCATCCATGAAGGATAGCAATTTGTGGCTAGTAGTAGTATCAATAAGTTGATTGATACTTAGTAGGTGAAAGTTATCTTTGATGGTTGATTTATTAATATCACAGAAATATATGCATATGTGATGCTCCTATTCTTTTAACTAACTACCATGATGTTAGATACCCATTCTACGTAGTCAATAGCTCTAATGAAATCTACTTGGTAAAGCTTTTTAATTTCATCAAGAATGGCTAAAGGTAGGTCAAGTCAAATCATGAAAATCTTTTTCTTAACAAGATTTATGCTAGCATCTAGTATAATGTAGTGTTGGATGAGATGTGGATCAAATCTAGACATATCCTCATTGGATCATGCAAAAGCCTTGATATTATCTTTTTGAGTTTTGGTGATATCATCGGTAAGTCTAGGTTCTAGTGTAGAAGTTATTGTCAAAGTATTCCTCTTATCATTATATGTTGTTATATGGATCTCTACTAAGGAATAATTAGTAATGTCACTAGCTTCTATGTATAGAATTTTTACTATGTAATCTTACCATTCCAGTGTTTTCTTGATTATTGCTACGTCTTTGAAGACATTACTAGGCTCAAAATCTAGGCATTTTTGGTTAATAGTTTGGGTGATATTACCAAATGGTTCAGCCAAGCTTAGGAGTAAGTTAAGTTGTCACCACATCTCCATTAGTTAATCTTGAACATCAAGGAGAACACATCAAATAAAATTTGTGTTGTGCATGGTAATAAAGTATTATTTAAAGTGACAACATAGAGAAAATTATGTATTATCCATGAATACAATTGCCATAAAGGTAGCACATTACTGTAAATTTCTAGGAATTATGATATGGATGTAAAAATAATACATTGTATTATCAACCATATTTTATAAGGTAGTGTATTTCCTTTATTAGGTAGCATATTCTTCATTGGCAACATGTTTTCCTATTGACTAGTTTATTTCTAGGATTTACATAGGATAGACTAATTACTTAGTGTTGGCACATTTGGCCATTACATGGAACAGTTGGAATATTTTGTTCAAAATTAGCACAACCCCTGGTTGTAAATTTGCAGTTTAGTATTGTGAGTTGATGTGAAGTAAGCCAATGGTAAATAATCTTGATTTTGAAGCCTTCTTGGAAAGTAGAACTAAAATGCCATGTTATTTTCTTGAGTGAATATTGGAATAAAAAAATAAGGAGGTGATTATTTACTACAAGAAATAATATTGGAAAAATAGACAACACCATGGGTAATGGATTATTAAAAATCGGATAAGAGTTGGAAGCAAGTGAAGGACCTAATGGACTACCAACAGGTTCTGAACATTTAAAATTATCAAAAGTTGGTTCCCTGACGCAGCAGCAGCAAGTTGAAACCCTGACGCAGCAGCAGCAATGGCGGAAGAGGAAATGCGAAGTAGGAGGAAGAAGCCTTTGAAGATTGTGACGGCGTCAGACTCATTCGGCTACGAATAGAAAGAGACGCTGATCTCGCACCTCAAATCCAAGGGCATCATAGCAGAGGACCTCGGCAACGACAAGTATTATGTCGCCAGTGACCGCATGGGCAGGGCTATGAGCAAGGCGCAGGCATAGTAGGAGGAGTAGGAGGACATTCGTAGCCTCGTTGCTTGCAGAACTAGCGTTGGTGTAGCGGTTTTTGCGAACAAGCTTCCAGGCGTCTATGCCGTGACGTGCTCCTCTGTGGATGATGCCCAAAATTGATGATCCATTAACAACTCCAACGTCATTGCCGTTGGTGGAATGTTAACCAATCCTGATGAAGGAGTTAAGATTCTGGATGCCTGGCTCCAAACAAATTTCAAGGCCCCCTGTCCTGCCGATTCTGAACGTTTAAAATTATCAAAGGATGTAAAGGTTTCGGTATTGAAGATGAACACAAATTCCTGGCATTTTCGAGAGGCAGAGGTTACAACAGTTGCAGATCCTTATGGAACACACGACAACATTTCCTAACACGGCGGCTGAGTCTTCTCCTGTGGCGGCAGTTGCTAGTAACGATTTTTGGCCGAATAAGATATTTTGAATCAGTTGTGGGCAGTTGCAGCATCGGTGCCTTCACCTTCGGGCTCATATTTCGGCCATCCTGAATTTTAACTTCAATTATCGGGAATAAGAAAGGATAAATTAACTACCGCTACCACCAATAAGGTGGATATTATATTATATTTTTATGGTAAAATCTTAGAGATTAATAACACTTAGTATTTAAAATTTAAATTAAATTAAATTAGATTAGGGAATTTAGACTTATTTTAATAAACTACTTTTAAAGGCAATATTTATAATATTTATTAATTAATTCCCCCTAACTTTATGAATAACTTCCTAACTTCCTCCTAATTAAATGGACAAGTAACCTCCTAACTTGTTGGGCAAGTAAACTTCTAATTGGTTGGCCAAGTTACTTGGGAGAAAAGTTAGCTAGGATATTTTGGCATGTAACTACCTTGTAAACCTTATAAAAAGGCTTCATGAGCACTTTGAGAAAGGGGGGATTTTGGTAGGATAATTGTTGAAAAAAAAAATTTTGGAGAAGAGACTTTTTGGAGGTCTCATACATCACACTTTGTAAGGCTACTAGTTAGCACTTAGGCTCTCACTTGAAGACACTTTGGGGTCTTGAGAAGAGCATCTGCAAAGAAGATTTGTAAAGACGATTGCTTGTAAGATGGCTTGCTAAAGGAAAGATTTCAGCCTCTTTGTCATGGTCCTGTGAGTTATGTATTTTATTTTTTATTTTGTTTAAATTGTTTAGCTAGTGGTTTAGATAGTATCATCCTTGGCAAGTAATTTTGGGATTTTTAGATTGCTCTTACTGTTCTTGTTGCCCGATAGAAATTTCTATTAAAATTTTGCCATAGAAGCGCTTGTGTTTAAAAGCCTTAAGAGCATTTTAGTAGTAAATTTTGTTATTGTGCAACGTGTGGGAACTGCTATTGGGATTGTTGTAAGAGAGCCTCTGTTTGTAGTCACACCGTTGAACAATTCAGTAGTCGAGAGGGTTCAGAAAATCTTTGGTATTTTGATGGGACCAGAATAGCTTCTTTTTATCTTTAAAGTGAATTCTCGTGGTATTTCAATCAGAAATTGTCAAGTCTTTTAAAGGTTCTGTTTGAATGCAATCGTTGACATCTATTATCTAGTCAAAATGGAGTCTCGTACGTGGTAGTTTACGCAGCAATTTTTGGTAGCATAATAGGATTGTCTTGAAGATATTGCTTGTTTGAGCCTTGGAAGTTTGAACAATTCGTAGATATTGAATTTGGGATAGCTTTATTGCGAAGTGTTTACTCGTGTCATTTTACCTTGTTTAAATATTTGAGGTCTACACAAATCTGCTTTCTTTTCTTTTCTGCTTATTTCCATCGAATCTTGCTCTATTTCTAGTTTTCTTGTGGAACTATCTCTTTCTCTGGGGAAAATTAGGAGTAGATTGCGGAGTTGTGCTCAAATGTTTTTGCAAAATTTTATTTGTTACAAGTAGGTATTATAAGGACCGCGTAGACTAGGCAGTTGAACAAAATAGGAAATTTTCAAGAACTCACAGTACTTGGCAAAGTTGGCTGAATCTCTTTAAAGTAAGTCATTTGTAGTTTACACACAACGCAATCGTTACATTTCTCACAACCGCACGCCGCAACAGCACACACACATACTCACATTAACTACTGAGTTTATTTGGAGGTATCTGGGCCTTGGTGTTGCCAGAGACCAGCAGGCACCTAAATCCTGTTCGAGGACACTCGTTGGCGGTCGCGTCCCAAACGGTCGCCAACAGTTCTTTTGGCGCTAGAAGGAGGGCTGAAAATTAAGCCTCTAGGTTCATAAGCCTTATACTTTTAGTACATCAACAATTATTTGTAAGGCTTAAGAATTAGATACTATTTTCAGTTCATGACCAAGAAATTTCATAGTTTGGAAAGTTTCAAAGTTTCAAAGGATATTCTAGATTCTAAGACTGATTCTTCATCAGAAGAAGAACAAAAGAAAGTTTCTGAATTGGGAACAAGTAGTGGAGTGAAAACTAGAAGATCAAGAAGATCACCCATTATCTCTGGTTTATCAATTCGTAAGAGAAGATCTAGAAAGTCTAAGAGTTCAACATTTCAAAGGAATAGGATGGCAAATCCTTGGCAAGGAGTTACACCATTAGGATTTCAAAATTACAATGATATTCCTAAGGTAGTTTACAAATATTTGCCTGAGCCTTTTATTCCTGGAAAAGCTTATTTAGCTGAAGAATATATTCACATGTTTGAGTTAGCTTTAGCTCATGCAAATATTCAACATCAAGATCAAGCTTGTAGGTTGTTTGTATCAAATCTAAAGGATATGGCTCAGATTTGGTATTCAAACTTACCAAGTAATAGTATTACAAGTTGGGATGACATGAAGAATCTTTTCTTAGCCCAGTTTGGTAATCAATTAGATCAACAACAACTATACTGTGGGCTAATACAAGCTAAGCAAGGAGTTAAAGAGTCAATTAGAGATTTTAACATCAAGTTTCAACGAATTTGTGGACTCTTTCAAAGACAATATAGGCCATCAGAAGAAATGCTTAAAGAAACTTATCTTAAGGCTGTCAACCCCAACATTTCAATTTGGTTAAGGAGAACTCCAAACTTAACTACACTAAATGACTACTTTAGTGAAGCTATACAGTTAGAAAAATAGTTGAACTTGAATCCTGAAGAAAATATTGCAATTCAAAAAAGAGAAGAAAGAGTTATGATTCCTATGCAAGATTTTGCTCAATTTAAAGCTTTACCAGGTCCATCTCATGTTAAGATAGAGCAAGAACATGAAAGAGTAGGATCTGAAAAAGGACAATTAATGAGAGATATGTCTAACAAAATAGTGAAGCTTGAAAAAGCATTGGCAAGAGTTAATATCAAGGAAGAAAGGAAAAATAGAAAGCATAAACATCAAGACACTAAGTTAGTAGAAGATGAGGATGAAAGTGATCTTATTATGTCCAACTTTCTTGATATTGAATCTGATAATGAGTTATCTAGTGTTCATTATGCAAGTAAATCTTCTAGCAATGGATCTAGTGATACTTCTTCTCTATCAAGTTCTGAAGAAGATATGTCTTCAGATGAAGAATGTAATAACAATGAGGAAAATGGATATAGTCTTCGATCTAAGGAAAGACTAACTACTTCTAGACCCCCAAATGTTATTACTGATCCATCTACTAAGAGAAAAGCTTTTGAGCCAAGTAGAAGGGATAAGAATAAAGGTAAAGACAATCAAGTGGAGCAAAGCACTCCAAATCAGTCTTTTAATAAATGGATAAAGAGATCAAGCTTCATTGGTGATGGAGAATATGATTTGATAGAAGACCTTAAACATGTCAAAGCCAATATTAGCCTCTATCAGTTGCTTCAAATAGGAGATCAGCAAAGAAAGGCTTTAGAATTCATTAAAGGTAAAAGGAGAGCTAGAGAATCAGAGTTAAGTTATGTGTCTAACAATGATGAAAAGTTAAGGACTTCGTATGACAAGGAAGCTCCTCCTTTCCTTTTGACAATGAAATTAAAGGATAAATTCTTACACAATTGTTTGGTTGATTCTGGAGCTACGTCTACTATAATGCCATTGTCTATATGTAAGAAACTTGGTTTGATTCCTGAAAAATCAAATAAAAAGATTGTTCAAGTGGATAAAAGTAGAGTGAAGATTGTGGGTCAATTACCAAATGTTCTATTGGAAATTGCTTCTGAACCCTGCATCAGAAGTAGAGTAACTATTCAAGTGGCAGATATACCAGATTCACATAGTCTCTTATTGAGTAGAAGTTGGAGCAAGAATTTCTCAGGTTACATATCAACAGATTATTCTCACATGTGGTTACCTTGGAAAGGAGAACCAAATCAAATCTACATCTATAGCGAACCTTTGATGATAGATAATATTACTTCAAATGGAAGAAGTAAAATGGCTGAAAAAGGAGGTGTTGAAAACAAAATTTGTACACTCCAAGAAAGTTATAGTCCTGAAAAAGAACAATCAAAGCAAGAAGATAAATGGGAGTTATACTTTGATGGTTCATGTAATTCAAAAGGTGCAGGAGTCGGAATAGTTATATTCAAGAATGGTACACCTGAAATTCTCAAGGCAATTCATTTATCTTTTCCTTGTACTAACAACAAGGCTGAGTATGAAGCTTTATGTATTGGTATGAGAATAGCTCTAGACAAAAAGATCAAAGAAATCACTATAAAAGGAGACTCAAGATTAGTCTGTGAACAAGTAAAAGGTAACTGTGTCGTAAAGAGCTCATTCTTAAGACCTTATAAGCAACTTGCTTGTAAGATGTTAGATCAGTTTCAACATTGCCAAATAGAGCATATAAACAGAGCAGAGAATCTTATAGCAGACGATTTGGCAAAGGCAGCTTCAACATTGGATATGCAATTATTAGAGAGTTACAAAGATGTCATGATTGAAGAAGAACATCAGCCATCAGTACCAGATAATATAAGACATTTACAAGTATTTGAAGATGATGATCAAGTACTAAGATTTATGAAAAATAAACAAGAATTTGAGGGTCAAGTGATACCTGAAACGTCATCAAATTCCAAAGCTAATTTCATTCCAAAAAGGATGATTGACTTGGAACATGAGTTCAAGAAAAATTTACTTACTGGAAAGGATATACAAAACCCAGATAGTCAAGCTTTCGAGGTAGTGAATTTTGGATTAGACAAGATGCCAAAGATGTTGAATGTTACAAAGGAAAGAGATTCGAGTTTCAAGCAAAACTTGTTAACATGTCTAAGAAATAATTTGGACAATTTTGCTTGGTCTTATGATGATCTTAAAGCTTTTAGGCAAGATGTGATGACACATAAGATTCCTTTAATAGAAGGTTGCAAAACAGTCAAGCAAAAACAAAGGAAATTTAATCCATCATTTGAACCAGCTATGGAAGCTGAAATCAAGAAGTTGTTGCAAGCACAAATCATATATCCAGTACGATATTCGACATGGCTTGCTAACCTTGTCCCAGTAAGAAAGAAAAATGGTGATATACGACTTTGTGTAGACTTTAGAAATCTGAATGATGCCTCAAAAAAGGATAAGTATCCACTTCCAAGAATTGATGAGATGCTGATTAAAGTCTCAGGTTGTCAAGTATATTCTTTCTTAGATGGTTTCTCAGGTTATAATCAAATCATGGTAGATAAGAATGATAGATACAAAACATCATTTATCACCAAATGGGGAACTTTTGCCTACCAAAGAATGCCATTTGGATTGTCAAATGCTGGAGCTACTTTTCAAAGAGCAATGGATTTAGCATTCAAGGATTTATTAGGCAAATTCGTGGTGGTTTATTTGGATGATATTACAATATTTTCAAAGAAAAAAGAAGATCATATTAATCATCTCCAGCAAGTTTTCGACAGATGTCGTGAGTTTGGTATTTCATTAAATCCTAAGAAGTGTATCTTCGGGGTTAAATCCAGAAGTTTATTAGGACACGTGATATGTCAAGAAGAAATTACCATAGATAATTCCCGAATTCAAGCAATCCAGAATATTGAGCATCCCACAAGTAAGAAATCTCTTAGATCTTTCTTTGGGAAGATAAACTTTGTGACAAAGTTCATCCCCGGGTTTACCGAAATTACTAAGCCTTTGATGCATATGCTAAAAAAGGATGTCCAAGTAGAGAAAACACCAGAATCAGAAAGAGCTTTATCAGAAATCAAAAGGACTATACAAGAGGCTCTGTATTTGGTAAAGCCTAGACTTAAAGAAGATTTTTGGTTATACTCATTTGCTTCAAATGATTCTATCGCTGCTGTTTTAACACAAAAGGATAATGAAGGTCAAGATGAACCAATTGGATTTTTTGGATATCAGTTGAAAGGTTCAGAGTTAAACTATTCAGACTTAGAGAAACAAGCTTTCGCAGTCATCAAAGCACTTCAGCATTTTAAATATTATTTGGAAAGTTCATTAGTCCACATTATGCTAATTGAACCTGCAGTCAAGCGATTCCTAGCCCAAAATGAGATTGGATTAAAAAGAGGAAAATGGCTTATAAAGTTGCAAAGTTTCAGATTTTCATTGGAAATATGCAAAACAATTAAGGGAATGGGATTAGCCAAGTTAATGACTAGAGAAAGTGAAGTGTGTACACTTGACACCCATGAAGAGAATTGGTATGATGAAATTCTCAAATTTCTTAGTACAAGGAAAATCCCAAATAATTTAACTGCAAGTCAAAAGAGAGCTTTCTTCAAAAGAGCACGAAGATTTGTTGTTAAAGATGGTATATTATATAGAAAGGATTTTCGGGGAGTTTTATTGGAATGTGTTCATAATGATCAAATTAGTTTCATTTTGGAACAATTTCATGATCATTTGAATCTATTTTATGAATCCCCTAAGTCAACTATGCAACATATACTTCGATATGGATATTACTGGCCTTCCATGTATCAAGACATTAGTTCAAAGATTCAAAAATGCTATAAATGTCAAATTCATGGGCCCAAGATTAAAAGGGCTAGAGCCCCTTTAAAGCCAGTAGTTGCAGATAGACCATTTCAGCAATGGGGTTTGGATTTTATTGGTACAATTACTCCTTCAAGAGCTGGACACAAGTTTATTCTCACAGCTACTGATTATTTCACTAAATGGTCTGAAGCAAAGGCTCTAAGAGGAAGTTCAGCATCAGACGTGATTAAGTTTCTAGAAGACCACATTCTAAGTAGATTTGGTCTACCCGAAGTATTAGTGTCAGACAATGGACCCGCCTTCAAATCTGAAGAGTTTATCAGATGGGCATCTAAAAAATCCATTTTCTTATTTTCCTCATCAAATTATTATCCTCAAGGAAATGGCCTAGCAGAATCCACCAATAAAAAGCTTATCGCTTATATCAAGAAATCAATGGATGGGAATCCAAGAAATTGGATCGATTATCTACAATCCGCATTATGGTCAGATCGAATCAGATTCAAGAAAGCTATTGGGACATCACCATATAACTTAGTCTATGGTTTACCAGCAAGAATCACAAACAAGATTATAAGCTCAGCTTCTGAATTTGTACAAAGATATAGTGAAAAGACTGATAAAGATAGAAGTTTCATGACTTTGCTTATTAAAAGAGAAGCTGAAGTAGATAAAGCAAGGGATAATTTGTTACAGAATACCTCTCAAGTTAAAAGATGGTTTGATAGAAAGGGTTTGAAAAGAACTTTCAAGATAGGAGACCTTGTCCTATTATGGAATATGAAGAAACCAAATAAGTTTACCTCGACATGGGTCGGTCCCTTTCAAGTTACAAAGAAAATGTCAGAGGATACCTACAAATTGTCAACCTTGGATGGCATGGAATTGCAATTTCCATATAATGTTTTGCATATAAAACATTATTTGGGACAATTGCTTACAACTTGAAGATGTTATGACACAAAAATAATATATGTATATAGTATTATGTAAATATTACTAGGATTATAGTGTCCATTATTATATTTAATTATGCTTATTTATATTTGAAACATTATCTCTCCTTCAAATGGGGCAAGTGGAAGCCTACAAATGAAACAAGTGGAATTCTACAAGTTTGACAAGTGGTGAAGGTGACTCATCCACCACTTAGTAAAGATTTTGACAAATGGTTTGAATGCCTAAAAAGAAGGAAGCTTGGTTGAAGACACTTGGATGGGAGTTCAAATTTTTAGCACCTATAAAAGGAGGGTTAGATTGCTTAAGATTTCATCATCTTCAATTCAAGTTTGGTAGTGAAGGTTAGAGAGAGCTAATGGAGTTTGAGAGAGCAATGAGAAAGCCTTTTATTCCATATGTGATAGAATGTTTCCCTGAGCATGTATTGAAAGCTTATCTAAAGGCTAGATCTTGTGGAGCTCCAAAGGAATGTCCTTTTATGGCTTGGTTATTTGATGAATTTTCTTTTCTCATTAGAGGTCTGGATATAGAGTCCAATGTTTGGGGGCGATATCAAGATTGTTCCAAAGAAGAAGAAAAAGGAGAAGAGCCACCAACTTATGAAGAGTCTTCATGGGGATGGGGAAAATCTTTTGTGTCCCAAGAGGAAAATGAAGGACTTAATGAAGAAGAACAGAAGAGCTTATCCCAAAAGGAAAATGAGAAAAGTGCTGAAGAGAAAGCTCCAGTAGATCAAGGTGAGAGCTCCACCAAGCAAGAGAACAATAGGACCGCCTTCATCACATCAGATATTTCCTATGAAATAGTTAGAGAGATGAGGATTCCCACTAGGGTAACCCTCAAAATTCAATTTCCATCCCAAGAATAGTCCATGAAGGACTTGATAATGTATAGTTTGTTGTGTACAGTTTGATTTTGCTTAGGAATGAGGTTTTTGTCTCATCCCACCTTATGTGAAATGGGAATTTTTCTCAAAAAATAATTCTATTTAGTTGTAAAAATTTAGTGAAATTTTTAGTATGTTTTAGTCTTAAAAAAAGGGGGCAAAAATGTTGGCACATTTGGCCATTACATGGAACAGTTGGAATATTTTGTTCAAAATTAGCACAATCCCTAGTTTTAAATTTGCAATTTAGTACTGTGAGTTGATGGGAAGCAAGCCAATGGTAAATAATCTTGATTTTAAAGCCTTCTTGGAAAGTAGAACTAAAATGCCAAGTTATTTTCTTGAGTGAAGATTGGAATAAAAAAATAAGGAGGTGATTATTTTCTACAAGAAATAATATTGGCAAAATAGACAACACTATGGGTAATGGATTATTAAAAATCGGCTAAGAGTTGGAAGCAAGTGAAGGACCTAACGGACCTCCAATAGGTTCTGAACATTTAAAATTATCAAAATTTAGTTCCCTAACGTAGCAGCAGCAAGTTGAAACCCTGACGCAGTAGCAGCAATGGCGGAAGAGGAAACGCAGAGTAGGAGGAAGAAACCTTTGAAGATTGTGACAGCGTCAGACTCATTCGGCTGCGAACAGAAAGAGATGCTGATCTCGCACCTCAAATCCAAGGGCATCATAGCAGAGGACCTTGGCAACCACAAGTATTACGTTGCCAGTGATCGCTGGGCAGGGCCGTGATCAAGGCACAAGCATAGTAGGAGGAGTAGAAGGACGTTCGTGGCCTCGTTGCCTATGGAACTGGTGTTGGTGTAGCGGTTTTCACGAACAAGCTTCTAGGAGTCTATGCCGTGACGTGCTCCTCCATGGATGACGCCAAAAATTGAAGGTCCATTAACAACTCCAACGTCATCGTCGTTGGTGGAATGTTCAACAATCCTAATGAAGGAGTTAAGATTTTGGATGCCTGGCTCCAAACAGATTTCAAGGCCGCCTGTCCCGCCGGTTCTGAACATTTAAAATTATCAAAGGATGTAAAGGTTTTGGTATTGAAGACGAACAAAAATTCCTGGCATTTTCAAGAGGCAGAGATTACAATAGTTGCAAATCCTTATGGACCACACAGCAACGTTTCCTAACACGGCGGCTGAGTCTTGTCCTGTGGCGGCAATTGCTGGTAACGATTTTTGGCCGAAGAAGATATTTTGAATCAATTGCGGGCAATTGCTGGTAACGATTTCTATTAAAATTTTTTCATAGAAGCACTTGTGTTTAAAATCTTTAAGAGCATTTTAGTAGTAAATTTTGTTATTGTGCAATGTATGGGAACTGCTATTGGGATTTTTGTAAGAGAGCCTCTATTTGTAGTCACGCCATTGAACAATTCAGTAGTCGAGAGGGTTCAAAAAATCTTTGGTATTTTGATGGGACTAGAATAGATTCTTTCTATCTTTAAAGTGAATTCCTGTGGTATTTAAATTAGAAATTGTCAAGTCTTTTAAAGGTTCTGTTTGAATGCAATCATTGACATCTATTATCTAGTCAAAATGGAGTCTCGTACGTGGTAGTTTACGCAGCAATTTTTGGTAGCATAGTAAGATTGCCTAGAAGAAATTGCTTGTTTGAGTCTTGGAAGTTTGAACAATTCGTAGATATTGAATTTGGGATAGCTTTATTGGGAAGTGTTTACTCATGTCATTTTACCTTGTTTAAATATTTGAGCTCTACACAAATCTGCTTTCTTTTCTTTTCAGTCTATTTCCATTGAATCTTGCTCTATTTCTAGTTTTCTTGTGGAACTATCTCTTTCTCTGGGGAAAATTAGGAGTAGATTTGCGAAGTTGTGCTCAAATGTTTTTGCAAAATTTTATTTGTTACAAGTAGGTATTATAAGGACCGTGTAGACTAGGCAGTTGAACAAAATAGAAAATTTTCAACAACTCACAGTACTTGGTAAAGTTGGCTGAATCTCTTCAAAGTAAGTCATTTGTAGTTTACATACAACGCAATCATTACATTTCTCACAACCACACACCGCAATAGCACACACACATACTCACATTAACTACTGAGTTTATTTGGAGGTATTCAGGCCTTGGTGTTGCCAGAGACCAGCAGATACCTAAATCCTGTTCGAGGACACTCATTGGTGGTCGCGTCCCAAACGGTCACCAACACTTAGAGTTGCATTATAGTATGGTATCATGGGCTTGCAATGAGCATTTTTCAAAGAACATTCTTTCTTTCTAAAATAATTTTTCTTAAAGATTTTATATTAATATTTACATGGAACAATGTATTTTCCTAGTATTCTCCTCAGTAGTGTGATTTGGCAGGCTAGGATAATGTTTTTCTATAGGCAGCATTTATCTTGGCAACAACATTTATCTTGGCTAGCATATTTTTTCTTAGGAAGCTAGTGTGTCTGTTCTTCTCAATTGTGGCAATGTAGTGTAATTCATATAGGCAATGTATTTTTGCATAAGTCAACATTTTCTTTGGCTATAGTGTCTTTTCCAACAACAACGTATTTTTTTGAAGAGCATTAATTTTCTTATTGGGTAGCATATTTCTAGGACTTATTTTGGGAATTATGTGGGATAACTTATTTTTCTAGGTTAATTTTTTTCTAGGTAGTGTGGGTAGCATTATTTATAGCCTAGCATTTTTCTTCCTTCTTAGCTAGGGCAACATAATCCCTCAAGTAGTGTCATTCCTTGGTAAGCATTAGATATTACTTGATGAGTGGCAAGGTACCCCTACACTCAACCATACGAATACGAGCGTAACACGTGCGATCTAGTCAAACTCTGCAAACTAAGTGCCTACACGCCTCATGGAATACTTAAGGTTAATTATTTGTTATCTTCCCAGAATTACTTGTAGTTGTCACAGTGTATGGTTAAGTAAGTCTGAGATATATGATTTTTATATCTTTTTATCTTTTATCTCCTATGCTACTGAGGTGAAGGGTTGAAGAGAATAATTACTAACTCTAACTAACAAAATAAGTCTAAATTAACCTAGCATCAGCATCCATTCCCACTTACCGTTCACACCCTAAACCAATGCAACCATGGTTACCAAACACTAGTCATTGCTGGGATCACCACGCGTAACGCACATGCTCGAAGCGGTTGTACTGAGGCACTTAATGAGGAGAGAAGGGTTGAGAAAGATTTAATTCCTAATAAAGCATGTAAATGATAAACATTAAATAATATTAAATAAAAGTCCTAATTAGCCTATTCCATGCACTACAAGGTTTATCCATGAAGCTCATCTTTATTGTCGTACACAAACTTATGTTCAGGTACAATATTTGCTTGAATAAAGATCTGTTCACTTTAGGACTCCTACTACGGGCACATGGAAAATATTCTATCTCTCGAGTGATCAATCTTCCAAATTTTCACTATGGTCTAAGCCTAGGATGAGGAAATAAGGGAGAGCCGCCTCTTATTTATAGATATGACAGCGCACCACGATATCACGTACGTAATATCGCAGGCGAAGATGCGATATCACGTCCCATCATACCCCCATGACTAAATGAAAACTCATCCTCGAGTTCCTTAAAATAATATTTGGAAGGTATGGGATTATTGACTGAATGGAACTAATGGGATGACATGTGAATGAATCATCATTACAAGACTTGACAAAATTGGTGTTCATAACAACAAGAGTGAACACCTTATTACATTAACATCAAGCCTTATCTGGCAACTTGAGAAAGAGAGAGAGAAAGAAGTGTCACTATTGCCAACGCCAAGCTTGCACCTTTTGTTGTCCATTCGTAAGCATGCCATTGATCTTACTCCTTGCATAGCTGCTTCCAGCACTGATCCATTCAAAGTGTTCTCTCCAGATCCAATCCATTATTGTATGATTGCCATCTGCACACACAATACAGTCTTATATTAGCAATGGTAAATGAATTTCAATGTAGTTGATACCTTGCTATGGTGAAAGTTTCATTGGCTAGGTTGTGGTATGGCTGATTGTGGATCTAGAGATATAGTATCAATGACTACCAAAGGTGTAGGGGTTAGGAGAAAATCAAAAAAATTGGGCCCCATACCCCAATGACTAATCACAAACCTACGATAGCATTAGAATGGAGAAAGAAAAGGAATAAGAAAGATAGATAAAAAGGGACAACTATAACGTCAATGAAATGGATGTCAAGATGGAAATGAATAGAATAAATTAGATTGCAAAAATGTTAGGGAAAAGAATTTAACTAGTTCCCCAAATAGGAATGTCAGTGGATCCTCCCAAAAGCAGGCTCATGCCATTAATTCCCTGACAAACCCACATTCAAAGAGTCTGTAGGCTCTGGGAATGTCATTTGGAATAAGAGGTAAAGTCTTAACTACAAGAATTTACAAAAATGAAAATGATGTGTCAACCAAAATATACACTAATGATACAACCAGCAATGAGGTAAACAATGGAGAGAAGGATGGAGAGAAGAAAATGGAATGGAATCTCAAGAACAAATTGGTGTACAACCCCTTGTGTGTTTCATGATTAATGTGACTTAGAAAATCTCATTCCAAATCTAGCCTCAAACCAACCAGATCTAGTAACTTTGCATTAATGCATTCGGCTAATCCATCCTCTTAAAGTAACAAGAATGAATCTTCAAAGAGCCACCACCATTCCGATGAAACAAAGAAGGAGAGAATGGGAAGTGAGAAGGGCCTTAGTTAAAGGAAACGTTTTTAGTTCCATAACTAGTTCTTGTAGCCAAAATTATTATTTCGTTTAAGGGGTGTGCTTTGAATTCTAACTTTCTTTTCTTCTTTTCTTTTTCCTTTTTTTTTGTGTTTTTATGCGTGAAAACCACACCATGCAAAGACTTCTTATTTTTATTGACTCAGCTTCCCGATGACTGGGTGATGTCGAAACAGTAAGAAAACTCAAGAAGAAAACATCCAAGCACCCAAGAGAATGGCCAACACAAAAGAATCTAGTTCCCTTGAAGTCACACCCTTTTCAATCCTTGAGTCCTTCCTTAGTTTGAGAAATACCCAGTCACCGATTCGTTAGAGTTCTTATTTAGAAAGGAACTATACATTTCCAAGCCAAGAGAGACCATAGAAAATGGTAGATGGATGTATGAAGTGAACTCATTGCCTGCCATATTAAAAGAAACATACCTTAGTATCAACATCATGACTTAGATGTAAAAACCAAACATTGGCAATCAATATGAAAATAATTCATACCATCATGAAGAACACTTATTGGGTGACAAACTTACATGGTGGATCACACACACACACACACACACAAAATGAAAAAGTATAACGATGTTGAAAAATAAAAACAAGAAAAGTTAAAGAAATTTGTTAAACAAAAACAAGAAATGTTAAATAAATTTGTAAAACAAAATCGTGTAAAACAAAAATGTGTAAAAAAATGTGGAAAACAAAAACTTGTAAAACAAAACCATGTAAAACAAAAACTAAATAGAACTAAGGGCCCCAAATTATTAGCATAGGTGGTCATCTCCCCCATGACTGAATTACAAGGGAGAGATCTGAAATAATGAACGTCTATTTGAATTTCATAAAAGTGCCCAACTTCTCCCAATTGATGTTTTTAGATTAAGAGGTGAAAGTTGGCGACGCTCATATTCCAACATATCTATGCCTTCATTATGGGCATGAGTTGTTTCCCCTGTTTGTTCCATGCATATTTGTTGGTTGCTCTTTCTAGTAGCTGTCAACCACGAGGTGTCTACTACTTGTTGTGTGGTTGCTACATACAAGCATCTTTGTTTCAAAGTCTCAAGGGCACACCTGTTGCATAGAGGTATCTCCTCCATGTCATCACCTGATGAATCACTATATGTGATGCATGGAACTTTCAGCTCATAGAGTCACTTAGAGAAACTAGCTGTTGCACATAATATCCAAAAGGATTAGGTTTCCGGTAAGGGTATTTTTGTTTCAGCGGTGGCATCTCCCATGATTGTGGATATTGCCACTGATGATGTTGCCCGATGGGTTGTGGTGGAGTTTCACTTGGATAGTATGTTAACGATTGGTAGAACTGCCTTGGGTTACCTTGAGGATAAGGTAACCTTTAGGGTGTCTACCATTTGTTGAGTCTCGGGTTGAGTGCATACACCCCAAACTCTTATAGGTGTGAGATGATTGGATAGAATCCCTTAGGATGGTCATAGTGGCAGATTTCACATCCACCATCATCGTCTATGTCAAAATCCATAACCTCATCAAAGATAGTTATTTTCCCCTTACCCTTGTCATGTGCAGGGCCTGAATCTCTCCGCTTTTTCTTATCTTTGTCACTACTTCATTCCTCCTTAGACTCTTCTATGATTTTTAGGATAGTTTCAAGTCTAGAGTCTAAGAAATCCCACAATTGGTCCACCTTAGCTGATACTTCTATTGTTAGTTTTTGAATCGGAAAGGTTTTTCTATTCACCAACTCTTCGAGTGTGACTCATCCTCTTCATCACAAAATTTCACTCCCTTCTTTTGAAGAGAGAGATCATGGTTATATTCTTCCACACTTTCCCTTTTTCATAGCTCACCTTCTTCTTTGTCTACTTGCTCCAACAAGCAATGTATCTCATGGGCTCTAAATTTTGATAGTCTCCCTTGGGCATAAGTCCTAAGGGTTCTCCTAGTCTCATATCTTAGCCCATCTACAATGTGGTGAAGTTGGTCCCATTGTGCGTAACCATGGCCCAGGCAACGATGTAACAATGCGTAGTAGCGGCCAATGGCAGCATCCAAGGGTTCATGAGTACCTTGCTTCCATCCTTGGATCTGCTTAAGCAAGTTAGAAACTCTAAAGTACGTTTGATACTTATCGTTGAAGAGTTCTAACATTGTACTCCACCTCCTGATAATTTTTGGTTCCAAGGACCAGTACCAACTCTCTACTTCCTTAATGAATATCTTGGGAAACAACTTAAGTTTCTTCCACTTGTTCTCTATGTTTTGCAAGGCACAGGCATCGTGGAATGCGTGTAAATGATGTTGTGGATCAGCGTTGTATCCCCCTTCAAAGTGTGGGATATTGTTCATGTCTAAACGCTTGATCTGCCTATCTTTTAAATGCATTGTTGGTATTCTCATAGCCTCTATTATATTTAGCATGCTTCGGGTGGAAAGTAGGGGTTCTTCATGATCATCTCTTTCATGACGTCTATGATGTCTACGTTGTTCCCTACTTTCCCTTCGTTCATGCCCTTGTCCTCTCTCTCGACTCTCTCGTCGAGGTCTCTCATTTTGTTTACCTCTATCCTCACCATTGTGCTCATGATGGCTACTTCCAGATGTGGAAGGAGAGGGTGAGTGATGAGATGAAGGAGAAGAAGAAGGAGAACCATCGCCATGATGATGCTTCTTACCTTCTCTTTGGCTGCTGCGGCCCCGATCATGATGACGATCAAAGTGCCCATCCTTGTTATGTATTGTTGTTCCCTTAGTGAATATTTGGTGTTCATGGGGATTAGAACTAGGGTTGTATATCATGGATTGTAGGTTCTGATACCCCACCTCCTCACTATCATTAGGAGGGGGAACATCTTTCGATAGAGAACCCGTTATGAGTGGTTCACCATCTCCGATTTCACTTAGGATGTGCAAGACCTCTTTACCCTTCAACAGTGTATGTTGGCTCTACTGCCTTGAGTCCCTCATACATTGTAAAGTTGTGGGATGGTAATCCCTCATGTAAAATTTTTTTGTAATGTATTCAGCATAGAGCTGAGTCATGCTGATCTGTGCCAAAGCATAGAGGAGCATGTTGGGGACTGCACGATCTAGAGGTAACACTATGTTACCTTGCAAGTCTCTCCAGTGCATCTATTCATCTTGATGGAGGATAAAAGTAAATTTAGGTATATACTCATCGTGATGAGTATATTCCACCGTATATTGTTGAGGAATTGGCTGATTAGGGTTATGCGTTTTAGATTTCCAACTATCTCTAGTATTATCCCTAGGTGGTGTAATGTCTTGTGAGAAGAAGACATCTTAGTTTAATTCGGTGTGATATTTAACCATTATAAATTTTTTTGTTAAATTAACCCTAAGGTTTGTTTAAGCTCCCAACGATGTGAATGATCTCTTATGTTCTACTTAGCGCACAAACACTTAGTCCCCAAAAACGGTGCCAATGATGAGTGGCGAGGTACCCCTACACTCAACCATATGAATATGAATGTAACATGCGCAATCCAGTCAAACTCTATAAACTAAGTGCCTACACACCTCATGGAACACTTAAGGTTAATTATTGGTTGTCTTCCTTGAATTACTTGTAGTTGTCATGGTGTATGGTTAAGTAAGTTTGAGGTATATGATTTTTATATCTTTTTATGCTTTATCTCCTATGCTAGTGAGGTGAAGGGTTGAAGAGACTAATTACTAACTCTAACTAACGAACTATGTCTAAATTAACCTAGAGTTAGCATCCATTCCCACTTACCGTTCACACCCTGAACCAATGCAACTGTGGTTACCAAACGCTAGTCGTTGCTGGGATCACCACGCATAACGCAAGTGCTCGAAGTTGTCGTATTGAGGAATTTAACTAGGAGAGAAGGGTTGAGAAAGATTTAATTTCTAATAAAGAATTTAAATGATAAATAGTAAATAACATTAAATAAAAGTCCTAATTAGCCTATTCCATGCACTGCAAGGTTTATCCAAGAAGCTCATCTTTATTACTGTACACAACCTTGTGTTCAGGTACAATGTTTGCTCGAATAAAGATCCATTCACTTTAGGACTCCTACTGTGGGCACATGGAAAATATTCTATCTCTAGAGTGATCAATCTACCAGAGTTTCACTATGGTCTAAGCCTAGGATGAGGAAACAAGGGAGAGCCACCTCTTATTTATAGATATGATGGTGTATTGCGATATCGTGTACGCGATATCGTAGGGGAAGACGCGATATCGCGAGGGATGCGATATCGCGATGGCCGCGATATCACGTCCCATCATTACTAGTGTATAATGTATCTTTTAAGCATTCTTTAGCATACAAGGGCTTTGGTCAATAGGGTATCTTTTGAATTTATGTCATGATTTATACTAGAGAGCATAAATCCCTAGCATTTTTCGTAATAATAGTATTTTCATAGTAATCAACATTTTCAAAATAGTGTTTTTCTCTAGTTGGTAAAATTTTCCTTATCAAATCTTCAAAGGCCATTAAGTTCTAGAGACCAACGTGCTTTCTTGGTAGGCATGGTTCTTACAGTAGTATTTTCTTGTAAACTAGCATTTTTTTGGTATTAATTCTAATGTTTTTTGATGATTTATGTTAGAAACATATCCCACAAAATTTTGGTTGGGGAGCATTTTTAGGGAAAATATGGTATTTTTTAGGTTTATGCAGGATAATGAATTCCATAGTGTTTGTTTGAGCTTTAGTGCTAAAAGTAGCAATGTTCTACTTAATTAGTACTAGTAGGATTAGCATCTTCACTAAGCTAGTGCAGTATGCAAGCATGGATAGAGTTTTTTCAAGGACACTACAAAGTAAGTAGAAAAGGACAACATTTTTATGTTGATTGAGAACTTAGAAAGGGGCCTAAATAATTTCTCTAATTAAAATTCTACTAGCCCTAAAGGCACACCAAAATTTACATGGTTCCATAACTTGGGTATTTCCACACTTAGAAGGTAGAATTTGTGCATACTTGTTGATACTGTTTCTTCAAAAATTATAATTTGAAGGGAACCACTCCATGTATAAGCTTTGAGCTTCACTCCAAAGTGTTTCATTGCTGTGAAACCACTCAACCCCACAACATCTTGATAAGCTATAAATGTGGTTTAGAGGCTCTCACAAACTTTACAAAATTGAGCATTGATCTGTATTATTTTGATGTTGCAAATCCACTCAATTCCACAAGATCCTGACAAGCTCAACAAAAATGTCTTCCTACAAGAAGCACATCAATGCTCAAGGCTACAAGAAAGAAGAAAAGAAATAAGGATAGAATGTAACTAAATTTACAGATCCTTGTACTTGAAGCTTAGTATAATTACAATCGCAAAACATTTCACAATGAAGAGCAAGAATAGATTTGTTTAGAATAAAAGATGAAGAAATTTTTGTGAATAGTGCTTGCACAATTCCCAAGATTTTGACATCATCTTATAGCTTTAGAGTTTCTGAAAATTTGTTTGAATTCATAAAATGGCTACTAGATGGCTAGTATAGATGTCTACTTCAATGTTGAGACATCTATTTGAGATTTCCATCAATGCAGGAGAGAGATCTACCTGGAAAATGGAACATCTATTGTGAAACATCTAATGTTGAGGACAGATGTCTACTTAACTTTTGAACTTTGAATTTTGAGTCTTTCTCTTGTTAATTTTTCTTCTTGGGAATCCATGGTGCATCTTCATTTGTCTTGTAGACTTCATTTTTATCCATCCTCTCATTTTTCCCATGTAGTCTTCATTTTATCATCTTGACATAGATTTGGTTTTCTTAAGTTCTCAAATCTCTTTGTGGAGTGTTTTTTTTCATGTCCTATAAAATCATCATCTACCACATACATTCTATAATTTTTATTTTTGTTAAGATTTTAACATAACAAAAGGTCAACAATCTCCCCCCTTTTTATGATGTCCAAAACTTAAGAAAATGGATTATTAGATTTCATTGAAAATTTGAAATAATAACTATCTCCCTCTTGTTGGACATAAGCAAAAACGGTTAGAGAAAATCCCCCTAAATGTATGAAAGAAAATAATTTTTTTTTGTGTTTTTAAAATAAAGAATATGAAACACCACAAAAATCTTTGAGTTTAGCATCTGTCTGACAAGAAGCGGGTCCCCATGACCCACAGACGACGCTGGTTACATTTGAAGCCACACAGGGCAATCTTGAGAATCAAACACCAGGTTTTCACTAAGTGCTGTGCCAGCGTCTACGCCCGGTGTCTACGCCCAGCGTATACGCCCGGCTCTCCGGCGTACACGCACGGGTACGGCAGATGCACACGCTCGATGACAAGATCTCCAATGGCAGCATGAAGATTTCACCGAAGAGCAAAGATTGAAGCAAGTGGACACCCTTCGGCGTATACGCCCAATGCTCAGCATACGCTTCACACGCACGCTCAGCAGGTGCAACAGGAGCAAGAATTGAAGCAAGTCGACGTCCAGCATCCGTCAGCGTATACGCCCCAGTGTATACGTCAGCATCTATCCAAGTCTACGCCCAGCGTACACGCCCGGCGTACATGCCCGGCGTACAGCGTATACGCCCGGCGTCCGGCGTATACGCCGGCCTGTTGTAACGTATACGCCCAGCGTATACCATGTTTCTAAATTGTAACGCCCGATCTATACGCCACGTGTCTCCCAGTTTAATTTTTCCGGTAACCCTACCCCTATAAATAGCCTAGTTTTCCGCATTTACCGGGCCCCCGCAAAAATTTACCAGAGCAGACCTAGAGCTATTACGCTGTAGAAACTCCCTGACGCTTACGCTCACGCTGGAAGTCCTGTACGCTGAGCACAGTCCGCGCTCCGCCTACCGTGTCAGCCGGCTGCATCCCTCCGTCCACCGGGGCTTTACGTCCGCCTTGTGTCCCTACACAACTACGTTAGACCGGTGCTCAAAATTTTAACCCTATAATCCACTGTTCATGCTTGTTGCAAGTTCTTTTACAGTTTTACGTCAATTTGGCCCACTCTTCATTTACGCCTGCTTACGTTTACGCTCCGTCTGCGTCCGTGTACGCCCACTGTTTACGCTGTTTGCATCTGTTTACGCCCTTTGTACTTGTTTACGCTGTTTACGCCAGTATACGCTTACGCTGGGCCTATCTCTGTTTACGCTGTTCACGCTCGACATTGCTCACGCCCCTCTACGCTTACGCTGCCAGCGCCTGTTTCACCGTTTACGCTCTGTTTTACACATAACCCAGCGTATAACACTTCGGTGGCGCTCAGGGAAGTCCTTGTTTGATCCGCGTGCGGACCATCCAAGGCACTCTACCTTCGTCCACTCCAGCTCGCCCTCAAGCGAAGGTAGGGTCGACTGTGCTTGTCCGCGGATCTTTCGGTGCCCGTAACGTTCCAGCCTCGCACCGACGATTTCGGTCGGCACAATTTTTGGCGCTAGAAGGAGGGCCTCTTCACTAAACAGACTTCACGTTCCTCAGCGTCTACGCTCATCAGCGTCTTCACTGCCGTGTTCAAACCCCCGACTTAGCGTCTACATTGTCAATTCTTCAATGTTTATGCTGCACAAACCCTAGCGTATACGATGTACGCTTATGCCAGCGTTTATGCTGCATACCCTAGCGTATACGTTGCATGCTTACGCCAGCGTTTACGCTGCAAACCCTAGCGTATATGGTGCACGCTTATGCCAGCGTTTACGCTGCATACTTACCCTAACGTATACGCTGCACGATTACGCTAGCGTTTACGCTACATACTTACCTAGTAGATTCGTCTACGCCAGTCGCATACACTACGTTATTCGCATCAATCCCGCACACTCAAACCGTCTATCATCATGAATCCCATCAACATCACCGCTGCTACTACCTAGAACGTTAACATCTCAGACACAACGACTGCCCAGCAATCTATCGCACAACATATGGGAGGGCAATCCACAATGGGGCCCCGTCGGTCGTTGAGGTTACAAGGGAGAGACCCTGCCGCTAACATTATAAGCCAAGACGAGTATAACTTCATTTGCATTAAGATGCAAGCAGGCCTGGTAGTAGATCGGGCTAAAATGGAGGTAAAAAGACAATTTGAAATCTTTTACAGGGGGGATATGAATTCATCCCTTCCCCATACGATGTAATCCCTATTCCAGAACAATTCTCGGAACTCTTTACGCAGCTCCTCCTGCACAGGAGCCAAGCGCTAGACCAAACTACGACAGAACTACAACGGGATGAAGAGGACGAGTTCGCTGCGCAATCTGAGCATGAAGACTCCTATCATACTCTTAGTCCACATAACCACATGAACTCCATGTTTAACCCAGATGCAGGGGAAACCATACCCCTCCAACCCCTTAACTCTGCCCACACCCAAGCACCATCACAAGGGATATCCGTGTTAGCCCAGGTCCCTCCCCAGGGCAACCCTTTTACAGCTATGGGTCCATCCTCACAAGCACCGCCCCCTCACAGTAACGTGGGGATGACGTTCCAATCCCAAGCGGTAAGAATGCCGCACATTATACCCATGTCCACATCTGCCCACTACATCCCGCATGTCCAAACGCAAACATCCCCTTTCACTGCCGTAACCCAACAAGGAGCCTCCTCGTACAACATGGCCGGACAATGGCCGATGATGGGTACGACGTCGCAGCAGATGCCCCACCACTATATACCACCCCACACGTTGCCACCAGCTCATATGCCTCAGGCACAGCCATGACCATAGCAGCAACAACCTTTTCTCTATAATGTATTGCCCCTAGTTCCATCTACGGCACACCTCCCCCAAACGCAACAACCAACAACGCAACTCTCAGCCTTCCAATCCACCGTCCAATAGTCTAACCCATACAGCCTGCCGCAAGCCCAAACCACCATGCTCCCAAGCGCTCAGGATTGGGCAGAGGCCAAAAGAATGATGTAGGAACTAACTGACGAGGTAAAACGCCTCAAGACAACCGCTGACGTGGAATTGAAGGTAGTAGACTTCTATAACGATGACCCCATCAGCTCTTTCATCCTGCCATTAACTCTACCCAAGGGCGTCTCCCTGCCAACGCTAACTAAGTACAATGGGGAGACAGATCCTAATGCGCATTTGATAACGTTCAGGCTAGAATGCGCACTGTTACAAGCATGGCCCCACGTGATCCTGCGTGTCTTTCCCATGTCCCTCTCGGGAAGAGCACTCGATTGGTATAGGGCGCTCCCAAGAAACTCCGTTTCCTCTCTAGAGAACCTACTGCACCAATTCGTGACCAGGTTCAAATATAACCTGAAATCTGAGGCCACACTAGATAGCCTCATGCAGGTCAAGCAAACACCGCTTGAACTAGTCCAAAAATTTATTCAGAGATAGAGCGCGGCCCTCAATGAGCTGCACAAGGAAATCTCCCAGACATACCTGCTCACTATTTTGAAAGGAGCCGTCAATGATTTTTTTAAATCCAAGCTGTACTATCTAAACGCCTGCAACCTCAACCAAGCCTTCGAGCAAATTAAAAACATAGAAGAAGCAGCCTAGAATAGCAACGACCCGACTTACATAGCCTTCAAAAATCAACATGCTAAAAAAAATAAAGAAAAGGCTAAAACGACTATAGCATCGATAGCAGGGGCACAACAACAAACTAGGCCGCCTCAAACCCCCGTTAATTACAACAAATCAACTCTAACGGCTGCGCCAGAATCATCATAACAGCATAATCCAACGAACTGCACACGCAATTTTGAGAGGAAAGAACCCTCTGCCTTCCCTGCTTTTTGACCAGCTCCTAAAGGCCGGTTTAATGCAGCATAAGTAGTTATCTCCCGCGGCCATCCAGAGACATGACCGGTTCTGTCAACTCATTCAGAACCCAAGCCTAGCAATGCCGGATGAGCCCCCTGTACCTAAAGGCTTCAGGATGGATCGCTTTTGCAATTACCATCAATGAAACAGACACGGAATAGATTACTGTTTCACCTTGAAGCAGGACCTGCAGTGAATGATCGATGAAGGCCAAATCACCTTCGACGAAGCAAACCCGATTCAACCGCAAAATCAAGCTATGGGGGTTTATAAGGACCCTCTAAACACTAAAGAGGCGCCATACACTATCAGTACAGTCTACCTTGACGATGATTCTGAGCCATCTTACGTTAACACCATATCTCCCGAATATACGCGGCCAACATCCAACAGACCTTTTGTGGTCCGCACACCTGTCCCTGCGTCTACACCTACACCCCGGCCGTCCCATTCTTTTCAATGGCCATATGTCGTTCAGATACCCCCAGCAGTGGCATGGACCAGTGGCCTCCCCCATCCACTAGGAAATCCATCTGCCTTATGAAGGCGGAGAGATCGTTATACATGGTGAAGCTGTTACACCCATTATCTCCTCCCATATGGACATGGACCAGGGTTCGAGAGTCGAAATTGAAAAGCCTAGCCAGAACAACGAAAATCCACGATCATCGGAGAGCAGTAAATCTTCTAACCTAGGACCAAAACCCCCTCAAACAGAAACGTCTGTGCCTCCTCGGGTAGAAACTGATATAGAGTTCCCTAGAGACATTGAAACATCTGAAAGCACTAACACAGAAAACACTCCATCAGAGGTCCCTTGGGCCAAATTTCCATTTAACGTAATCAGCGAAGGTGATGCCGAATACCGGATCATACCGGTTGAAAAATCGTCTAACGTCAAAACAAAAAAGATCAAAAAATTACTGAAGTGATTTTATCACTCATAGTCCAAAATGACGTTAAACTATAAAAAGTCCGAAACGACACTAAACTACGATAAAACAAGAAAAACAATTAAATACCACTCCCGGTCCGAAATGACACTAAACTATCATGTCCGCAATGACTTGAAACTAGCCACAATCAGCAATGATCGGTTAGCCGAGAAAATTATCCACGTCCTCCAAAATACCCATAAACTACGCATGGGGCCCGAAATTGCCATAAACTAATACTTGCTTTTCGCTCTACTTTTATAATTGCTTCCTGTATTACACTTAAAAAAAAAAAACAAACCAAAATATTTTACATTTCTGCGCCATATTAAAACCCAAAAATCAACAACAAATATATATATATATATATGCATTTCATTACATATAATCAACATCTTTGTTCATTTCATAATGTTACAGTTTCAGTACAAGTTTGAATCAAAAAATGAAAAATGCTAAAACGCTAAGCGTCTGGGGCATGAGGATCATCCTCCTCGGGCTCACCAGCATCAGAAACCCCTGCTCCACTGGGGCCAGCCTCTCCAGTCTCATCCACACCTTCATCCTAAAAAAATAAAAAAGAGAGAGAATAATCAACACAAAAAATGAGCGAATGTCAAAATTTCAAACATTGGTCAATCAATTAACTCCAAAAGAGATAAAATGCTTACCATAGGAGGTCTCCCTAAGCCGAATTCAAGTCGCCGTAGGATCTCCACTTCAGGAACACTGGCCCAGTCCGTCCCATCGAGACCCAAGTCGATATCAGCCAGAGCCTTTCCTTTGTCAACGCCTGACCAGGTGGGACGTTTCAGGGGGAATTCGCCCACCGACACCTCCCCAGAGGGTGTCGTTATCCAACGTTTAGGAGATTCCATCCACAATTGTGTTCCGGGCGAATGTATCAAAGGCGGAGCACAGACCAAGACCCTCCACAAACATCTCTAACTGTCGCTTCTCGATAGAAACCTCTTTTAGCGACTTCTTGTATTGATGCTTGTGGTTCTTTTCATCTTGCCCCCATTTGCGAACCTTGGAGGCGAAAGCCTTCCAATCTTGACATTTGGTGTTCAACAAATCAATTTGGGCCCTGCGCTCCCCTAGTCTTCGTATCAGCCCTGCATGGCGATTGAGAAGGTTCCAATACCATGTATACGTGACCTCGGAGGTTCGCCAAGCGCGATCATTGTTTAATCTAGCCGCGGCAAACTCATATCGGGCCTTCAAATCGTCACGTTCAGTTGACAATGCAGAATTCTCCTTCTCTTTCGCTTGAATTTGGAGCCACAATTGTTCAATAGAGCGCCTACACGTCCATACCGCTTTGGCATTATGAACGAAGCCCTCTGCTACCTCTTCATAGACAGGTCTAGGCACTTGTTCAATTTCAGGGGATAGTGCAGGCAAACTCTCCATATCGATGGGTTCAGATGGATCCCACCTCAGTTGGGCACCTGTCCATAGGAAAAGACAAATGTTAGAACAAACGGAATTGAACATCAGACTCTAACATAGCAAAAACCTTAAGATGCATCCGTACCTATGCCAGGATTGATCCCCTCGATCCGTTCGACAACCTCTTCGGCAACCCCAGCTACAAAATCCCTCTTACTTGGCATTTCCATCCAAGTAAAAGGCCCATCAGTGCGTGAGGTGCTAACCTTTGGAGGCACTTCAGGGGGGATCTCGGGCTCCTTCTCTGGGATGGTCTCGCTCTCCTCTGAGTCAAACAAAAATTCACGATAAGGTAATCGAAGAACACATTAGGCTAAACGACTAGGTAAAGAGACATACCATTCCCTCTGATCTCCTCTTGCGTTGGAGGGTCTCCAAGATCAAGGTCTCCTGTAAGAAAGCTGTTGAACATTTCTTCAGTTTCCGCTTGATCATTTAGGGGTTCAGTACCTCCAGTTCCACCAGTTCCCTCCCCCAGCAATTCAGTTCCCCCCGTTAGGTCGATTAACTCCTCGTCTTCTGGTATAGTCCGCAGATCGTGTTTCTTAATTTCTCGATTCAAAACAAATGAAGTCAGTTGCGTACAACCGGTAATCGTTAAAACTATTTGTAAAACAAATGACATAAAAATAAGAAGCTTACCAGGAATTTTAAATCGGATCCGTTTTACTCTGGGCTGCTCAATCTCGCTAGCCCCCTAAGCTGTGCTGTCACGCTTCCCCAACTTGGATTTTGCTTTGCCTATTGTTTCTTTGACCACTCGCTTCGCCTTCTTTGTAGTATAGGGCACCTCATCAGGCTCCACCCCTATGCTGTCGCGTGTGTGAAGCGAGGGGCCAGACGATCCACCCGTGGTGATCGTAAGGGATTCATCAATCCCCTCGGGGGCATCTTGGGACTTGGCTGTGTCAAATAAGTGGTTAACCCAGGGGCGAGATAGCTGGTACCTATCACGCAAAACAAATTTGTTTTCCCCATGAACCACAAAAAATTCAGCCAAGCGGCGGATATAGCCGGCGAAGAAAGCGAAGGTAAAATGAGACTGTGCCTCTATGTTTGAACGTAGCTGCTCTATCTCTTTGGTCATTCTTGATAATAAAGACTCCGCCCAGTTATAACGCACGCCAGCCTCTAGAACAGTGCGCATGACTTGCACTGCTTCAACCCCGAGAATCTTGACTTGCGACAAAGTCTTCGGAAACAAACGCGCTCTAAATAGGGGATAAAGCTTGTTGACTTCCTCAACCTTCGTTCTCCCCTGCATTGGAAACCCTTTGGTACCCTTCTTCACCCCTAGCCAATCCTCTAAATCATGGATTACCTCAATTTCTTTATGCGTCCTGTCCGTAACGACTTTTACGCCACTCGTAGGTACGCCAAACAGATCCGCAAAGAATTAAGGTGATAATTCAAAAACTACTTTAACGCCCCTAATACGGGCGCTATAGCAAGAGACAAGTCTATCAAATAAATCTACAATCCCGATCATCTCCGCTATAGAAACATTTGGGCTAGGGGCCACAAAGAGTGCCATGAGGCCGGCATGCTCCAAATAGGCAACAATAGATGGCGAAGCTTTCTTTCGCAACCACTTCTGAGCGGCACTGGTTTCACCAAATTTCATCGAGAGAGTAGTTTCAGTCCTCCCAGTCACAATGGAATCCCTACCAGAGGTGGTGCCAGCTGTAAAGGCAAACCCAAAACCTTCATATGAGCTTGACACTTGGCAATTGACCAAACCAAACATGACATCTAGGAAACTTTGCCACTTACTTTCGGTGTTGGACCTTAAGGTTTTGCCCAGATTAGAAGCAGACGGGAAAATTGGCCCATTAGGGGCCCAGTCGGCATGTAACCAGCCACGCGTGGTACATTGTGCGAATGCCTTTGAAAATCTCTTGGGGAAGTTCTTCATGGTATCCCTAGTGTGGGCCAAAACGGTCCCGCGAAGGGTAGGACCCACCATGAACACTTCCACGGCCGTACGCGCCAATCCAATCACATCATCACCCGCGTAAGCCCCATTTGGCGTAATTTTTGGCCTGCGGGAAAGCGAAAACATGTGTCGAAACGAGAGCAAGTATTTGAATGTGAGAAAGAAAGGAATAACCAAACTGAAGAAGAAATTACCTTTCCACCCGGTATACTGTGCCAGGGGGATTCTGAAACAAAGTGTGCGTGCGGCCTGCTAAGAACAATGTGTTGTTGATGTATTTTGGGCCCCGCGGTAGCTCGTCCCACACGCGTGTCAACGGATGGGTCGATTTCGGACCACCGGGGGGAACACCCTCGGCGATAAGCGGCCCTTCATCAATGTCCTCCATAAACATCCTGATGCCTTCCGCTGCGCCAGGTAACATGGCCTCAATAATGCTCCATGCTACATCCTCTCCTAGATGAGACCAAACCACAATGTCGAAATGGTCTAGCAAGAAGGCCAAAAATTCGCAAGCCCCGTCCCGGAACCAGACCCCATTGTGCTCAATGACCAAATTCGGGGTCGGGTCGCCATCCTCCAAAGGACCGAACCATGTCAAAACCCCAACTAACTCAATCACTAGAAGGAGAGGCTCGATGTCTCTGCAAACCATTAAAACAACACCAAAGATCGATACTGGAAACTTCATTTTGGAAATTAGTCATTCGCAGAAAATTATTCTAAGTTACGCTCGGCGTATACGCTCGGCGTACGAAAAACAGTTACGCTCGGCATATACGCCGGGCGTAAGAAAAACAGTTACGCTCGACGTATACACTGGGCGTACGAAAAACAGTTACGCCAGGCGTATACGCTGGGCGTACGAAAAATAGTAACGCTCGGCGTATACGCCAGGCGTACGAAAAACAGTTACGCTCGGCGTATACGCCAGGCGTACGAAAAACAGATACGCTGGGCGTATAAGCCAGGCGTACGAAAAATAGTTACACTAAACCCTTCACGCTGAAAATAGTTGCGAAAATAGGAATGAAGCTCTATGCCGAAAATAACACACGCGACGTCTACCCCGACATTACTCTAAACCCTTCACGCTCGGCGTATATGCCGAAACCCTATGCTAACTGTACGCTACAAAGAACAGACTAGAAATCAATGAAAACAGGGTCAAGGGCCTACCTGCCAGAAGATCCGGGCCATGCGGGGACGCTCGGGCGGGGTAGACACTGCAGCATCGCCTCACTCTCCTCCGCGAACATCAGTTCAGGTCCTTTTTGTCCTCGGCCCTCTAGTTCTTTGCCTCTGCCCATCTCGGCGTCTACGCTGTGGCCTACGTGCAGTGTCAACAGAAGTTCTCTCGGCGTCTATGCTGGGGTTTTCTCTCGGCGTCTACACTGGGGTTTCGCTCGGCGTCTACGCTGGGGTTACGCTCTCTGTTTACGCTCACGTTCCAAAAGTTGAATGAGAAAAAATGATGCCCCCGCTCCCCTTTTATAGTGCGTTGACGCTGACGCCGCCACCGCCACCGCCGCTTTTCTGTTTTTCTTGCTTTTTGCCTCATTTTTTATTGCTTTTTCGAACTCTTTGAATTTTTTTCAAAAAAAGATGTAAAATTCACACACATAAATCATATAAAACATAAATTTCGGCATTAAATTGCCCGGTAAGCCATTAAACTGCCGTTCGTTGCCCGGTAAGGCATTAAACTGCCATCCGTTGCCCGGTAAGGCATTAAACTGCCGTTCTACTGTTACGTCAATCCATTTTCATACATGCACTAAAGATCGCCAAAAGACCTAAAATGACCTCCGCTATCTTACCAGGCTCTTTGTTTATTGACAGGAATTTGCTTAATGGATTACAAGCGCTTAACCAAGCCATTGGTCATTGATGGACCGTATAGAGCGGTTGAAAGGAATATCGATGTGAATCTCGTCTATGCGAGCTCATCAGCAAACGACGCAACAATAGCTTCAACACAGCAAACGGTTGACGAATATGAGGGAATGACAAAGTCTCTCGACATTGAAGCCGAAAACATTACTGAAGATCCTCTAACCGAAACACCCATAACCATGCCCGATGGGGAAACTAAAATCCTAAAATTAAGTACATTACTAGAACCGCGTCTAGCTAAAGATATCGAAAATGTGCTTAGGGATAACATGAAAGAATTTGCGTGGTCCTATACAGACATGCCTGGATTAGACCCCCGTATTGTCCAGCACAATATCATCCTTAATCAAAAACTAAGGCAAGTAAAACAGAAAGCATGAAAGGTCAAACCCGAGGTGGCGTTAGTAGTTCGTAATGAGATAACCAAGTTCTACCAAGCTGGTTTCATTAGGGCTGTTGATTA
>MNCI01032182.1:262747-294977 GCA_015680685.1 Gnetum montanum | reverse complement strand
ACTATAAACTGATACCACAGAAAAGTCTTGGAATCACGACTATAAACTGATACCACAGAAAAGTCCTGGAATCATGACTATAAACTGATACCACAGATTAATCATGGAATCATGACTATAAACTGATACCACAGACTAGTCCTAGATTAAGACTATAAACTAATACCACGGACTATTCCTGGATTAAGACTATAAACTGATACCATAGAACAGTCTTGGGTTATGACTTAAAACTGATGCCACCATTGTCCTGGTATTATGACAATAAACTGATACCCCACAGTGTCCGCAACGAAGATAAACTATCATCCTCTTGGCATGACAGTAAAATGTCGCCATCAGAATCATCAGAGTCCGCTAAGACTATAAACTAGCTCACCTCTTCATGGTCCGCTAAGACTCGAAACTAGTAATGTAACGTCTGCCACGACGCTAAACGGGCAATGTCCAACGGGTTACGACGCAAAACTAACCCATGATAGTCCGCTAAGACTACAAACTGGAACGTTCATCTCCGACCCTTCATTCCACAACCATATTCATCCATCAGAATCATTGCATCCCTCATCAGCACACACTCTCATCAGCATCGTCGACATTCACATTCAATACTCAGAATCGCCCCAATATTTTGTTCACCTACAGCTGTTTAAGTCCAAACTCATTAATTCACTCATGGTTTTCTTGTCTCTTTGGAGTTGTGTTTGCAGGATGACGCTCTGAAGTTCTTGTACGAGAGTGCATTTCATCATAGGCAGCAAGATGAGGCAATGTCCATTTGTCCACCTGGTAAGACTAAATCGAACCGCTAACCCGCACATCCCCATTCCCCCGAAAACCCACTATCTGTTCACCAAACTATTGCACACCGTGAAACGTTACAGCAGTCGCAACGCACAAAACGCAATATTTGCGCATGAGTACAAGGACAAAGTTCAAAAAAAAAACAAAAGAAATGGCACTTCCCATATAAGCCCCAGGCGGGAAGGTATCGGTCTTGAAAATACGTACTCATGTCAAAAGCAATCAAAAAACATCATGTTGCATGGCTTTGGCTCTTCGCTAACAGTTTCCCCAAAGAAGGGAGCTGTTCCTCCAAAGAATGCAAAACATTATCCCGTGGCTTTGGTAGTGACAACTGTTTCTCTTGAAAAATCACCAAGAGCACTGTTCTGCCAAAGGACGCACATCACATGCTTGAGTTCTGAATCTGCCGAAAGATGGCTATCGACAAGGACCGGCATGCCGCACACCTGAGCATTCCATTTTCCCAGCATGATCCCTCGGGCAGCCAACGATCCCCACGATCCCTTCCCTCCTGCCAGTTACCAATCTCGCCCTTTCAATATCATTCACCACTGAACATGGTACGATGATGTCTGGTCAAGTGACAAGGGACAGAGCTTTTGTCAAGTTGCTTGTGGTGTTTTGCGCTTCTTTGTCGACGCTTCTCGGGTCAATTCCTCCAAGCATCAACAAAGAGGGGCCAATGAAACACCACAAAAATCTTTGAGTTTAGCATTTGTCTGACAAGAAGAGGGTCCCCATGACCCACAGACGACGCTGGTTACATTTGAAGCCATACAGGGCAATCTTGAGAATCAAACACTGGGTTTTCACAAAGTGTTGTGCCAACGTCTACGCCCAGCGTCTACACCCAGCGTCTACGCCCGGCTCTCCGACGTACACGCCGGGTACGGCAGATGCACACGCTCGACGACAAGATCTCCAATGGCAGCATGAAGATTACACCGAAGAGCAAGGATTGAAGCAAGTGGACACCCTTCGGCATATACGCCCGGCGTATACACCCAACATTCGCCAGTGTATACGCCCGGCGTATACGCCCAATGCTCAGCATACGCTTCACACGCACGCTCAGCAGGTGCAACAGGAGCAAGAATTGAAGCAAGTCGACGTCCAGCATCCGTCAGCGTATACGCCCCAGCGTATACGCCAGCATCTATCCAAGTCTACGCCTGGCATAGGCGTACACACCCGGCGTACACGCCCGGCGTATACGCCGGCCTGTTGTAACGTATACGCCCAGCGTATACCATGTTTCTAAATTGTAACGCCTGGTCTATACGCCACGTGTCTCCCAGTCCGATTTTCCCGGTAACCCTACCCCTATAAATAGCCCAGTTTTCCGCATTTACCGGGCCCCCGCAAAAATTTACCAGAGCTGACCCAAAGCTATTACGTTGCAGAAACTCCCTTACGCTTACGTTCACGCTGGAAGTCCTGTACGCTGAGCACAGTTCGCGCTCTGCCTACCGTGTCAGCCGGCTGCATCCCTCCGTCCACCGGGGCTTTACGTCTGCGTTGTGTCCCTACACAACTGCGTTAGACCGGTGCATAAAATTTTAACTCTATAATCCACTTTTCATGCTTGTTGCAAGTTCTTTTACAGTTTTACGTCAATTTGGCCCACGCTTCGTTTATGCCTGCTTACGTTTACGCTCCGTCTGCGTTCGTGTACACCCACTGTTTACGCCGTTTGCATCTGTTTACGCCCTTTGTACTTGTTTACGCTGTTTACGCCAGTATACGCTTACGCTGGGCCTATCTCTGTTTACGCTATTCACGCTCGACGTTGTTCACGCCCCTCTACGCTTACGCTGCCAGCGCCTGTTTCACCGTTTACGCTCTGTTTTACACATAACCCAGCGTATAACACTTCGGTGGCGCTCGGGGAAGTCCTTGTTTGATCCGCGCGCAGACCATCCAAGGCACTCTGCCTTCGTCCACTCCAGCTCGCCCTCAAGCGAAGGTAGGGTCGACTGTGCTTGTCCGCGGATCTTTCGGTGCCCGTAACGTTCCAGCCTCACACCGACGATTTCGATCGGCACAGAATAGATATGTTTTATTAAAAATTAATGCAAAAACTTACCTGATAGAAGAAGGTCCTATCCTTATATCTTTACATACAATAGTGAGTCATCATACATCGAGAGCCATCGTGAGAGCATGTGGAAGTTGATTTTCAATTCCAATGAACTCTAGCTTTACATGTCCAACTTGAGTGTGTTCTCATATGAAATGATAATGAATTTTGATGTGTTATGTGCAAAAATATTGTATAGGATTCTTTGTCATATTGATGGCATTGTTATTGTCAAAATAAATTAGTGTAGATTGGGGTTTGATCCCTAAATCCTGAATTGTTTCTTTCATCCACGAAAGTTGTGGATAACAAATTTCAACTAAAATAATGTTAAATATAGTTGTAGAGGGTGCTATGAATGTTTTCCTTTTAGTTGTTGTGGAGAAAATACTATTCCCTAGGGAAAAGCAATTTCCACTCTTGCTCTAATGATCATCTAAATGACCTGCCAAATCTACATCATAATATCCAGCAAGATCAAGTTGGGAAACCTTTGGATACCAAAGTTCTCAATTAGTAGTACCTTTTAGAAAATGAAAAATATGTTTAACAGTATTTAGATGGAATTGTTTTAGATTTGGCTAATATCTTGCATGAATTCCTATACTTAATGCTATATCTAGCCTACTAGAAATTTAATAAAGTAGGCTACCTATCAATCTTGTATAAAGCTTAAGTTTAATAGGTTTTCTTTAATCATATTTAGTGAGCTTGAGGTTTGCTACAATAGGAGTTTTTTTTACCTTTACTTTTTCCAAGTTGAATTTGAGTTGTAGATCTTTAATATACTTAGTTTGACAAATAAATGTTCCATCTTTTATCTCATTAATTTGAAAGTGAAGAAAATTGTTGAGCTCTTCCATTGTGCTCATTTCAAATTTTTATTTCATAAGATCTAAAAACTTCTTACATAGAATATCATTAAAGGTATAAAAAATAATATCATTAAAATATATTTGAACAATAAGTAAAACACTTACCTTCTTGCTTTAGAAATAAAGTGACATGAGCCCTACCTCTTTTGAAGCCACTGGATTTAAGGTGTTGGAAAATTATTTCATACCAAGCTCTAGGATCTTGTTTGAGCTCATAGAGAGCCTTATTAAGTCTAAAAACATGATTAAGATTAATGGGATCTATAAATTCTTTGGGTTATTCAACATATACCTCGTCTTGAATGGTTCCATTTATAAAGTCATTTTTCATATCCATTTGATATATCTTGATTTTTTAATGCTAGCATATGCTAAAAGAAGTCTAATAGACCCAAGTCTTGCAATAGGAGAAAAAGGTTCATCAAAATCAATTTCTTCTTGCTAATTATATCCTTTTGTAACTATCCTAGGTTTATTTTTAATGATATTCATATTTTCATCTATTTTATTCCTAAAAAATCATTTTATTCCATTAATTGATTTATGATTTGGTTTAGGTATCAATTCCCATACATCATTCCTAGTGAATTGATTTACTTCATCTTGCATAGTAGAAATTCACCTTTCTTCTCCTTTTGCTTCTTTGAAATTTTTTGATTCTAGTTGTGAAAGATATGCAACATAGGCATAAATTTCCTTAGTTTGGACCCTAGCGAAAATTCCATCTTATACTTGTCCAATTATATCATTGAGAGAGTGTGTTCTACTAAATTTTGATATTTTAGGTTGAAATGGTGATATCTCCTCATGTTCATCCTCATGCTCTTCCTCATGTTTACCATCTACTTCTAAATTTTTGTCAATTTGAACATGGAAGCTACTAGATAATTCTTGAATGGGAACTACATCATCATTAGGTTGTGGAGAAGTAATGTCACTATCATCAATTTTAATAGTTATAGTTTCTTCTACAACATTAGTTCTTTTATTGAAAACTCCATATGCTCTACTAATGGAAGAGTATCCTAAGAAAATTCCTTCATTGGTTTTAGGATGAAATTTTCTTAAGACATCTTTATCATTAAGAATATAGCATTTAGAACCAAAAACATGAAAATAAACAATTGAAGGTTTTCTACTAGTCTATAATTCATAGGGAGTTTTAGTGGTGAATCTTTTAACCAAAACTTTGTTGGAGACATAGTATGTAGTGTTAATTGCTTCAACCAAAAAATTGTAAAGAAGATTTCTGTCATTCAATATAGTTCTCCCCATTTCGTTCAAGATCCTATTCTTTCTTTTAGCTACACCATTTTGTTGAGAAGTCCTTGTAGTAGAAAATTAATTAAGAATGGTATTCATTTGATAATATTATTCAAATTTAGCATTCTTGAATTCCCCTTCATTATTACTCTTGATGAATTTGATACCATAGCCTTTTCCTTTTTAAATATGATTACAAATTCTTAAGAAATGATCAAATACTTCATCCTTGTGATATAAAAATTCAACCTAAGTAAAGCAAGATTATTCATTAAGAATGACTAGAAAATACGTTTCTTTCCCAAAATAACCATTTGAGAAGGACCAACAAGATCCATCTGAAGTATGTCTAAGGGATGAGAGGTAGAAATGCAATTTTTCTTGACAAAAAGTACCCTTTTTTTCTTTCCTTTTAGGCATGGTTCAACGGTGTTCAAATTGAAGTCTTTGAGATTGGAAAAACCACAAACCATTTTCTTTATCATCAAAGTATAAAGAATTTCTTTGTTTATGTGAAACAATTTTCTATGCCATATAAGAGCATGATCTGTATTACTAATCAAGAACTTGGATTGAATGTTAGGATTTTCTTAAAATATAGTGCTATAAATATTTGTCTTTATAGTTCCTTCTACAACCATTTTATCAGAGATTAAATCTTTTATTCTACCAGTTTTGTTTGAAAAGGTAACATCAAAATTTGAATCACAAAGTTGACTAATATTAGAAGATAATGCTTTAGTTCTATAACAAAGAAAACTTTGTTGATAGTAGTTTGACCCTTACCTTTTCTTCCTATGGTCCTAGTACTTGTTCTAGGAGTTTCCATGTCATCTCCAAATGTGATAGTTCCATAATTTTATTCCAAATAGTATATTAATTTGAATTTATCACCCATCATATGTCTCAAACAGCCACTATCGATATACCATGCGCTTGTTTTGATGATAGAGACTGCAACTTCGACCATCATGTTTTGTTCAAGTTTCCTCTCTTTTTGTTTTCAAACTTTCTTTCCCTCCAAAGCAACTTGTCTAGGATGTTTTTGAAAAAAACAAGTCTAATGTTTCATCCAAAGATAGAAAAAATCCTAAATATATCCAAATTTTCTACAATAAAAGCAATTCAAGCTCTTAAATCTTGTTATATTACCAAACCTAGAATGACTTCCTTTTGAGTATCCTAAAGAAGCCTTGATGTTTACATCCTTTTGCTCTTGGTCTTTAAGCTTTTCTTCTAAAAATTTAATATTAATTTGCTCAATATCATTAGTTAGTATTTGAATCCTAGCCATTAGGTCTAATTTTTCTTTCTTAAGATAAGAACATTCATCATTAAGAGTTGTAATCTTTGTCTCTTTGTCATGTAATATTTCTTTTATTTTAAATCATAGACATTGAAAAGAAATAATCTCATTGCAAAGAAACTCGTATCTTTATTCAAAGGATTTTTCATCTTCATTATGATGACATCTATGATCCTTTGGGCCTTTTTTCTTTTCCAAGATGTTATTGGACTTGCCATTATAATCTCTTTTGGAGGCTATACAACCTTTTCAATTACGTATCTAATTGAATGTAGAAGAGGGAATAAAAGATTTACCTTTACTAATGTAGTAGAGGAATTGAATTTAGCTCTTAAATAAGAACTTGATGAAGGATATTATTCTACTTTTCTAATTAAATCTGATAGTTGGTAATGATCTAATAATAGTTTTCCCTTCCATTTTTACTCTAAGTTATCTGTGTGAGATTACTAGGCTCTGATATCAGTTGTAGATCAAGAACATAGAAGGGAGCTTAAATAAGTTTTCGATTAAAATTGTACTAGAAAAAAAAGCATACCAGAGTTTATGTGGTTTTCCAACTTGGCTACACCCACACTCAAATGGTAGAATCTATGTACACCTCTAGACATTGTTTCTTCAAAAATTATGGTTTGAAGGGTACTAATCCCTGTATAAGTTTTGAGATATTCTTTGAAGTGTTTCATTGCTATGAAACAACTCAATCCTACAAGGTCCTAACAAGCTTAAAAGTGTGGCTCAGAGGCTCCCATAACCTTTACAAAATTGAGCTTTACTTTGGAGTATTTTGATCTTGGAAAACCACTCAATCTTGCAAAATTATAACAATCTCAACAAAGATGTCTTCTCACAAGAAGAACATCAATCTTGTACGGCTATAAGAAAAAATGAAAAGAAAAAGGAAATAATGTCACTAAATTTAGAGATCCTTGTACTTGAAGCTTAGTACAATTACAATCAAGAAAATGATGTTCCAATAAAGAGTAAGAATAGAATTTATTAGAATGGATGATGAAGAACTTTTTGTGAATGATGCTTGCACAATTCCCAAGATTTTGACATCATTTGATAGCCTCAAAGTTTTCTAAAACACCTCAAAATTCATGAAATGGCTACCAAACCACTAGTGTAGGCATCTACTTCTAATTTGAGATGTCTATATAATATTTCCCTCAATGTAGGAGAAATGTCTACTTGGAAAGTGAGACATATACAATGAGACATCTACTATTGAGGATAGATGTTTGTTGTTTTTTTAAGATGTCTACTCAACTTTTGAACTTTGAATTCTAAATCTTTCTCTTATCAATTTATATTCTTGGTAGTCTTTGAAGCATCTTCATTTGACTGGTAGACTTCATTTTCATCCATGCTCTCATCTTTCCCATGTAGACTTCATTTTGTCATCTTGATGTAGATCTCATTTCCTTGAGTTCTGAGATCTCCTTATGGAGTTCTTGTCCATGTCCTACAAAATCATCATCTACCACATACATTCTATATTCTTCATATTCCTTAAGGTTTTGACATATCAAAAGGTTAACATTTTGTACATAACACAGGGAAGGAATGATACCATGTTTTGTTAACAACACCGAGTTTGGAGGGATAGCATTTTTTCTTGACAATGAAGAATAGGGAGAGATAGTGTTTTTTGTTGGAAAAGCAAGGTAGGAAGGAATAGCATTTTTCACTAGCTAGCATTGGTAGTGTATCCTCTCTTTGGTAGAAAATTTTTAAATTTTCACTAGAGAACATAAACTCTAGCATATTTTTGTTGTCTACATGTTTGAAAATTTACACTACACAATAATTTCCTAGCATTTTCTCTCTTTATCATATTTTTTCCTATAGTATATTTTCCCATGGTTGCACTTCTATATTTACACAAGAATTTACTCTAGGTAATGTAAATTCTTGGCATATTCCTGGTAGGACTAGGGGAACATAAATATAGCATATTTTACTAACTTTATTTAAATTGGTAATTTTCTTACCACTAATTATAACATTTTTATCTTTTTCTAGTTACGGGATGTAGGCCATCATTGAGAGTGAGAAGCAAATCAAGGAATGACAACAAGGATTGATAGTGGTGGTAGGGGAAAATGGGATAAGAATCATGCATGCTATATTAGAGGATGTAGGAAAGGAATAGCAGAATGTGCAGTTAATGATACTAATTCCGTTTATGAGAAAATCATCTATGGCTATAATGTCTAGGTAAATTGTTGGATATTCCTTTTATTTTTACCATTTTGGATTCTGGTGTTAGTTTTCTAGCTATGATTTTTGTTTCTTATTATAATAAACCCTTTCATTTTTAACCAGTGTTGGCCTTAGTGTTTTTCTTCTTGTTCTAGCTAGTATAGGCCTTAGCATTTTCATTCTTGTTTTGGCCAGTGTAAGAACTAGCATGTTTTCTTATTTTTATTTCATTTTTAGCCATCATTAACCTTAATGTTCTTTCATTTTTCTGTGCCTCATATTTTTAGCATTTTTTTTGTTTTATTAGTTATAAAAAGCCCCAAAATTTTTTCTCATTTCTCTACACTTTGTGGAATCATCATTTTCATGTTTTTTCCTACCCTGATGTTTAACACTTTTATGCCTTCTTGACTATCATGGACCCCTAGCATTTTTATAATTTCGGCTAGTGCAAGCCCTATACATTTTGAATTTTTTCTCTACACTCAATAGGTTCCAACATTTTTCTTTATAGTCATGTACAAGGTACAGTATGTTTTTACCTCTGGGAAGCTCAACATAATTAAGAACACCCAACATTTTATTCTTGTGGCCAAGCATATTAGTGTATTTGGTGTTGCATCTAAGTGTTAGAAATAGTAGTGATTTATTTGTTACACAATAATTATTTGATGAAATACATATATGATTTTATGCTAAACAATATTTTTATTTTACTGATATAACTAGTTTTTCCTTGTTTATGATTTTTATTCTACCAATTTGATCTTTTGTTTCTTGCTAGTTTTTATAATAAGCTTAGAAAATAGCCTTCATGTTCTCATGTTGCTTCATGCTATGTTCATTGATGTCTTATTTAAATTTTTTTAATTATTTTTTCCTTGTTATTCACATTGAGTTTAATTGCAATGTTGTTTACATGTCTTCTTATGTCAAAATTTCCTAACACTTAGTCAATTTATTTAGAATCCTATGCACAAATGAATTCTTATCATATGGCATTTTGTGTTGCATTAGGATGGGTTTTCCAAATAGCCCCATGCTAGACATGACACAACATGAGAGAGCTGATGTATGATTTAGGCCTGGGGCTAAGTTTTTGAGGTATCTATTGTAATATTTCAATGTAATGCAATGGTCACACATAGCGAATGATGGAATGCAATTGTATAGATAATAGAAGAAAGATCTTCAAATTATGTTTTAGAATATATTTAAGATGATCATGAAGTTCATATGGATTTGGAGGATCATGATACTACATATTCAGGAAGGATCCATTAGTTGTCCCATATATGGAAGCAACCAAAATAATTTTAGTTCAATGTTAATAAAACATTACTATTGGATTGTAGGCTTGTAAATTTATTCTAGAATCATTTAAGAAATATTTACATGCTAAAAGGGTAATTTATGCTTAATTTGATATGTTTGGGTTTAATCTTATGATCATGTGTTTCATTGGTTTCCATGTTCATGTATAGTTTCCATGTCTAGAGAGGAGGTCTAGTGGTAAATGATCAAATTTTTCTTCTAGTCCATATGACATTGGAGGAATTTTCTCAAGGGGATAACATCAATATACAAGTGCTCAACCAACTTAGTGTAGAGGTTACAAAGTATAAAATTTACTATTCATAGGTGCATCGAAGATGAGTAGCTATCAAATGCATCCATATGCATTGAGATCTCCTTGAATATGATGTGATGGTACCAATCCAATAAAGAACTTTAGCATCTCAAACTAAATTAAGTAAGTGTACAGTTTTCATATTGACTATTTATTTTTTATACGTATATGTTATGCTTTATATTTTATTTTGACAAAATTTTGGTTTCCATAGGCTATCTTTTCTTCATCCAAACAAACTTTCTATGGAAATTCTTGACCAGTATGGTCAATTTTACTTGAACTAAAGATAAGATACTTCTCAAATGGGGTGAGGTGGATAAGGCTCAAGAGTGATCAGCTAGGAAGGCCTTGATAGATATTTAGGAGAGGATATCAAAAATAGGCCAATTTAAATTGTTCATGTTTCCTAGCTCCACTATTTTTCTTGTAGAGATGTTGAATCTAATTGACTCTTTTAAGAAGGATACTACTAAATTTTACACTCATGTCCATGGCTTTTCATTACTCCTAAATATTGATAAGGACTTATTTCACAACTTTTTTGGGATCCCTCATGAAGGGATCAAGATGATATATAATGAAGAAAAAAATTCAAGCTTTGGAGGGATCTTGGAGGCTTGGTCAAATTCCCCTCCCACTATGACATTGTCTTTGAAGAAGTGTAAAATTGAAAAAGTTAATGAATTATATTCTTTATTTCATTTGATGTTTTTTGATATTTTGTTATAAAAAAAAAGGTCATTGGGCTACAATAGGTTTGGACAATGAAAAAGATTATAATGAATGGAACTAAGTTTGATTGTACTTAAATTTTGGTTATAGGGATTTAGAGTGAAATCCAAAAGCTCTACAGGAAAGTTATCTTTATGTATCATGTGCATTTCACATTTTCGATGTATACTTGAGAAGGTTTATAAATTTCTTGGTTTTCAAGTTTAATGGGAAGTTGATGGAATGTGACCTATCCAAGTTCTCCTAACCTTGGATAAAACATTTTTCAAATTCTATTCCTACCCAAGGTTTACTCATAGAGGACATTGATGAATCTATATTTGTAACCATAGTGAATGTTAGTGTCCATCATGAATCTTTTCTAGATAGCACAGGGGTTGAGTCAATGGTTATTAGAGGTCAAGAAGAAAGGATCAAAAGATTATGTGCAGAAGTTGAAAGAGTTGCCATGGAAAGAATAAAACATCCTATAGTTGAAGAAGAAATCTTTCCTTGGAGAAAATGAGAGCCTTGGCTAATACTAGCTATCAAATTTAAGAGGGTGAAACAGGTGTTAGAAGGTATGCATATGTAACTTTGATTTGTTATATTTAGTTATTCCTTGAATAAATTGTTTGCTAATTTCTATAATTTTTATGTGCAATTGGCCAAAATGAAGTAGCATCGAAGGTTGTAGTGGATGCAAAGTAGTGGCATTAGGAAGAGAAGGAGTAGATGAACAAGAAGTTAATTGATGCACTAGCTTCCATTTTCATGGATGATCTCTTCCTAGGCAATGATCCTCTTATTGATATCCCTTATGATCTACCCAGTAACTACACATCCTAGTCTCATGACATTAGTTAAGGTTTATATATATACAATCTATATATTTTATATTTTATTTCATTTTTTCTACTTAGTTTTTTTTGTCTAACATGGCTACATTGAATAAGAACTAAAATTTCTTCCACTCTTAAAGTGGTTACTTTTCAAACTAATCCTTAGGTAGAGGTACCTAATAAGGTAGAGTTCATGAAATTAGTGATGGGTAACATGATCAAAAGGATTTAACAGATAAAGCTAGAGGCTGGTAAGAAACATTTTAATGTCACTATTACTTTAAGTTTTTTCATTATGATTATTTTTGGCTTATGCACATTTTTTAATGAGTGTTACATCTTCCAAGATTTAATGGAATTCTACAATGCATATTGAGTTTGATGAGATGTTGATTTTATTTCCCTACCATGATAATGTGCCTAGGCAATTATATGAATGACCTATGAAATCTATTTTATCATGCACAAAATCATTTTGGGAGGCAAACCAAGCCAATGAGATCTTGCGAAAATGTATTACAACATTGGAGTCCTAGGTTTTGAAGCTTCTCAATGAGAATCAAAGCCTTAGAAAACACAAAGAATTTATGGAGGATTGTGTGGCTAATAGGGATTCTTTGTAGACCAAAGAAATTAAATAGGCTCGATGTTAGTTAGATGTTTAAGGTAGGGTCATCATAGCTAGGAGTATCCTAGTGAAAGATATGGAAATAGAGGTTATGATATGTAAATCATAGGAGTAAAGGGATTATTATGCCTATGTGTGTCATTGGGGTAAAACCTAGAAGGTAAACAAGACACTATACAAGGTAGAGGAAGATAATTATTAAAAGTCATGAAGAGCTAAGGCTATTAAGCAACATGCAAAAGAAATGTTTGAGTGATGCATAGGGGCTAAGGATGTTTTTTTAATATTCAAAGAATCAATGATTGTAGTTGAGTCCCCAACTCCTTAGATTACGACTACATCTAGAGAGATCTTTGTAGCTATCTTTTCTATTGGTGTTCCAGGGTGAACTAAGGTGTAACAAAAGAAGGTTCTTAAAGAAGTGAACTTGAGGGGAATTGATTATGTTAATATAAGTGAGGATGAGATATTGCACAGGCTTGAGCTAGGATTCCCACAATTTTCTTTGGAATAAGTTTCTTCCAATCCTACACTTGAGGTTTGTTAATTTAATTGCATTTTTTTTCTATTATAGTTTACTTTAGGCTATATCTATTATTACTACTATTATTACCAAGAAATGATGGTGGTGGTTGTGGTTTTGGAAATATCCCTCCTTCTCTGATAGCTTTTCTACATTATTTCTTTACATGATCACAATGTTTTTTGATATGTCATGATTTCTGGCTCATACTATTTTTATTCCTTTCATTAGCCTCCATGGTTTTAGAGATACATTTTTCTAAATAGTTTTATTTTGACTAATTTTTAGACTTTTGTTTCACATTTTTTTTATGTATTTTATATTTTTATGTTTTTGCATAAGATAATAAATGCAAACTATAAACTGAATGCAAATGAAAATCAATGGCTAATGTAATTTTAAATATAGAAACTATACTAGAATAGGTAGAAAATAGACTTGGAAGCAAATATGTGAATAAAAGTAAAAGCTAAAAAATAATGTAATAAAGTAAATGAGATATCATTAGTATAAATGTGAATAAATGTCAATTACATAGTTGTTTCCTAATCTTTAATAGTTCAGGGAGCTCATTATGCAATAAAGGAAATGAGCAATCATTAGTATACAAGTGGATAAATGTTAATTACATAGTTGTTTCCTTATGTTTAAAAGATTAGGGAGCTCAGATAATGTTTTAACATTAACAATTATAGTATTATTAGGTTCACTCCTATTATGAGTTTTAGCATTGGTAATGTAAATTTCATTTTAAAATTTCACCTTGAATCCTTTTTTGATATTGACATTGTTAACTGATTGGGGAAACATGTTGTTCATATGGATTAATATTTTACAACATCAATAAGGTAGTGGTTTTTTTGGTGGATAAGAGACGAGATTACTCATAGTCCTACTAATCATGGTCATTCTAGGATTAAGTTGAAACTAGGTACTTCAATCACCAAGAAGTCGCCAAATATAGGAAATTACTCTTCATCAACAAAGTCTACTAAAATTAAATCCCTTACTACTACCCATGATTCATTGAAGGATTTGAGAATGGAAGTAGAGGTTTCTTGAATGTTTTCAGCTAGGCCCAAGTGTTTAATGATGGAAAAAGGTATGATGTGTACTGCTACTTTGTCATTGATATGAATGTGATGAACTTTGTACTAGCTAATACATATGGTAATGAAGAAGGGACATAAAACACTTTATCATTTTAATGGTTGGTTTTAACCTCACTATTACAACACATTAGCATGGAATTTTTTTAGTCATATTTGAGTGGAGGTGGCATAATGATGATGTGAATAGACTTCTCACTAGTAGGAATGTTTTCACTCATGGGAATAGAGGTCAATATTTTAACTAAAACTTGGTGAGAAAGGGAGGTCATAACCATGTGATAGAGGCTCAATGAAGTATTCTTTTGTTTCAAGAAGAGTTTTATTTGATTCATGACCATGAGGAAGTCCTTTTTATTTATTTGTGATTTGTTAGCCTTAGTTGAAACACCACCAAGAAAATGCATGTTGCAACCCTTTTAACCTTATAACTTTCACCCCATGAAACTTGAGGTTGGAATTTCATTGGAAAATGTGATTTTTGAAATCCATGAGATGTAATTTCACATACTTTAAAATTTGGGGTTCAAAAAATGTCTCATAAGTTGCTGTAGCCTTACTTCCCAAGAAAAAAAGTCCTACTATATCTATATTTGGTATTGGAAAGTCCAAAAATGCATTTTGGACTTTCAAATTTCTCATTTTCATGGGTTTTGTGGGGGGTATGACCTTTACTACACTAGAAGTACCTATGCCTAGCATTGGGGGATTTAGCTTTCATTTTCCCAACTATGGCCACCATAGTCACCATAAGGCCAATGTTGTCACATCACAACCAACATTAGAGTGGTTGGAGTTTTTGTTTTCAACAAATATCAACATTGTTTCTACAACTCCAGCATTTCTACTAGAAGACCAACGTGGGTGGGAGAAGCTAGCATAGATGAAAAGTATATTTACTATTTTTTATAACCAACATATTTTTGATGCCTTGGAGGTATCAAAACTTACCCCAAATAACAACTATGCTGGAATCAAACATTAACCACACCTACACATGAAACCAATCTATTAGTAATCATGGTAGAAATTTATAGCAAAAATTTAGTAGCCATATAACCTATATAATCCAATTTTAAACATCTAGAAGGGGTTATTGGGTTCTTTACCTCTTTAGTTCCATGACCTTGGTAATTCCTAGGCTTTTAAATTGAGAGAAAACACAGATTTTGGCATTTCTTGAGCATGAAACCTTTGATCATTCAAAACTCTTGTAATCTTGAGGATTGTGTGAGACTTTTTAGAGCAATGATAGACTACCAAGGCATCAAGAATCCTAGCATGATATCCCTTTTGTGACAATATTCCTTCACACACCTTACCCTCCTTATGAATAACACTTTAGATTTGTGAGAGAGACCTGCATGGAGTTTCAGTTTTGGGAGTTGTTGATTATGTAAATCATGGAGTTAGTTGTGATGTGTAAGACTACAAGCTTCAAAAGGCTTCAAACTCCACCAAAGCTAATCCCTTGTGCATCTGGATACCATCTATACACATTCTAAATTTTGTTTATCTACAATATTTTCATTGTAATAGAATTTATAATTCAATTGTTGTGTAAAGTTATTATGGTTTTATTTTGTGCATTTATTTCCTAGATTAGATCTATAATATTTTACATTTTGTTTACCCCTATTTACATTTCTCAAGTTCCTAGGTAATTAGGTAGATCATCTAGAGTGCCTTGGATCCTCTTTCTTGGAGGCCCTTGGGATTCAAGGTTAACACTATTCCACACATGGAATTTTCAATTTTCCAATAATTAAATTTTCTAGGTGAAATAGATTTCTAGTATTAGAAGGAGGATCTCTATTCAATTTTTAGGTCCAATTCCCTTTTTTGATTTTAGTAACATTTTTTTGCAAGTTGAAGACATTTAATTTACATTGAATATCTTTAAAACTTTGATAACATTTTTTCCTGCAGAGAAACCAATGTTGTTGCCTATCTTCCTACAAATAAAACTTAGCAATGAGGTTGCAAGTGATTTGGGTTTTAGGAAAATTTTTATAGTAGTTGCTAGACTTTTCAAGGCTAGTGTGATTAGTAGTTAACACTATCTTTGTGTGTTTTAGAGGCTAGTGTTGTTCTTATACAACCACTTAAACCCCCATGCTATGAAGTTTTCTAACAAGGACAACATTGGTCCTTCTCCACTCATCAACATAGCTTTTGAAAAAACCAATAATTTTTATAGACCTTTAAGAAACATACATTATTATTGCCAAGAGGAAGAACCAGAATGCATGGTAAGTGGATGAGGTGGTTGTTAACATCTTACCCACTTTGCCCCCTCTAACATAGCCACTATTGAAAAAGCTAGAGTAGTTGGTGTTCTCATGATAAAATCATTGTAACTTCTCAAGTGCAGGGTGTACCCCTTTTCACTACAACCTATACTATATTTTGTAGTTTTATTTCATAATATTTTAGAGCCATACGCCTTTTTGCATCTTGAATAATTCCACTTCTTGGAATTTTTATTTAAATAATTAATTATACACTTTATTAAGCTAAATTTAAACTAGTGATCATGTCTTTTAGCCAATTAACTTTTTTGGCCCTCAACCTAACTAATATGACATCTAACCAAGATGTTTTGAGAATCCATGACTTGAAAGACCCTACCATGGTTGAGTGTAGGTAATCACTTAGATTAAGGGGGAAAAGCTAGGATTTTGCAATCATAAATGAAGATCACTATAACTAGCCCCCTCATTCTAGGAATGAAGGCATAGGCTAAACATTAATACAAGCTCATCCATCAAAATGGAAAGGAGTACATACCCGCCTCCTATGATGAAATAACACTCAATGATAGTTATGCATGTATACTATCTCAACTAGTTGAGATGGATGAATAGAGTGAGAAGCTTAGTTTGGAAAGTTAACATGAGAAGAAAGATTAGTTGAATGCTAAGCTTGAGCTAGATAACTTTATAGGGAGCCACTTTCAATAGTTAGCTCCCCAAAACATTGCACCTACTTTGGCCTCTCCTATCACTTCTATGGGATAGGTGCCTCAACCTTCATCTTATGGATCATTGAACTTAGAAGGGGGAGGGATGACAAAGTTTCCCAAATTAAAATTCTTTGGATAAAGCACACATACCAAATTTAACATGCTTTCCCAACTTGGGTAGTCCACACTAAAAGTGTAGATTGTAAGCATACCTTCAAACTTTTTTGTTCTCAAGGGTGGTTTGAAGGGTTCACATTCTATACAATCATTACGGCTTACTCTAGAGTTTTGTGATGTTGCACCAACCACTCAACCCCACAAGGTCTTGTTATGCTTGGAATGTAGTTTCTAGGATTTTAAAACCTTTACAATGTTGACCTCTACTTAGGAGTGTTGTGCTGTAATACCAAGCACTCAATCTCGTAGGATCCTAACTCCCAAGATCAAGATGCCTTCTTGCAAGAAACACATCAACCCTATAGGGCAACAAGGCAGAACAATTACAAGGGATAAATGAAACTTAGTTTTTTAATCCTTGTAATTTGATGTATAACACACTTTAGAATGGATAAATGATAATACACTAAAGAGCAACAATGATTACAATGATTGGAAAATGATTAGACAATCATTGCACATAACCTTCCATATTTTCCAATGAGAATGATGTTTTCTTATAGTCACCATGTTTCCAAATCCATTTTGGAACTCATGCACTAGCTAGCTAACTATAGCTAATGATCATAGAATATTTCTTCTTTATGGCTAAGATGTCTTTCTATATTTTCCCTTTATTATGGGAAGATGTGTTTGTCTAAAAAAAACGTCTCATTGAAATCTTCATTCTAGGAAGATGTCTTTATCTTGTGAAATACATCTTTCTAAAACTAGCCTGCATTCTATGAAGACCTCTTTGTTTGTTGAAGATGTATTTACCTAATGAAAGACATTTGCTACTTCTTGGAGACATCTTTGTCTTTGCATCTTCCAATTTTGCCAAGACTTCTACTATTTCTTAAAGATGTCTTTCTTCTCCTTCCTTTGCAGGATGAATTCTTCATTTCTTGTTCACAATTTCGCATTTATGCATGTGTGAATGATGATAACTTTGCTCATCCATGTTTTTTTAGTTCTCTTAATTTGAGCTTTTCTTTTATTGATGAGACCTTGAAAGCTTGTGGATGACTTTCTTCTTTTCTCTACATCAGTGTGTTCCTTATCATCTCATCCTAGTCCTACAACCACAATAACCACACAACCATACATACCAACTTTCATTTCCATTTTTCTTACCCTTTTGACACACCAAAAGGTCCAAAATCTCCCACTTTTTGGTAATGTTCAAAACTTAAGAAAATGGGTTAGTGATCATAAAAATATAACCATACTACTCTCCCCCTTTTTGAATAATAGCAAAAAGGATAAGGCACATAAACTGATTAAACAATACACAAAATGTCATAATACAAAACTACATTTAGCTAAGCAAGAAGATCTATTAAATAGCACACATTTTTTAGCACAAAGTTCTAACATGAGTTACCCTGAATTTGTCAAGATCTAATCCAAGCCATCCAAGTGATATTCAAAATTAAAGCTTCAAGTGAAGTATAAGACTTGAAGATAAATTAACCTATCTCTAAATCAATAAGTCATTATTATTTTATAGTGCATGGTTCTTTTAATGTTCAAATATTTTCCATTGTTTTAAAAACATTAGAAAAATATTAGGGCATATCTTATATGATAAGGAGAATATAGCAATACAACTTCATAATGTGAAACCAATCATGCAATATTTTAAATTCTTGAGCTAGGAAGTACAAAAAATGTTTCAATTAAAATGATAGACACTTTCCCATAATCAAAATGATCATTTTCTTGCTCATATTATTGTAACGAATAATATCACTATTTGCATTCTTTCACAAAAATATAGGTACTTCTTACTTCACCTTATGCTTGAATATTGAATAGTTGGGCTAATGATACATTAAGACTTGCTCTCTTCAATTCGAAACAAAGATTTACAACTAATTTAAAAAATTTAAAAAAACATATAATTTGATGCTAATAACCAAATATAGATCAAGTAGTCTATCAAATTAAAACAATTAACTCATTAGAACTTGTATCTTAATATTCAACTAGAAATTTGGAAAATATCAATACAAGGATATGGAAGCCATGAGAGAAACATGCATATTTTACTTTCTATAAAAGGTAATGCCACAAACACAATCATTTTTTTTTTCAAAAATGAAATGATAATCATGCCAGAGGATATCAAAAACACAAATCCAAGACTTAGCCATCAACTTAAAAGAAAAATACCTCTTGACATCCTTATCTTATTGATTATAGAATATTTTGTTGTTTCATTGTCTCTTGGTTAAAGTCTCCAAAGACTCCCCTTACATTGGTGATCTCCAAGATTGTGATACATAATTAGGAACAGGCTCCACCTACACATGTGCTTGACTTACCTTGCTTGTAAGGAAGAAGAGAAGATTAATGAAGTTTGAGATGAGGTCCCCTATCATGAAGTACATCCTCATCCTTCAGTTCTCTTTCATTAGATTGTGTAATTGATGTCTCTATTTGTTTATGCTTCTTATGATAAAAAATTTGATCAGTTATTACATAATTTTTAATTCTCCACTTCTCTTCATTCTCACTTATTGGTACCTACATAATTTTCCTACCAATGTATTTTTGACAAGACCAAGCATTATTCTTATTTTGATCATCATGAGTATAGTTAAGAGTTTGGTTGCAACCATAATTTTTACAAACAAACAAAGTATTATTCTTATGATCAAAAGTTTCAAAACTGTCTAAGCTTGAGCTTGAATTTTCATGTGTGGCTTTCTATAAATTCTTTGGCTATTTATTAGGAGTCTCCTCTTCTTGAAACTTACTACTGTAAAAACTGAAAACATTAGTGGCTAGAATCACTGAGGGGTTTGCAGATGCATAGCCTAACCCCACCTCTGCATGAGGTCCTGATGGAAATAGAGGAAGAGTGCCTTGAATGATCTTGTTGACTGAACAGGGACTTTGCTAGTTGCAACTGGGGTGGTGGATGCAACTGGGGATGGCATGGTTAGCCAAGATGCGAATGCAAATGACATGAAATGGTGCTAAGTGTTCTAATAGTGTTTCATAGTGCTAATTTTAGAGTGTAGTTACAAAATGGGGGTGAGCATAGTCAAGGGTTTTGGCTAAAAAGAGGATGCCAACCCATGAAGACTACTTCCCGAGTGTAGTTACAATGTGAAAATGCATGAAAATGTGAAAAATGTAAAGAAAATGTAGAGAATGTAGGAGAGAGAAATGGAACACCACTAAAGTGCATAGATCATAGTTAGCTTCAAAAGGTGTTTAGAAGGTACATGATGTATAATAGGCATAGTGGAGAGCATGGTCATAGTCTCAATGGTGTCAAGCCATGAAGTTTGGTGCTCACTATGGTGTCCATGCTTGCTAGGTTAGTCACCATGATGTACTATGGGTTGTGGTGTCCTATAGCATTACAGTGGGGTTGTGTTGGGCCATGGAACATAAATCTACCTCTCTACTAGTGCCTTTGGATCTCATTCGTCCAAAATGCCAAGTGCCAAATGCCAAACTTGTCAACCCCTAAAACATTGGGACACAAGGGTATTTATAGGGATAGGTATGGCCCAAAATGAAAATTGAGCACCACATGGTAGTGTGGTAGTTGAGACTATGCTAACCTGAACTATGCTCTCCACTATAGCCAATGGTGTTGTCCTGTGTTTTATTCTAACTAACTCTAATAGGTTGAAACACTGAATATGCTATCAACTACATGTGTGAGTGCCAAGAAGGCTGCAATCTACCTAGGAAAATGCCAAAAAATGCAAAAAATGCAACTTTAGAAGACTACACTCTAGGAGTATGCTATCCATTGTGAGAAGTGGTGTTGAGTGTAGTTACAATTTCAAGGAAAAGGGAGATGTAGAAAAGATAAATGTTGCTACTGTAGGTGTGTTGGAGCTGAAGTGAATGCTAATTCTGCATTTTAGAGGCCTTTGTAGGCTATTCTACATGTCTACACTTGACTACACTCTAGACTGGATGATAGTGTAGTCCCAAACTTAGAAAAAATCTGGCAAGAAACTAGAAAAATGTAGCTAAGTGTGGACTATGCTTTAGGGGAGTCTAACTAAACTCCTAATTTGGGTTGAGTGTAGTCTCAACACTAAGAGAAATTTCTACAGAATTTGGCTTTATAGCTGACTATGTTGACTATGCTCTAGAGTGTAGTTCCAACAATTAGATTTTTTTTGCAAAACTAGGCTTCCAAGCTGACTACACTCACTACACTCTAGAGCATAGTCTCAGAAGTGGAGAGCATAGTCCTGGGACTTAGAAAACTCTTGCAAAATCTAAGGTTCCAAACTATCTATGCTTGACTACACTGTAAAGCATAGTCCTAACAGATAGAAAAGATATGCAAAACTAGTGTTGCATGCTAACTATGTTAACTATGCTTTAGAGTGTAGTCCTAGAAGTGGAGACTATAGTCTCAATGCTTTGGAAAAATTTGCAAAAAGTGCCATTATTCTAACACTTAGTCAAAATTATAGTCGATAAGTGGTTGCCTAAAATTTTGTCATGTTTCATTGGTTCCTCTTTGTTGATGTCTAGATGAGTGGCCTAAGAGGTGTCAACAAAGAATCATAAAACACCATAGTAGGCCTAGCACCAACATTGTTCATTAGTACCAAATTGGATGTCACTACATCACTCAAGAGTAGTAGTATGTTGGGAGTATAGGTGTAGGCAGGAGTGAAAGGTGTAGGTGATGTGCTAGAGAAAAGGGAAGATAGAGTGCAAATAGGGCATGATAATGTAGGATGTAGAGTCAACATGTTTGATGGTGACCATGGTAGCAAGGTGGCTTGCCCTTGAAACCATTGACCTCTTGTTAGAGTGCTCATGAGAGAGTCAAGGTATAGATTCAAGGCTGGGTTGGTTACAAAATTGCAATGCACTTAGACTACTTAGGGATGTGCATCTCCCCATTCTCTTTTTGTTTTTTTCTTTGATTTCTCCTTCTTTTCTTTTTTCTATGGAGCAAACCAACATTTTTTTCTACACATTGCTAAATGCTAACTATAAGGTGTTGGCCATCAAGTAGACTATGTACCATCTAATGGGCTTTGCTTTGATGTAATCATGTCACATCTATAGGACAGGTGCTTTCTCCCTAGGATGAGTTGCATTACATCTACTTGGGCTTGGACTAGCCAACAAAGGCTTCCCACAGGACGAGTTATTTTACATCCACCTTGGGTTCTATAGTTGACATGAAGAGAATGCCATATGGTCATAGTGCATATGCATCAGAGGAGTTTGCAATCTTGATTATGTGGGGAAATGTGAAAAATGAAAGAGGGTATTGGAATGTAGGATGGATGTGCATAGGATATAATGGAATGAGGAGGATGTGCACTCTTAATAGGCTTAGCTAGTCTAATCATTCACATCAGAGTGATTGGACAACTTGCTACTATGATGAGATGCATATCCGCACAATCATCTCTAGGGCTTCATCCTACAAACATAACTTCAAAAAGATAAGAAAATCATACAACATGAAATGAAAATCAAAAGCTAGATGCAAAGATGCTACAAATGCATCAAAGGATGAACTAGTTGCAAGTTCTTGGGAAGAGAGTGAAAGTGCTAAGGGTAATGATGCTACAAGTGCTTCAAAAGTTTTTCTAGTGGCAAGTGCTCTAGAAAATCAAAAAAATGATAAGATCTTGGTAAACTATGAATCTAGTTTAAGGTCCTGGAAGATCATGGTGTGTGAGTTTATAGTCCTCACAGACTACCATGTGCCAGTTTAGCCTCATAGTGGACATGTGCTATGCTAGTTTAACATCATGACCCAAGGACGAGTTGTGCTAGTTTATACTCATAGTAGACTACCTATGCTAGTTTATAGTCATAACAAAATTGTTGTACCAGTTTTAGAATCATGGTAGATGAGTGCTTATCTTGATTTGGTGACGTATGATGCTACATGCATAGCTATTGTATGTGCTTGCAAGATCTTGCAAAAAATCAACTAGAAAAACAAAATCAAGCAGCACCTATTTCAAGAAAGTTAATATACAAATGAAAAGAAAGCAATGTGAAAAGTGATAGTTTTAGGCCATTCTTGGCTGTAGTGGTAGTTTAAGGCCATTTTAGGCCATGTGCTACTAGTTTAAGGACATTTCGAGTCATCACAAAAAGGGTTGATAGTTTTAGGGCAATTCTAGGCCATGCACTGCCAGTTTAAGGCCATGGCAAGCTATACAATGCTAGTTTAAGGCTATGGTAGGCTATCTATTGCTAGTTTAAGGCCATGGCAGGTCATACAATGCTAATTTAAGGAAATGTTTTTGTGATTTTAGTTTTTCTTATTTTTATGTGTTTTTGATGTTTTTCAAATGCAATGCATAAGCTAAGTGGATAAATGTGTAAATAAAGAAAAATGTGTAAAAAAGTGAATTAATGCATAAGCTATGCAAGAAAGCTCAATGTAAATGCATAAACAAAGGTAACGCAAACAAAAATAAACAATGCATAACATGTGGTACCTAGGGGTAGGGAGGCATCTAGCATGTTTTGAGCCAAGGGGTTCCCTTGGTTGGGTAGTTGTTTCCTAATCAGGCAAGGATTAAGATGCACATAAGGCTCAGGGTCCTTTGGGAGGCTATTGGCTTCAACTACTTGTTTAGGTGTGTTAGCCTTATGTTTTGCATTGGTTTTCATAGATGCATCACCAAGAAACTATGCCTCCAACACTTGTTTCATGTCTATGTTGTAGAGAGTTGGAGGTGAGCCGTTATCACCATGGATGATAACTTGACCACCTTTGTATGGAAGGTGGATTTCTTAATGGATGGGAGAGGAGATGGCCTGTAGCTAAGCTAGCCAAGGCCTACTTAGAATCAGGTTGAAGCCTGACATCTCCTTGATAATGGTGAATTCTGTAGAGGTGGGGAATTGCTCCCCTACCATGAAGGCTATGTTGATTGTACCCTTGACTATGATGCATGATCCATTGAAGGATTTCAAACACGTAGTTTTGGTTAGCCTAATCTACTCTATAAGGCTTATCTTATCAATAATAGTGTATAAACTACAATTTTTTGCCACACCATCATCAACATGCACCTTGTAGATGGTTCACTACACAACATATATGCTAATAGATAGTGGAGCTATTATCGCCTCTTCTCATTCAGGGTTGACCTTGACTACCTTATCACAAAAGACCAAGGATGTTGAACCATACTCCTATGGCACAAAGGGCAACATCACTACACGGATGGTGTTCTCATCTATAAGGATGTCCTCCATAATAAGAATGGAGGCCAACATCTACGCTAGTGCTTGGTGATGAGCAGATGAGGTGATGAGTAGGTCATGCAAGCTCAACATTGTGTTTTTTAGCTTGAGTGTTTGTTTCACCTGGGCTAGTGCATCTTCAATATCCTTGTCATCGACCATTGTGTTGGCCTTGACCTCCTCCATGTAGCTTAAGAGATGGATCTCTTCTAAAGGGGACTTAGGCTTGATTTGCTTGGCCTACTTGGTGGCCTTAGTGTGTGGTTTTTGCTTTCTAGTTGTGGCCTTTGCTTCAGCCATGGGAATTGCAAGGACCAACATTGGTAGGTCAATTATTCTTTAATTTCATTATTCCCTAGTCATTTCATTTGTGAGTCACTCATTTGACCTTTTGTGTTGTCATTTGATGGATCTACCCATGTTCCTAGTGGGGTTGACCCTTGGAGGAGAAGGGAATAATACATTGCTCACTATCAAGGTTTGGATAGGTGTAGGGGTACTGAATTGTGACACCCTAATAACAAATGATTGTTTAGTTTCTACTGTTGTTGTAGCATGGTAGTTTAACATCATAGTGGATGATTACTATGGAATAGCTCATTGTGGAACCTTAATGACAAATGATGGTTTGGCAGTCATTTTTGTGATATGCTAGTTTAATGTCAGAGTAGATGGTTGATGCTAGTTTAACATCTTAGCAGATAGGTATTGTGGGACCTTGACCATGAAGGGTGTTGTGGGTGCCCATGGTGGCACTTTGACCACAAAGGAGGGCCTCTTAGTTGTGGAGGTCGAGGGAACCTTTACACTACTGGGAGATATGCAGATCACAACAGGCTTTTGTATTGGTGCTAACTTGTCACACAAGATAATGTTGTTGATGACATAGGTGGCATTGTTCATGTTGGACTAATTTGTCATGTTAAGCACCAATTGGCCCCTTTCTATCATTCTTTGCAAATTTTCATGCAAAGACCAACAAAAGTCTATGCTATGACTAGAAATCTAGCGGTAGTGACAGAATTGATCTAGCTCTAAGTGTTATAGGATCAGAGGCTCGTTTGGTACTATTGAGGTGGGATTTCTTAGTAGCTTGTAGTACTTGTCATGTCTTTGGTGGGCATCCTCCAACACTCATTTATGTTGGATAATCCTAGATTTTAGTGGTTTTTCTAGTAGTTGTGATGGTCATAGTCATAATGTGGTATACTTTGAGTGATCCTTGTACTCAAAGTTGGTCCTTGGAGTAGCTTGAATTGTGGCCCTTATTGATGTAGGAAGGTTGGTTAACTAGGAACCATAGTTGGTAGCTTTATGTGTTAGGGCTTTGGGATATTTAGCCATGGGCCCATAGTTGGTTGCTTTTGCATTTGTGGCTACTGTTACAACTATTACATTTTGCTTTTGCTCATGATAGTTTTGATAGGCCACGTAGGTCATGTCATTTGTCTCTTCTATGCCCTTCATTTGGAAAAGGTTTTGCTGAGAGACTTTGGGACTAAGTAGTATAGTTTTGACTTGATAAAGTCATTAAGTACACCCTTGAAGATTGCCAAAAGGTATATCTCTATGATTGATTCTTTTATTTTTTGTAACAAGGTGCTCTAGCATTGGATAAACTTAGGCATGGGCTCTAGGGGCCCCTACTTAATCTACATGAGTTGGTCAAGGGTTGCTTTAGGCTTTAGGTTGTACTTAAATCATGTCATAAACTAGCTTAGGAGGTCCTCCAAGGAGGAGATAAAGCCTCTAGGTAGTGTGCAATACCAATTGAGAAATTTACTAGTGAGTGACATGGTGAAGATGTGCATGATGGTGTGCAACCATGCTTACAACAGTAGGCATTCATACTTGAAGGTAACTAAGTGCATGTTAGGATCTCCTTCACCATTGTACTTGGTGAGTTGAGGTACCAGGACACTAGTTGGAAGTGTTAGGGGTAGGACCGTAGGACTTATAGGGTCATCCTAGTAAAACTACCACTTTGATGATTTTGGAGGAGGTGGCTTTGAGTTAGTTGATCTCCTTTGTTAAGGTCTAGATGAGCTGAAATGCTTGTTCAAAGCTCTAGGATGTTGTAGTAAGTTGCATCGATTGTGCTACTCATTGTACCGATTGTATGTTCCATGACCTAGTTATAGGTTATGGGACCATGTGATATGTTTGCTATGTAGGTTGTGCCATGGGAATAGTGGCTGAGGCCAAGAATGTGTGTGTGGGTTGGGCCACTATAGAGGGTGCTAATGAGAAAGGTAGGATGTAAGATGCATGAGTTGTTTGGGGTATTGAGATGGTTGCTATGTGAACATAGGGTTGGGTAAGCATGGTTGCTATCGGTACAGATGGTTGTGTAAGCTTGGTTATCATCTTGTAGAGGATGGGTGAACTAAACTAAGGAGGGGATGAACATGGAAGTGGTTGTTGAAATATGGTGTAAAGGAGGCTCTTGCATTTAGAGTAGGCTTTGAACTTATCTTCTTCTTCCTATGAGGCTTCCTCATAGTTGGTCCCTACATTGTGCTCATTTGCATGAATGAGTTGGGATGACAACTAATGATAGGAATCTATGAGTAGGATTATGTTAAATGAGGAAGGAATGTACTCTCATTTTTCACGATGGAGTTATTTGAAGTCCTGTTTTTCCTCTATGTTAAAGTGATCCACAGGTAACCTTGCTTGGATTTTGGCACAAACAAAGTTCTAATGTTCATGGTTGAGCACAACATGCTCTAGGTAAGTGGTGAAGGTATCAAGTGCGTTAAACATTGAGATGGAAGGTTGATCTAGGTTCATGTTAATAGATTAAGTTATAAGAGTTGTAGTTTTCAAAAAACAACTAAGTTTGGAAATCATAGAAAAATGGCTAAGTTTAGAAACTGCAAAAAAATGGCTGTGTTAAAGTTCCAGAAAAATGACTAAGTGTTGAAATTGTAGAAAATTGGCTAAGTATGGAGACTACACTTTCTACGCTGAGAGCTAACTACACTTTACATCGACTATTCTCTCCAGCAACTATGCTCCCTATGCTTAGAGAATGAAGACTTACAAAAAATAGTGGAAAACAATGTGATTTGGGTTACTGTGTGGGGTCTCTAGGAGACCAACAATAGGGTCCAATCTATACTAAGAGTGGTGTAGAAAGCATGCAAAACAACAACCAATAGAGCTTGAAGAAGGAAATGGCATGGCCATCCTTCTAATGTTAAAAAATTATAATGACTAAAAGCATCAATGGCTAGAATCACCAAGGGATTTACAAATGCACAACCTATCCTCACTTCTACCTAAGGGCCTATTGAAAATCGAGGCAAAATGTCTTAAATGCTCTTGTCAATCAAACAGGGAATTTGTTGGTTGTAATTGGGGTAGTGAATGTAACTAGGGGTGGCATGGTTAGCCAAGATGTGAATGAAAATGATGTGAAATGGTGTTAAGTGTTCTAGTGTTGTTTCATGGTGCTAAGTGTACAGCATAGTCACAAAATTGGGGTGACTGTAGTTAAGCATTTTAGTTGAAATGAGGGTGCCAAACTATAGAGACTACTACCAAAGTGTAGTTACAACATGTGAGAAGTGAAAAGAATGCAAAGAAAATGTAGAAAATGTAGGAGAGAGAAATGGAACATCACCCCAAATGGGGTAGAGGGTAGTTAGCCCCAAAAGGGGTTTAGAAGGTACATTATGTAAAATAGGCATAGTTGAGAGCATAGTCACAATCTCGGTGGTGGAAGGTCATGAAGTCTAGTACTTGCCATGGCGTTTGTGCTTGTTGGGTTGGCCAACATAATGTATCATGGCCTGTGGTATCCTACAATGCTATGGTGGGGTTGTAGTTGATTGTGGAATGCAACTTTTCCTCTCTGTTGGTGCCTTTGGATCTTGTTCATCCAAAATGCTAAGTGCCAAATGCCAAAATGCTAAAATGCCAAACTTGCCAACCCCTAAAATGTTGGGGTGCAAGGGTATTTATAAGGCTAGTTTTGGCCCAAAATGCAGATTGAGCACCACATGGCAGTATGGTGGTTGAGACTACACTATGAGGTAGTTAGGATTGCATTGACCCCAACTATGCTCTCCACTATAGCAAATGGTGTTTTCCTATGTTTTACTCTGACTAACTTTGCAAGGCTAAGAGATTTTGACTACACTACCAACTACATGTCTAAGTGCCAAGAAGATTGGAATGTACCTGAAAAAATGTCAAAAAATGCAACTTGTGGAGACTATGCTTCGGGACTATGCTATCCACTATGGGAAGTAGGTTGAGCATAGTTACAATTTTGGTGAAAAAGAAGATGCAAAAAAAGATAAATGCTATTACTAGAGGTATGTTGGAGCTAATGCGAATGTTGATATTATGTTGTGAAGACCTTTGGAGGCTATTTTTCATGTCTGTGCTTGACTATGCTCTAGACTAGGTGAGGGCATAGCCCTAGACTTGGAAAACATCTGGTGAGAAAGTGGAAAAATGTGGTTAAGTGTTGAATATGCTCTAGGGGAGACTAACTATGCTCTCAACTGGAGGTGAGTGTAGTCTCAACACTTAGAGAAATCTCTACAAAATCTAGCTTTAGAGCTTACTATGTTGACTATGCTCTAGAGCATAGTTAGGAGAGTAGTACCAACAGTTAGAAATATTTTGCAAAACTGGGCTTCCAAGTTGACTATGCTATAGAGCATAGTCTTGATAGTGGAGAGTGTAGTCTTGGCACTTAGAAAAATCTTGCAAAAAATAAGGTTCAAAATTGTTTATGCTTGACTATGCTACAAAGTGTAGTTGCAATACTTAAAACAAATATGCAAAAATAGTGTTTCGAGCTGACTACCATCTAAAGTGTAAACTCGGTAGTGGAAAACATAGTCTCAACACTTAGGAAAAATTTGTGAAAAGTGCCATCATTTTGACACTTGGCCAAATTTACAATCAAGAAGTAGTTGCCCAAAAATTTGTGGTGTTTCAATTGCAATCCTTATTAAAAGAGGTTAGTTGTTGAATCTTAGCTTTTATGTTTGAGATCTCTTCTTTTACTTCAGCATGAATGGCATTCAACTTAGAAATTAGAAATTTGTTTACCTTCCTAATAAAATAATGTAAAACAAAATTTCTTCTTTCAATTCAACATACCTTTTGTCACACTTACCATCTTGTTTAGCCACATGTGAGGAATTTTCATATCTAAGTGCCATGCATATGAGATGTAAATTTTTGGAAGAATTTCATGCTTCTTCTTCACTTTTCTTACAATCATTCCAACTTCTATAAAATTTTGTCTTTTTTAGTTTCTCATCATTGAATCTATTCTTTGGTTATATCTTGTTATCACTAGGATCACTAGGACATTCGAAGGTCATATGACCTCTTCTTCCATAAATCCAACATTCTATGGAAAGGAAATCTAATTCAGAATTTAAAAAAATTTCTACCTCTTTCTCTATATTTGAGTAGATTGGGTCTTTGTTGTGATTCCCCATTGTTTCTTCTTATTAGCATTCATTGTATCTTCCTTGAGAGTAAGACACTCTAATCTTTGTTACCCTCATGTTCATTGAACTCCTTCTCCTTGGAAGAAATCTTTAGAGAAATAGGTCTTTCTTAAATCACTCCCTTTCTTATGAGATTTATTACATAAGGTAATGAGAACACTTTAAAGCTCTTCAAAATTTAAGGTTGAGAAATTTCTGATCTCCTGCATTACCATAACCTTTGGTCTAAACTCTAGTTGTAGAGTTCTGATCATTTTGATGATGACATCATTTTTAGGCAAATTTTACCTATTCCTCTAATATCAACAACAAGATCATTAGCTCTAGAGAAATAATATTTTATTTTCTCACCTTCTCAGATTTTGAGTTCATCATATTCACTTTTTAAAACTAATAATTTTGATTACTTAACAATAGACATTCCTTCATAAGTAGCTTCTAAAGCTTTCCAAAACTTTTTAGCCATTTTACATCCTACTACTCTATTAAATTTGGATTTATTCAATGCATAATATAAATAATTTTTTACTTTTGAATCAAAAATGAACTTATCCTTTTTCTCTTATGTTCATCTATTATGAGGCTTAATGATATTGATGAAGCTGTTGATAGGTAAAGCATACCCTTCAAGGATTAACTCCCATACTTGAAACTCCATGGATTCAAAGAACCCTTGCATTCTATCTTACCAATAGGAAAAGTTGAATCCATCAAACGTAGGTGGATTTGTGTAATATGTACCATCCTTGGCTTACTCTTGAAGTTGACGATGACAAAGAAGAGAACTTCGCTTTGATACTGTTGGCACATTTGGCCATTCCATGGAACAGTTGGAAAATTTTATTAAAAATTGGAAGAATCTATGGTTGTAAATTTAGAAGTAAATTACAGCTTTAGTGTTTTGGGTTGATGGATGTTTTTGGAAGATTAATCAATTGGTAAATAATTTGATGTTGAAGCATTCTAGTTACAAAATGAAAGTGCTGGATTATTCCTTTATTAAAGATTGGAAGATAGTACTATAGCAAGGAAGGAATTATATTATTTACATGAAAAGCACTAAGTTAAAGATCCCAACTGTTAAACTCGGTTGTATCCTTTAGCCTTAATACAACTTTTGAAACTCCTTGCAAATCAGAAAATAAAACAAAAATCAGCAGCGCCTCTGTCGTCATGAAGATTATATAGCAATGAGAGTGGAGGAAAAGGAGACTACAGTTGAACCAATGTCCTAACACCGTATACCTGCTGATCGTAGCAATGGTGGGGAAGCAAACACCATAGAAAATAGATAATATCAGTGGAGGTGTAGTTGTAGGCGAAGGCGAAGGGAAATCATGCCGTAGTAAATGTTCAAAACGGCCCGCCGCGTGACATTCATCCTGGCACAGACGGGCATCGCGAAAACTGCCATCAAGATGGGCATAACCAAGTCCCTGGGACATGAAACATCTTTGCCATAAATGTAGGATATGTTAAAAAAAAACGAAACCCTCTCCACACAATATACGGAAAAAGGATTCACATTTTGTTGGGGCCCCGATTTTATTTTAAGTTTTGTAGACCGTAGCGGTTTCAGTTGTGCAGGCAGCAACGGTTCTGAAGGTTCCTGCGGTTTTGGCGGATGCAGATCCACAATACATTCGCCCCTGGTTCTACGATCAATGACAATGGTAGTGACGATTCAAGAAAAAATTTAAAAAATGCAGGAAGCCCTAAGCCAATTTGGGGCAAAACAAAAATCCCAGATGTAGCGGCAGAGCCTTCTCCCATGGTGGCAGTTGGTTACGATTTTGCAGGGCCTTATTGTGCGGTGGCAGTTCAAACATACGATTTTGGTTGATACAGCACTTTGGATCTTGGTTAGAACATGTGTTGGTTCTTATAGGTTTTGTGTAGAGAAAGGAGAAAACGAACCAGTCGATTACGCCTGCTGTTTTGGAACTATTTCTAATTATCTACACGATTTACTAGGGAAGACGAAGAAGAATTATTTTAAGCCATTAACTCTGCTGCTTTCAGCAAGATATATGTAAAATTATTTTATTACTACCACTCATTTATAACTTTATGAAAGCATTGGGTGGTTAAAATATCTAACAAATTAATCAACATATATACATATATATAGATATAATAACCATTAAATGAAGTACCTATAGTGTGAAGCCTTGGTTTAAAAAATTACCTTTAATTATCCCAAGTCTTAAAATATTATTTTAAAACATTATTATATATAAGTTACTACCCATAAAAATATTTGCAATATTGATGTTAAAATATTTAAAATATTTATTTGTAATATCACATTACATTTAATATAAATATTAATGTTAGCATAAATTTCTCCTAATTCTATGTATAACTTCCTAACTCCCTAACTACATAACTTCCTCCTAACTTGTTGGGCAAGTAATCTT
>MNCI01032182.1:216588-261729 GCA_015680685.1 Gnetum montanum | reverse complement strand
TTACAAGTAGGTATTATAAGGACCACATAGACTAGGCAGTTGAACAAAATAGGAAACTTTCAACAACTCACAGTACTTGGCAAAGTTGGCTGAATCTCTTTAAAGTAAGTCATTTGTAGTTTACACACAACGCAATCGTTACATTTCACACAACCGCACGCCACAACAGCACACACACATACTCACATTAACTAATGAGTTTATTTGTAGGTATCTGGGCCTTGGTGTTGCCAGAGACCAGCAGGCACCTAAATCTTGTTCGAGGACACTCGTTGGCGGTCGCGTCCCAAACAGTCGCCAACAGATACCACTTGTGAATTGTTAAACTTACAAAAGGAGGGAATCAATAAGTTTCCAAAATTGAAATTCTTTGAAAAATGCACGCACACTAAATTTAATTTGGTTTCAAAACTTGGATAGTCCACACTCAAAGCATAGATCAAAAGCACACCTTTGGACTTTATTGCTCTCAATTGTGGTTTGAAGGATCCACATCTTGTATAATCTTCAAGCCCTACTTTGTAGTGTTGTGATGCTGCACCAACCACTCAACTCCATAAGGTTTTATCAAGCTTAGAATGTGGTCTCCAAGCTTCAACAACCTTCATAATCTTAAGCTTTTATTAGGAGTATTGTGTTGTAATACCAACCACTCAATCTCACAGGATCCCAACAAGCTCAATCAAGATTTCTTCTTGCAATAAGCCCATCAGCCCCATAGGGCAACAAGAGAGAACAATTATAGGGGATGAATGTAACTCAATTTTCTTATCCTTGTACTTTGAGGTAAATCACACTTTATAATGGATAAATGATAATACAATGAAGAGCAATAATTATTATAATGATTAAAAAATGATTAGACAATGACTGCACATAAGCTTCCACATTTCCCAATGAGAATGATGTCTTATAATAGTCAACATGTTTTCAAATCCATCTTGGGACTCATTCAAGGGCTACCTAATAGTAGCTAACATTCATGGAAGACATCGTCTTCATGCCTAAGATACCTTTTTGTATTTTCCCTCTATTTTGGAAAGATGTCTTTGCTTCATGAAAGACATTTACTATTTGTTGAAGATGTCTTTGATTGTGCATCTTCTAATTCTACCAAGATGTTTACTATTTCTTGAATACATCTTTCTTATCCTTCATTTGGATCATGAATTCTTCACTCCTTATTCACAATCTTGCATTTCCACATCTGTTAATAATAACAACTTTTCTTTTCCATGTTCTTTGAATGTTATTCCTTTGATCTTTACTTTTTTGGATGAGACCTTAAAACTTAGTGAATGAATTTCTTATTTTGTCTACATTAGTGTGTTCCTTGTCATCTCATCTTGGTCCTACAACCATAATAACCACACAAACATATACATAAAATTTTGTCTCCATTTTTCTTAAAGTTTTGATACACCAAAAGGTCCGCACATCTCTTGTGTACTTGACCATGTTTGGACTAGCACGTGTCATAAATGACATCCATGTGCTTCTCTATGTCTTTTGCCATGAAACCTTGGTCTTCATGGCTATCACTAATGGTCTTTACCCTTAATTATAGAAACAAAATGTATAGTGGAATCCTGAGTGATCCTAGGATTTCATACACTCTTTTTTTCCTTTCATATCCCAAATATCAGCACAAATATCATTCTCATTATTTAGTCCTCTAACAACCATGATGATGCAACCTCTCCCATAATTAGTGTAGTTCATCACAAGATCAGAGGCCTTTTAGCTCATAGGATGCTCTAAGGCCTATATCAAGCATTCCAAATGATTCAAGACCTTATGAAAGAGTTACGGAAGCTTAAGGCCTCTACAATCTAGATAGTGAAAATCATGGAATTCTATTAAGATAATCCAATCATTCCTACTATCCCACAAATAAATATTTCCCTTGGCATTCCCATACCTTAATTCACCAAGTAAAATGGTGAAGAAAATCTTAAAGTCCATCTTATAACCTTTCATTTTGAATGCTTGTTGATGCAAGCCTAGCTGCATATCATAACATGGATCTTTAGTATGTTTCTTTCTAGGAAAGCCTTGGACTAGTATCATCTGTTATCAAGAAGATCTATATCCTTACTTGAAGACTTAATATCATGGTTTTTTAACCATTTTAAATATAACTTGAAACCCAAGAGAACTCTTAATCAACTAATGAAGGTTAAGTAGGGATCCCTTAAACCCATGCAAAAGCTCATCCAACAATGGAATGATTTTCTCAATGAGATTCTAGAATGTATAGGCAAGACCCACCTTCTCACTATATTTAAGGGGGATGGTTAATGACTTTATTAAGTCTAAACTTTACTATCTAAACTTGTAGTTACTTACCCAAGCTTTTTTACAAACTAAGAACTTAGAGGATGATACTAAGAGTAGTCATGACCCTACCTACATAGCATGTAAGAGCCAATGCACTCAAAGGGATAATGAAAAGGAAAGAAAAAACAATGTAACCATGGCCATTATGATCAAAGAGACTAAATTTGACTAGGAACCCAAAACAAACTAATCTCAATTCCCTACAAATAATAATCAATGGTCAAAATCTGGGGCCTCTACATCAAGCAACATGAGGTTGAATTTAGAATGGAAGGATTAGTTAAAGTATACTAGGCTACCATTAAAATCATCTAAACTCCTTGATCAGTTGTTAAAGAGTGAGAGAATCCAATATAAACAAATGAATGATAATGACTATAATAGACATAATATACTATGTAAAATTGCAAAGAATCTAGCTCTTTCAACCAAGGATGACCATCTAGTACCCAAGTATTTCAAGCTTGTTCATTTCTACCACTATCATCATCTACTAGGTCATGATACTAAGTTCTTCCTACCTCTCAAGAATGACTTGCATAAGATGGTAGACAATGGGGAATTGGTCATTAACTTAGTCAAACCATAAAACCAATCCATGTAGATCTACAAGGATTCATTGAATGCTAACAATAGTTCATATACCATAGCAGCATTCAATCACAAGAACAATCTAAGACTTTCATGAGAGCCATTCATGATTTAGGTATCTACTTGTAATGATAGGGGTCCTTCAACTTTGTCTAGTTCAAGGTCTCCTTTTGTTGTAAGGATACCATCACCAACATCTCCCAAGGAATCTTTTGTGGTTAGAATACCCCATCCTGCTACAACCAAGCCTATCACTATAACCAAATAATGTCCTTCCATGTTGGCCAATGTAATGACTTCATCTCAACTAAATAAGGACAACAAGAAATCACCAACAAAACAATGTAATAAGTATATGCCAATGCTTAAGAATAAAGATAATAAGAAGGCTAAGGCATGGAAGAAGATGGATCCATCAAAGCCCACTCCTATTTCATCCATTCACATGAGATCTGACACTTAGGCTACTTCAATAAGTTAAACATGAGAGGATTCCAATCCACAAGGGATGGGAAATGAAGCCAAGGCACAATCTCTAAAACATGAAGTTTGGATCCTGTGGTGCATGGAGGAAGTCAAAGCTAAAAAAAATGAAAAACCAATGTTCAATGATAAGGACATATTCTATGTAGTGAAACAGGTTAAGTAATCATTGAAATAGAAGAATATATCCCTTAGCTTGCATAACCTAGTAATGACCTTTGTTTCTCATTGAGAGGACTTGGTGAAGATGTTGATTTCTATTCCTATTAGTAAGGAAATCCCCACTAGTGAAGAGTCCATTCATGTATTAATGGTATCACCATTACCAAAGGAAGAAATGAAGTTAACAACACTAGTTTTTTGCAATTGCAAGGTCAAGACCAACCCCCAAGATGCTAAGACAACCAAGACCCCTCTCTACATAACAATAAGAGGTGGACAATACAAGGTACATAGTGTACATGTGGATGATGGGGTAGCCACCAAAGTAATATTTTATAACATTATTAAATGTTTGGGTTTAATAGAACACATGCAATAAACATTTAATTTTCTCTTAAATCCCTTTGTGGATCTTAGGTTGTGGTTAAAGGATCAATCTCTTTAAACTTTATGGTAGAGGAACAATTCCCCATGATACAATTTCTTGATGGTGAAAGAGCTATAATGATTCATTCTCATCCTGAATAGGACTTGACTAGCTCAATTATGAGCTATTTCCTTACCTGTCCACCAAGAGATTCACTTACATCATGAGGAAGATGATATAATTATCCATGGTGATAGTGTAGTTTCCATGGCAGGTAACAACATTGGCATAGAACAACGGTTTGAAGTGATGTTTCAAAAAGAATCTTATACTATCGATGATGAAGTCCAAAGGCCTAATAGAGTGTAAGAGGCCCAAATACACAACAATGAAATCATGGATGCACCATGGAAGGAGGTCCTCTTAAACATGATTAGTGAAGGGAACAAGAAATACAAAATTGTCCAATGTAGGCCATACACCATTCCCAATCTTTCAAAGATTATGAAAAACATGCACAATTGATGCATGTTTCCTATTTGCATGCTCTTATATCCATAACCATGTAGCCTTCATTTTCTTTAGCCTTTTTAAACCTAGTTTCAATATTAGTTACACATTTTGCTTTATGTTACTTTTTTTTACCATGTTATGACCTAACTTTGCACATAGCCTAGAGTTTATTCTTGTTTATATTTTACCCATTATGCCTTATATATTTTAGAAAATAAAATATCAAAAATACCATACAAAGATTAAAACCTAAAAAATTCTTAGAAACTTTAAAACACAAAGCTGATTAATATTTTCTTTTTAACGCACATGGCCTTCTAAGACCTAAAACTGACAAAATTATTGACCTCCAAGTCCTAAAATTGTCAACATTGAGGCCATCCATTTCCTAGAACTAGTAAAGCATAATTGATTTCCATGGCATAAAATTGGCAAAATGCATGTCCCGCTAAGGCCTTAAACTAGAAAAATTATTTCCCACCATGATCTAAAACTGGTGATGCATATGGCTCGCCATGGCTAAAATTTTGCAAAAATTTTATTACCTATTATAGCCCATTACAACCTAGTTTATGGTTTAGTTGCCTAATTGATTTGCATTTTTGTGACCACATAAGTTAACCAATTTAGCCTTATGACATGAACAAACATGTAAAAAATATAACATGTATGAAAAATTTAAGCATTAAAAGTTATAAAAAAAATTAATATTTTAAAAAAATAGTAATCAAAATTTCTATAAAAAAATAACCAAGGTTACATAGTATGACAATAGTTTACACAATGCATAAATATAATAAAACGTCTCTCAAGAAAAAAAGGATAAACCTAGCCACAACATTATAATTTCAATATCATAATAACAACATCAAGAATAATGATAAAGATAGTCAAAGATAATAATCAATGAATGGTGCTAAGATGCAACTAGAGGGGAAAGAGGAGCATCTTCAACATCATCACTACTAGGTCCACTAGTATCACTTGGTACCTATACCATAATAACATAAGTTTAATTAATAATTAGCACAATATGAAATCAAGTTATATTAAATCAGACTAAATATAAAACATGCTAATAAAAAATAAAACAAGCAAACCTAAGAAGACTTGGTTACAACATCCTTCGTGGGAAAGCCCTGAAGACCAACCTCTATACAATGAATAATTTGATCCTTGGTCATGTGGGCCTAGTCCACCTCCCTAATATTAATGGCTATTAGGATGTTTCTCTCATTGATATTGGTCCATGCAGGTCGCTCCCATGAAAATGTAGCAATATTTACCTTCCCATAAGTAGTAGAGACATGAGGAGTTAGGAAATTAGACACCATTAGACAAGTTTCAAATAATTTGAATGTGTTGTATGCTTGAATCCCCTTCATGAATAGCTCCAACTTGAGTTGTTCAGTGGACTCCTCCTACAACCACTCAAGATAGGCCTCATGTTTTGCCTTATACTTTTTCTTATCGTCTCTTTGTTTTCAATCCCACTCAAGGACGCAAGTACAATAATCCCTCCACTTTCTAGTCTTTTATGCTAGTAGGTCCATCTCCAACTTTTTCTCTATGACTTTCTTGGAAAGATTAACCTTGCAATGGATAGCATTCCAATACCATGCCCATGTTATCTCCTTGATTCACAAGGAGTCCCTGTTAGCCAAATGGGCTTCCACAAACCCCTTATGATATTGGAGATCCATAATTACCTCAACCTATCTCTTAGTTTCGATTTTCAGCACCATAACTCATTCCCATAGAAACTTATTGGAATGTTGGCACTTTGTCAAAGTTTTAGCACATGAAAGTGCACATCCAATGATACTTTCATAAAAATTTTGTGGCACATTCTTCACTTTGAGAGGTAGGATAGGCAATGAATCAATCTCCATCACATGGTTAGAAGCCCATCCAACCTTAGATACTGCAAGTAATATAACAATAAAACATACATATTAAAAATAATAAGTAACAAAGATAGTCAAAAAATTCTAAGCCAATAAGATCTCATAATCATAAAACCTACATGAACAAAAAAAATGCATAAAAAAAGTAAAAATCAATAAAGGTAAAAGAAACGAAGGTTCTTACCAACATCAGAAGTAATTTATTGCAACTGATCAATCCTATCTTTAGCTACCTGATGCATGAACTCCATATTATCAAGAATCATTGCCCATTGTTTTATGTGGAATGTAGAGGTTGAGGAACTTGGCTAAGGATCAGGAGTTGCAATAGGCATAACTATAGCTTATATAGTTAAAAATAACCTTTAAACACAAAAATATAAAATGAAACATATAAAAAAATTCATAAATACCTAAGATGTCATATGGGATGATAGTGGGAGGCTCACCTAGCTATGAACCATGAAATATAGCATCACGGTTATCCAATGAAACACTGGATAACCACTTGTCCTCATGCTACTATAGAAACTCTTTCTCCAAGAATATCTACTTTTCCTCTACTACCATTGCTTGGGTGCTAGTTCTTGTTGCTTGTCTATAGGAACAACAAAGACAAAACATAGAACAACATAGTACATTTTTCCTAAAACAAAATAACAATTTAGCCTTATAACATAAAACATAAAATGAAAACCAACTTAAAAATAATACAAACAAAAACATACCTCCAACCACATGATGTGCTTGATTGAGTTTAATGAGAAGCCTCCTCTTCATGGGTTGCTTAATAATTGGTGTTGCTTCATTAACCATAGGCCTATTAGGCTTCTCTCTAGCTATTTTATCAACTTTAGTGCATAACTCCTTGGCCTTCTAAACATTTCCTCAAGAAACTTGGAGGTCAGTCCCCATGCTATTAGGGAAGGCACAATGTGCACCACTAAAATGCTTAGTGGTGTTAAACAGTGATTTCCCAACATCCTCTAGTAGGTTCTCAGCCTGCATGATGGGATAAACAAGTTTTACCCAAGGCTTAGAAAGTTGAGATGGGTCTTGAAATATCCATTATCCATCCTTTTGCACCACCAAGAACTCAAAAATGCTTTTGAGATATGCCACAAAGAATGCATAGTTCATGTGGCACATCATAGTGAGGGCTTTCTAGAGTTTTAGGATTTTCCCTTATATCCTAGAAACCAAGAAAGAAACCTAGGTAAATTGAACATATTCAATGAGAACCATTTTCATGATCCATGCCTATTCAATGTTGATGATCTTCTTTCATGCTAGCAGCTTTAGAAATGCCCAGAACTATAATAATGGGTACATCTTCTTAGCCTTTGCTTGTTGAAAATGATCTAGGTATAGTTTAGAATGGCCACAGTGAGCATTTAGTCATTCTTCCACCTCCTCCAAATGGCCTACATCCTTTTCCAATTTGGTAGCAAATTTCATGTCCTCACGATGGATACCAAACAAGTCATTGAATGTAGACTCATCGATCGCCAAGGTGATAGACACATAATGGACTTGAGTGAAAAATTTATTCACTCCTTTGTTCGAGAAGTCAATGATATTCACCATTTTTGGAGTGTATATGATTGGGCTAGGAGCCATGAAAAGATCAAGAAAACTTGCACTAATAATATTTTCTTAAACATTATTAGGTGCTTGACTAGTTAACTAATGTTGTGTCAGATCCACCTCACCAAACTTGAGGATGAGTGTATCGTTAGTACATCCTAAAGTGATCAAGATGATGCTAGAGGAAGAAATAGCCCCTACAACACATGGAAAATAGCCCGTTAGGTTAGGCATAGACACATGTAAAAACAAAAATATAACAAATATAACCAATTAAAATAGAATTTATATTCATACTAAGAAGAACACTTAAATAATTAAGGATTAAATAACCTACAAATCTGTAGCCATGAAAACATTGACATAGCATAAAAAATAAAATATAATAGAGAAAAAGAATTCTTATGTTGCGTGTTTAATGAAGATAGTGTGAGAATACTAAGGGGTATATATGTCTCTACACTAAAATTAGGAATTTCCCATTAACTATGAGGTATCACATTTACCAAGAACCTATGATAGGCTTTGGCGTAGTGTGTGGTTTACCTACAAAAGTTGTCTTTGAGCTACTCCATTATGGTGAGCCTCACCACATGGCCTTTTGTAAATACTCCTAGTGCTCTTTGGGCTATAAGAAAGAGTTGGTCACTCTTGATCAACCCATGGTCATCAACCCTATAATTACAACCATGTCAACCAAAAAAAAAATCATTACGTCAAAATATCCTAAGAAAATCAAAAACAACTTAATTTTGCACTTACCTCTCAAAATGGTAATAGTGCTAGGAGGGTTTTGAAATAACTTGTTGGCACAATGATCAACCAGGAATGTGTTGTTTGCATTGTATTGAATGAATTTGGGCATATCCTAGATTTTGGATAACTTATATGTCCCTTCGGCATATATGTTGTCAAATTGATCACCCTTGACATGAGTTTTAGGAACATCATATAAAATTGATGAGCAAGCTAGTAGAATAGGGTAGCAAGGTTTCTATAATGAATGTTAGTATCTGCAAAGCCAAGTGTGACCACAACATCATACTAATGTTTTGAGGCAAGTAGGCTAATAACTCCCTTTTCCCTAGTTAGAACCATAAGGAGCCATGCTCCAACACCATGTCCATAGGTGGGGTGTTGGACCCTAGTGTGTGAATGCATCATAGGAGCCCCACTAGCTCAATCACTGTCAAGATTGATTTCCAAAAATCCTTGCACAGTACAACAACAATAGCCATTAGAATCATGAAGAGCCATAACTCAAAATGAACAAATAATTAAAACACCATAAAAAAATCATGTTTCAAATCCCATTTTTCAGCTTGATGAAAAATTTTATTGTAAATGTAAGATATGTAGCCCATGAGCTACAATCTCACATAATCCAAGTTTGTGGGGTTGAGAAATGTCTCAAAAGTTATTTTTGACTTGCTTTCCAAGTGGAATAAGGTACCTTATGCCTATATTTGGGCTTGGGAAGATCAAAAATTCATTAGGAATGATCGAAATTAGCATTTTAATAGGTTTATGTATAGGTATAGTCCCAATTATTTTAGAGTCATTAATTTCATTTAGGAACCTCAATACCATTCAGGAAGCTCTATTCCATTCTGAAAGGTGATGCAATTTTCCAATTCCAATATAGTGTAATCAACACAAAAAACCAATGGAAATGCAATTTTGGAACTATTAGGATTATTCATTTTGGAATAGTAGCATTATCCATTTCCATTTTCATTCTTCCAATAGTGGCCAACATAGTCATCTCAAGTCTTCAATAGTTGCACATTGCCAAGGTTAACAAAGTTTTCCAATAGGAATAACACTTCACAGTGGGATTAGCATTTCCCAATGGGAAAGGAATTTTTAAACTATTTTTGTAGTTCCCAACATTTTCCCCAATTTCCTACCTTTTTCACATTTTCCATAATTTTTGGCATTTCCAAACAACCTTAATGTAGTCCATCAAAGATAGCATAGTGAGGATGGTGCTAGAGTGGTCATAAAAGCTTGTTAACTATTTATAGTGAAAGGATGGATTTTGTGATCATGGTGTATTCCAAACTTACTATAAATGGTAACTATGCTAAAAATTGTAACAACTGCAACTTTCAAATTGACATCAATTTATCAACAATCATGATAGTGGTGCACAGATCCAAAAATAACCAGTTGCACCCTATATAAACCCAATGTGAACAACTTATTCCAATCTAAAATTTTGACAAGCAATAGCCTTTTTTGCATTTTTAGAACCAAAAATTCCCATTAAAACTTTTCAACATCCTTGATAGTAAAAACTAGTATCTACAGTGGGCACAAGGACTCCCATGTGATACCATTGCTCCAAATGTCTAATACCAATTCTATAGCCATATTGTAGACCCTGGTGGAAACAAGCAGGGATTGCTGGGAATGGGAATTAGAAAGAATCTAGATTGTGGAGTTGACACAAACCACAACTTGCCATCTCCAATAGACTTGAAGCTCTTGCAAGCAACTTCTTATGCTCTTAACACAAAATCTATACTTTGTGAGCCTTATTCTTTATTCTCCAATGAAATAAAGTTATAGTGCATGTGGTGCAAATTTTAGTTTACATTTTTATTTCTATTATTATTTTTATTTTGGATCTATAACTTCAACTTCATTTCTATTTACATGTATGTTTTCATTTTCATTTTCATTTTTTATTTCATTTACATTTACATTTTCATTGTCATTTCTGTTTAAATTTTTGTAAGTCCCTAGGTGATCGGCCAGACCATCTCAGACACCTTGAATCCTATTTTTATAGGCCCTTGGGATTTAAGGTTAAAAGTGTTCTAGCACTTGGAATTTTCATTTTTCCATTCCAACAGCTAAATTTTCTAGGTCCAATAGTTTTTTGGTACTAGAAGGATGGCCTCCCCCTAAATTCTTGGCCATAAACCCTCTTTCATTTTTTCCCAACACCAAGTTTGCTATGTTTTCAACTCTTTTTCCAATTCTTTTATTTCATGAAAACCAACATTTGCTATCCAAACCTCTTTCTCACAAATTTGAGCATAGTTATAGTAATTAAGTTAGGTTTTCCAACTATATTTTCATAGCATCTGCTAGATTCCTTAGAACCACTGTAGTTCAAATATAAACCTAATTCTATTTGGGAAGTTCTATTTCATTCAGAAGGTTCTATTCTATTTGGGAGACTCTATTCCATTTGGGAAGCTCTATTCAAATTGAGAAGGTATATTCCATTGGGAAAGCCCAATTCCATTATTAGGAAACTACTTTTTATGATTTTCACCACTCAATAGAAGTTTCCCATAAAGTTTTCTCCCATAAAGTTTTCATTTCTAGTCAACTATGTTACTTAATTTTCCAACTTATTATATTTTTACCAAAAATAGTAAAAAAGCTAAAATTAGATTTTTGACTATGTCATTCAGCTAATCAATCATACTATCCTTCAAGTTCACTAACAATAGGTCCAACCAACAAGCTATAAGGGTATATGACCTCAAGGAACCTACCATGATTAAGTGTAGATAATTATTAAGGCCTAGGGGGTGATGTCTTGATTTCTTTATCATAAATGAAGACCACTACAACTTCATTTATGTCAAGATTTAGGCTAGCATGTTGATTCTATGTATGGAAGTAGAAGCCAAGAGAGAGTATGAACTTATACATCATGATGGAAAGGAGTATATTCCTTTCACATATGACTAAATATCCTTCATTGAAACATATTCATTCAACCTCTCTCAATTAATTAAGATAGATAATGGAGAGGGAAGGGCTAGCTTAGATGAGTAGCAAGAGAAGGAGGATGCGTTTGGGATAGAATTTGAGTTGGAAAACATCTTAGATGGGTTATTTCAAAAATCAACCCTCAATGCCATAGTTCCTACCTTTATCTCTCTCACCTCTTCCATTAGACAAATGCACCAATGATCCATCTCCTCTTACCTAACCATGTTTAGGCCCTTGCTAGTCATCGCCATGCGCAAAACACAATTTGTATCATAGCCCATAGCCTTCCATTTCTCCATGTCATTTACTACCCAAACTCAATTAGTGTGATTTTCATCAGTAGTTCTCACTACCACTAACCCTCTAACCACCTAAATGGGATTCACCATAGGACCCCAAGTAACCCAGTGGTCACAAAACCCTTTTGTCCCATTTGTGCTCTAGATACTAGCACAAATGTCTTTCTTGTTTTTTGGCCTACTAACCACCATGATCATATAACCTCTCCCCTCAGTACTACAACTAACAATGAGGTCACAAGCATTCCAATAGGTACTTTATCCCTTCATGCAAACCCACAACCAACAAGGGCACTCCAGGGCCAAGATTAAGCCTTTTAAATGATCTAGGACCTAATTGAAGAGTTGAAGATGCTTAAGGCCTCTACATATCGAACTATTAAAATCATGGGCTTTTATCAAGATGATCCCATTAGTCATGTGTTCATACCTTTAATTCTTCCTCTTGGTGTCCCCATCCCTTATTTTAATAAATAAAATGATAAAGGTGATTCCAATGTGCATCTTATAACTTTCTACTCCAAGTTCTTATTGTTACAAGCTTGGCCTCACAAAGGCATGAGGATATTCCCTATGCTCCTTATGGGAAAAGCACTTGACTGGTACCATGCCCTACCAAAGGGGATCTATATCATCCCTTGAAGAATTGATTGTATAATTCATTAACTACTTCAAGTACAACCTAAAGCCTAACACCACCCTTGACTAGTTGATGAAGGTCAAGCATGGATTCCTTGAATTGTTGTAGAATTTCATCCAAGGATTGAATGGTCTACTTAATAAGATATCAGAACCTATAGCTAAAACTCACCTTTTGACTATATTTAAGGGGGTAAGTAACAAATTAATCAAGTCTAAACTATACTACCTTGACCCACGATCACTAAGTTAAGCCTTCTCCTAGTTTAGAAACATAGAGGATGTTGTGGAGGCTAGCCATGACCCTGCCTATGTGGCATACAAAAATAAAAACACATGAACAAATAAGGAGATGGGTAAGTAGAATAATGTGGTAGTGGCAATGGTAGCCAAAGAGACTAAGAAAATCAATTAGATTTCAAGAAACAATCAAGCTAATGTCCCTATTAGTAATCAAAATAAACAATCCTTAACATCTAGGGCCATTTCATCAACTACTTCTAGATCTAGCATTTAGTGGAACGATAGAATGGAATACACTAGGTTGCCTTTGAGACCATCTAAGTTTTAAGACTAAATTTTAAAGACTGAGAGGATCCAATATAAGTAGATGACTAAAAATTCCCTCAATAGGCATGATAGGCTAGGTGAAATAGCCAAGGACACCACTCAAGCAACTAAACATGATCCTTAGGTACCCAAGTATTTCAAGATTGATAGCTTTTACCACTATCATCAATTGTTTGGTCATGACATGGATTTCTATCTTGCATTGAAAGATGATATACAAATGATGATAGAAAGGGGAGAGTTGGTTCTAGATGCTTCTAATCCTATTTAACCTTAAAACCATTTGTTGCATTTGGACAAAGACTCATTGAACACTAATAATATCTCATACATCATATTAGTATTCAATGTTGATGACAATTGAAGACCTACGAGGGAATTGTTTCTGATTTAGGTACCCCCTCTCAATAGAATAGGCTCTTCAGATTTCACTAGTTTAAGATCCCCTTTTGTTGTAAGGATAAAATCATTGATGTTCCCCAAAGAGCCTTTCATCATTAGGGTGCCCCAGCCTATTACCACTGAGTCTACCATTATAACTAAATAACACCCCTTGTGGTGGCTAACATCATAGCCTCATCCTCATAAACAACCAATGATAATCAAAATGCCTCAACAAAGTACAGGAAGAAGCCTAAGAAAATGCCTAACAACAAAGGTGACAAATAGGTCAAGGCATGAAAAGAAGTGGGCCTACCAAAGCCCACTCCCATATCATTTGTACCCATGACCTCATCAACCTAGGCTACTTTAACAAGCAAAGCATGAGAGGACCTTAAGAGCCAAAAGAAAGAGAAAAAGGAGATGCCACAACAGCAACATCCAAAATATGAACTGTACATTTTGGAGTGCATGGAGGAAGTTAAGCATAACTGGGTTGATAAGCCCATGACCAATGATAAAAACTTCCTATGTGCAATGGAAAAGGTCAAGTAGCCTTCGAAATAGAAAAATATAACCTTGATCATATATGACCTATTTATGACTTTTGTTATACATTAAGAAGCCCTAGTCAAAATGTTGACTTCTGTCCCTTTTAATGAGGATATTCCCACTAATGAAGAATCCATCCATGCAGTAATAATGCTTTCTTCACCAAGGGAGACAAAGTCAACATCGCTAGTGTTTCGTGATAGTGAAATCAAAGCTAGCCCTCAAAATGGCAAGGTGACCAAGGCTCCTCTTTTCATTACAATACAAGTAGGATAGTACAAGGTGCATCAAGTTCACATAGATTATGGGGCTACAACAAACAACATCCCTTATACCATAGTTGAATGTTTAGGCTTGATATAATAGATATACCATATGATAACATCAACTTTTAAGTCCTTTAATGGATCATAGGTTGCTATTAAGGGGTTCATCTCTTTAGAATTTGTGGTAGTGGAGTAGTTCCCTACCACTTATAATTTCTTGATGGTAGAAAAAACACTAGGGTTCAACCTCATCCTTTGAAGATCATTGTTAGCTCAATTGCAAGCTGTATCTTCACCTATCCATCAGGAAACTCACTTTTCTTATGAGGGAGGTAAAATTATCATCCATGGTGATATTTCAATTCTCCTCATGGTTAGCAACATGAATATAGAACATGGATTTAAAGTGGAGTTTTAGGAAGAAACTTCCAACTATGAATTCAAGCAACTTGAGGTTGTGGAAAAAGCTAAAAACAATAACAATGGACTAAGAGACATGCTATGGGGAGAACTCCCCTTTAACATTACTAGTGAAGGGAATGGAAAGTACAAGATTGTGATAAATAGGTTGTATACATTTCCTAAAATTTGAAAGATTAGGAGACATTTGCACAAGTAATGTACATCCCTGATCCTTCAATCTTATCCCCTTATGACCTTGTAACCATATGTACCTATAGCTTGTTAACTTAGATTTTATTTTGTCTATTTATGTCATTTTATTTACATTATGTTAAACTTTCTTTTGCATATAGGCTAGGAGTTTATCTTCTATTTGAATTCTATCTTTTTAGCATGATATAAACATGAAAAAAATCATAAAAAATTTAAAACCTATAAATCCATAAAAATTTTAAAACATAAAATAAACAAAAGCATATGTTTCCTTTTAATTTGGGCCCACTAGGGCCCAAATTGTCATAAACATAGGCCCACCATGGCCTAAAATTGACAAACTAATGAATGATTATAACTTACTATGACCTTAAACTAGTAATATGACCTTCCATGTCCTTAAACTAGCAAACAATCTTATAACTCATTTTCATTCTGATTTATAACCTTGTTACCTAATCATTTAAGCCTATTTATTGTGTTAAGATACTATAACTAGTTTATCCAATGTAGCCTTAAAACATAATTACAACATGAAATCGTAATATAACAAAGATGATAGAAAAATATAACCAAATATTAAAATTAAAGCTGAATGTTGAAACATCTATAACATAAAAACTATAGCCACATAATGTGGAAAAAATTTCTAAATAATAAACCATCAAATAATAACCTATATCTAACCAAATAATTGGCTAACATTAGCTATACATCATCATCAAAGGTAAAATCAAATCCACAAAAAATAACTGAAACTAGAAATCATGATAGAGATAAATAATGATACTAGGGGGCATCTAGAGAAGGAGGTGGAAGATATTTTTCATCCTTGTCACTAGGGTCAACAATATCACATGGTGCCTATGACATGACAACATAAAACTGATTAGTAACCTATGCCTCTCAAACCAATATTAATAACTTAGAACATAATAAAACCAAAACTAGAACAAGTAAACTTGAGATGGTTTTGGAGCCACATGTTCTATGGGGAAGTTCTAATCATCAACATCTAGACCATGGAGGAGCTAATATTTGGTCATGTTGGCCTAGTTAATGTCCCAAAGATTAATACCCATGAGGACATTCCTCTTGTTGATGTCACTTCATGTGGATGGCTCATGTGAAAACATGGTGGTAGTTACCTCCCTTGAGAGACTAGTGATCTAGTAGGTGGGGGAGTTGGCTACAACCATGCTATTTGCAAACATCTTATAGGTATCCTCTACATTTATCCCCATGATAAATATCTCCAGAAACCACCATTTTATAGACCCCACCTATAGCCAATTGAGGTAGGAATGCCACTTGACCTTATACATCCTTTTGTTACTTTTTTGTGTTTGACCCTAGTTAAGGACTAAAGCATAGTAATTCTTCCACTCATCAGCCTTATAGTTTATCAAATCTATGTGAATCTTTTGTTTTGTTACCTCTTTGGCAAGGGAAACCTTTCCATGGATCACATTTCAATAATAGACAAAATTTATCTCCTTTATCCATAAGGAGTCCCTGTTGGTAACTTGGGCCTTCACAAACTACTTCTAATCTCTAATATCCTTTACCTTATCCTTCAACGTGTTGTTCTTCCTCTTTAAATCACAACTTGTTTTCATTAAAACTTGTTGGAGCATCTACATTCCCACAAAGATTTGACACATGAGAGTGCACATCTAGTGACACCCTCATATAACATATGTTGGACATTTTCAACATCTGGGGATAATGCAGGTAGTATGAAAACCTCTACAGGTTGGTTAGGATCCCATCTTAGTTAAGGTATTATAACCAACATAATACAATAAAATCTAACATGTAAAACCCATTAATAACTAGAAATGAAAGATAAAAAAAATTGTATAACCATAGAAACCATGTGAAAAAAAAAGTATGTAAGTGATAAAGTAAAAATGGGTTAAAACTCTTACCAAAATCAAGAGCCATCTACTCCAACTAGCTAACCATGTCTTTGGCTATGCCTTGCATGACTTCAAACTTATTGGATGTATCCACCCATGGTTGCCTGCGGAAGATGGAAGTGGAAGCTTTGGCTTGAGGCTCTTTGGCTACAACAAGCATAGTAAGAAAATTAACAACCATGGAAAAAGTCAAGAATTAAACAATGAATAATAATATATGTAACATATAGAACTAAAAATCATAACTACCTATGATGCCCTCGAATGAGAGGGTAGGGGGTTCACCTAGCTATGGATCTTCAAACAAGGTAACAAAGTTATCCATGGAAGTATGGGGTAAGCCTTCATTCTCCTAGTGTTACAATGCCTCATCTTCATAATGTTATGATACTTCCTTCTCTTAACATCACAATGCCTCCTCTTCATGACACCTTTGCTCCTCCTTAGCCACTACTAGTATTGCCATGGCTTCTTATTCTTGCTTCTTATCTACAAGAACACCAATCATAAAACATAGAACAATTTAGCACATTTCGCCTAAGATAAAATCATTAAATCAACTTAAAACCATAACTTTAAAATAAATTAACAAGAAAATAATAAATACAATAGAATATAGCTCTCACATCATGTTGCATCCCCTTAATATTGATGATCAACCTTCTCTTTAAAGTGTCCTTGATCATTGGTGTTGTCTTATTGACCAAAGGCCTCTTAATTTTTTATCTAGCCAAATATTTAGCTTCAACAAGTAACTTCTTAGCATTTTTGATGTTTTCATGATTAATTTGGGGGTCTTGCCCCATGCTATTAGGGGATGCACAATGTCTATCATCAATCCCCTTGGTGTTAATGCATAGTGATTCACCTACAACTTTTGGTGGATGCTAGCCATGAGTGGTTGAAACAAGGTGCTTTACCCAAGGCTTGGTGAGTTGGAATGGGTCTTGTGTCACCCATCAACCATCCTTCCTCACCATAAGAAACTTAGCAAATCTCCATAGATAAGTTGTAAAATGTGTGAAATGCACATGTTACTTCGTCTTAAGATTCTCCTTGCGCTTTAGGATTTTCTATTATATCCTAGAAATCAAATGAGTAGTCTAGTTGAATTGGGCATCCCTAGTGAGGACCTGCTTCATGGTCCATGTCTATTCCACATTCAAGATCTTCCCCTATGATAGCAACTTAGGAAATGCATAGGATCAGAATAATGAATATATCCCCTTATCCTCAAGAGATTGGAATTGTCTTAGAGAAAATCCCTTACTGCCACGATGATTATTTAACCATTCCTCCAACTTTTCTTAGTGGTCAACCTCCCTCCCTAATTTGGTGATCATTAGCATGCCATAATTTTGGATACCAAAAAGGTCACTCAAAATGGATTCATTGATACAGTCACTCTGTGAACATGAGTGACAAACCTTTTGACTTCTTTGTTGAAGAAGTGAATGATGCTTAACATATCCATAGTGAGGACGTTTGCACTTAGGAAGATGAAGAGATCAAGCATTCCTACATGAATGATCCTCACTTGAATAGACTTGGATGCCTCATTGATTAACCAATGTTGCATAGGTTTCACCTCACCAAACGTAAGGATCAAGATCTCATTAGGACGTCTTGAGGTAATAACCATAACTGTAGCTGATGGAGTAACCTCTATGACAGAACAAAAATAGGTCCATTAGTCTTGATGTAGGTGTGTCATGTAAAATAAAATGTAATGAATATAGCCAATTTAAAACAAAACTAATACAACCATTTAAACAACCAAAACAAAAATAACCCAATAACTACATAGCTTGGAGAATGTTGACATAAGAATAACCAAAATTAATAAACAATAGTACTCACTTTGCTATAGCCACCATTGGAATCCTTGAATAATGAAATAAATACCTATAGCCAACAAAATTAAAATGAATAACCATTTACTGTACAAAATATACCAAACTTATACCAGAAAATAGCCAAAAACAAAAACCCCACTTGACACATCCTAATAGAAACTACCATATAAAATTAACCCTAAAGTGAAATTGAATGGCTAAAAAATATAATAGAAACAAAAATAGTAGAAAATTATCCTATAACCTTAAAAAAATTAAAAACATAAATGTTTTCTTAGAAAAAGATTCACAAGTAGCATTGATTTTTTGGTTGAGAAAAGTAGAAAACCCATGATATTCATGGAAGAAGTATTTATAACTTAATCTAAACAAATCCCAAAGCCTAAGTAATGATGAAAACAAATAAAAATAACCTAAAACTGTAATGGAACTTTTATGAAATTCCAAATGGATGAATACATAGGTCTAGATCCAAAAAATGAAATTCCTGACATAAACCTAATAAATAGAATACATGAAGTAAATGAGAAAAAAGGTTAGGGTATGCACCTGGGAAAAATTATACTAGAACCTTCACCAATCCTAGGATGAGGAAGGTGTGATAGGCCTTGCTTAGTTGAATTAGCCATTTCCAATGTAGGGTGCTTGGTGGAAGCCTTCTTTTTTATCATGGTGTAGAGAACATGTGTAGAAAATGCTAAGAATTCTTGGTTTTTAGCAACATTACGATGACTACACTGGCACTAAAAGCAAGAAAAAATAAAACTATAATGGCCTTGCCAATAGTGGCAGTAATAGATCTCTCAATTAGGGTGTAGTAGCTACGAGTGTAAAATGTGATAATGATTTTGCAAGATTTTCCAAGAAAACCAACCCTTAAACATAGAAATTCACATGGAAACCCTAATTTCCATCCACCACTCCCACTTCACTTGGTGATGGAATTAGCAATTAGGAACTATATTGGGTTATGAGAAGATTTTTCATCAAAACATACTAATTCCATGTGGGTCCAACTAGATGCTCCCAAAAAACCTAAGAACACCATGACTATGCTAAAGATTTTGGTTCTCAAGGCTTGACTATGCTAAGGTTTGCACTCATGGAAACCTTGGGATAAGTGTCATTTATTATACATCCTCCAAAACATAATTTCTAGTCCTTAAACCATAACAAGAGCTCCATGGTCAGGTTAGAAAAGCAAGTGTTAACATAGGTTTAAGCTGAGTTACTATGAACTTTAAGATTCATGAAACAATTGGATAGTCCATGAGACTATGTTGGGCATTAGTTGTGACTATGCTAGGCCAACATAGTCCAATGAAATAGAATGCATTCACCATTAACCCCTTAACATTACACAACAACCCAAGAGGCCTATGGACAAAATTAACAACTAGATGTCAAAACTAGCAGTCATTAGGCATAGGAATGGTATCCAATCTTGATATGGATTGGATGTATAGTGTGACTAGGTTGGGCAACAACATGACTATGCTAGCCCAACATAGTCTAGGATGGAATAGACTTCTCCTAGTTTATCTAGCCTTTAATTAACTATAAATAACCATGCCATCTCCACAAACCCTATTCTAAGCTCTTGACAGCCTTGGAACATGTTGAAATTCACCAAATGGAGTCAAAAGTCCATGGTTTTTCATGACTATGATGGGGAAACCTAGTGACAATGTTGGCCCAACATAGTTATAAGGTTTATGAGAAAAATTGATCATGTAGACCAACATACACCTCCAAAACATTACCTTAGGATATTCATACCTTCCCAAGATCCCTAGTGATCTCAAATTTCTAACCAGTCAACCAAAAACCTTGAGAAAACACATGAAAATCCATTTTCCAAGTGTGATTATGTTGGGAATGGGGTGACTACATTAGGTTAGTGTATTCATAGGAGGTACCTAACATAGTCCACTCATAACCTTCAACTAAAATATTTGCAAGCTCAAATTCACATCATGAGATCTCAAGAACATCCCAAACAAAGCATAGAAGTAAGATTTCATCATTTCCCAATTCAAAATCCATTTTGAATAGTAACTATTCTAGGCTACTATATTGACTACCAATTCCTAGCATAGTCCATCTACAAAACTTGAAATAATTTATTTTCCAATCTAACATACCTTCTAAGAGCCTTAAAACCTAGCAAAGCTAAAGACCAATATAAATCTTACAAATTTATCTTATTTTCCATACCTCGAAAGCTCAAATATGCTAAGGGATGGTGTGACTACACTAGGCCAATGTAGTCAGTAACAGAGCCTAGCATAGTCCACTCAAAGTTGTCCAAAATTTGTAGTAAGGGACACAAATCCACTTTGACTAACTCTAGAACCTCACCAAAGCCTCTTTGGCCATGAAACTCATTTTTTTCAGCATTTTTTGTAGTCTTGAAACTCAAATATGTTGAGGTATAATGTGAGTACACTGGGTTAGCATAGTCACTATTAGAGCCTACATAGTCCACCTAAAACTAATCAAAAGTTATCAAAAATAGCTAAAATTTCATTTTTGGTAAATCCTAGGGCACAAATAAAGCTAATTTTTCCCATAAAACCAACATCTTCTATCTTCAAAATGCAAACTATGCTAAAAAATGCATGACTACATTAGACCAACATCATGACTAGTGCTACTGTAGTCCATATTTTGGAGTCCAAAATAAGACAAATCTAGTCACTAAAACTCCATTTCCAACTATAGGACCTTATTGAAGCATTTTGGGATCATTAGATCTTGGTACTAAGCCAAAATTTACTATTTTCCATTCCAAATCCCTTAACTACACTTCAAATACTATGACTACATTGGGATAAGGTAGTCACAAGTGTATCCTAGTGTAGTCAACTTTTAAGTATCCAAAGTAGCTTAAAAACTATCCAAATTCATCGTTGGAAGAATCTAGAATCTTGGTGACGCATCTAAGATCATGAAACCTTGCGAAATAAGACAAAGTCCATTATTTTTCATACCAAACTTCTCAACTATGTTGGACACTACATGCTAGCATATTCAAGAGGTATTTGATCATTCCAATATTCAAGAAACCATCAAAACTAGTAATTTTTACACTAAAACCCTAGCTAATGGCCCCAGTGATCCTATTAGTCCATTAGCATAGTTGATTAAGCTTTGAAACTTGCTAAAATTCACTTTCCATGGAGGACTACCTTAAGGAGGCCCGCAACTATGCTAGCCTAGTATAGCCACATTAGGAACCCATTTTTTTGGCAACAATAATAAGTATTATAACACTCACAATGATCCAAAATTGAATAAGGAAATACAAAACCCTATTCCACCTTATCTAGTTATAATTTCATCCTCTTTCAACCCTGAAAACATCCAATTTTCCATGACTACACTAGCACCATGCATGACTATGCTGGCCAAGTGGAGTCAAATGGGAAATACAATAAAACCTACTTTAGTTGCACAAATTTGATCTTGAAACAACCAATTTAGTCCTCAAGTGATCTTATGTTGGCCTAGGAAGTTAATAGAGCTCCAATCCCAACCTAGATATTCCATGAAGTCATTTATTTCATGTGACTATGGTGGAACCTACCATGACTATGCTCACCCAGAGTAGCCATCAATGTAAACATTACTTTTAGCTTTTGAAAGATAGAAAATAGACTTAGATTGAAAGTAACCATGCTGATCCTAGGAAACTACCCATGAATGTTGACTATGTTGGGGAATGCATGAAAATGATAGGCTAGTGTAGTCACCAGTAGATCCTAGCATAGTCACAAGAAAAAATGTTAAGTTTGCCTCAAAATAGCCTTAGAATGAACTCCTTATGTGCCCACACTCCCTTGGAAAATCTATAGCCTTACCCATGGTGTGCTAAGGGCTAAAACAAGAAAAATATAATCTTGTTGACTAGTATTTACTAGGTTTTATTACATGTATCTTGTTTAAACAAACGTGACCTTGTTTCATACTATTTTGACTTATTTTGACATTGTTATGCATTGTTGACGTTCATTACCATCATTTGGCCTCATCTAGCCTGTACATCACTTTAGCTTAATCATAACTACCTTGTTTTCCTTATTATGGCCTCTTCTAACACTTGCATAGCCTTTGATTGGTGTTAAGTGATGGGTTCTAACCATCTTTAATTATCATTTGATACCATGTAACCCTAGTTTGCTAAGGCCTTAAACTAGTAACATGGCCTACTAAGGCCTTAAACTGGAAAAAGTATAATTTTATTCTTCATATATGAATTTATTCCCCATGATTTAATGGGGTTTTATCTTGTTTTAATCTTGCTTGGCCTTTATCCTATCTTATTTACCTTTACCTACATCCCATAGCCTTGGTTGACCTTGATTCATTTTGTGTAACATTAGGATATCATGTGTTTACATATTTACTAATGTATTTTACATCATTTTGGCATTAGTTACTTATTTTTACCTAGGTTCCACTTAATATGCTTATGGTTGATCGAGAGGATTGGAATATGGATGCCTTAAAGTAGATCACCTTGCTTTTGAGCCTAAGTATGTCCCATGGTGATGTTGAATGATGCATTGACTTTAATTGTCTAGATTTTGAGCATGAGAATCTTCTCAATCACATAGGCTTAATAGAGAATCCTCTAGAGTGTTCTGAATACCTAGTAAAAACCCTTGCCCTTGAGGTTGGAAACATTACTAAAGACTCTCTATTTGAGGTTCTTGGAAGCACACATAGTGATGAGGAAAAAATACTAAAACTAAGCTCCTCACTGGAACCTCAACAGGCTCAAGATATCACCAAGGTCCTAGAAGATTACATTAAGGTCATTACTTAGTCATATGAAGATATTCCAAGCTTGTATCCATGTTTAGTCCAACACAACATCATACTTAATCCTAGTATTAGACTAGAGAAGTAAAAAGTTCACAAGATTAGAACTAATTTGGCCTTGGTAGGTCATGATGAAATTACAAAATTATACCAAGTTAGTTTCATCAAAGCTATTAACTACACAGAATGGGTGTCAAACATAGTGGTAGTCTCAAAGAAAAATGGAAGTATTCATATTTGAATAGATTTTTGATACTTAAATAAGACTACTATTAAGGATGATTTCCCTTTATCTAGTATTAACCAACTTATTGATACTATGGCTAGGCATGCCTTATTATCTTTTATAGATGGAATCGTATGATAGAACTAGATTAGAATTAACCCTAAACATCAACTTAGTATGATCTTCATGACCCCTTGGGGTACCGTTTGTCATACCATGATATCCTTTGGCCTAAATAATGCATGGGAAACCTACCAAAGAGTAATGACATATATCTTTAGTGACTATATGCTAAGTCTACTTAATAATTATGTAGATGATAGAGCTATTAAGTCCAAAGTGACTGATGACCATACACATGATCTCAACCTTATGTTAAAATGATGTCTTAAATATGATCTTATGCTTAATCCAAAAAAGTATATCTTTGGTCTTAAAACTAGTAAGATGCTTGGATTTTTAGTATATGAAGTAGGTTATCCTAATAAGGTCATCTCCAATTTGGCAACATTGACTAACCTTAAGGATATTTAGGGACTATAAGGCATATTACAATTTATTTGTAGGTTCAATGCTAGGCTTATAGATAAGTTGCAACCCATGAAACACTTTCTTAAGAAAGGAGTTCATTATGAGTGGACATCTTAATGCTAAGAATCCTCTAAGAACCTTAAGCAAGAGTTGGCACAACTATCAATAGTCTATCCTCCACAAGAGGACAAACTCTTTTGCATATACCTTACTATCTTTGATACATTATTTCCTCTCTACTCTATCAAAAATGAGATGATGAAGTAGAATTGCTAGTATACTACCTTAGCCATGCATTAGCTACCCATGAGACCTAATACATTGAAGTGAAGAAGCATTATCTAGCAATAGTCTTCTCATTGAAGAAGTTGAGATACTAACTCTTTAGGAGCCAAGTCCACATCATTTTCAAAGATAACATGCTTATATCCATAACAACCAACATCCATGAAATTAGTAATATAGCTCAATTGAGAGCCATAACAATAAAGTTTGATCTTCATTAGGTCTCCTAATCCTCAACGAAAGGCCAAGCTACAACTGTACAACTTAGAGTGTTGCTTATTGATGACCATGCAACCATTGACCCTAAATTTCCTGATGAAGATGTCAACACCATTAGATAAGTTATCAAGGGTTATGAGGTTTTCATGCACTTTGATGAAGCTTCAATTACCCATGAGGCCAATGTTGCTACCATCATAACATTTTCATCTAGTGAAATTTAATTCTTCACCTACCGATTTGAGTTTCCATGTACCAATAATATAGTGGAGTATGAGCATTTGATGACCATGGAACCATTGATCGTAAATTGCTTGATGAATATGTCAACATCATTAGCTCGGTTATTGAGGATTATGAGGTTGCCATGTACTTTGATGAAGCTTCAATTACACATGGGGCCAATGTTGTTGCCATCATAACATTTTCATCTAATGAAATCCAATTCTTCACATACCAATTTGAGTTTCCATGTACTGCTAATATAGTGGAGTATGAGTGTTTGATGACCATGCAACCATTGACCCTAAATTGCATAATGAACATGTTAGCACCATTAGCGAACTTATCAATGGTTATGAGGTTGTCATGCACTTTGATGGAGCTTCAATTACCCATGGGGCCAATGCCGCTGGCATCATAATATTTTCATCCACTGAAATCCAATTCTTCACCTACTGATTTGAGTTTCCATGTACCAATAATATAGCAAAGTATCAGTGTTTGATAAGAGGAATGATGGTAGCTTATGACATATGAATAAAGCACTTAATGATCAAAGGTGATTCACAACATGTGGTCAACCAAGTAATAGAGGTTTATGCATGTAAGGCCAAACACTTGCAACCTTATTATGAGCTACTAAGTAATTGTTACAATAATTTATAGACATTAATATTGAACACATACCTCAAAATGAGAATGCTATTGACAATGTCATTGCAATGCTAGCCATTAGTGTGATAGTAGATATGTTTAGTAGGTTGTCCACGTTGATTGTGGTCTGTGACATTCCCATCACATAGAGCACTAAGGATATCTTTGTTATCATAGTTGATATTGCTCCCTCAAAAGGTTGTTATGATGATGTCAAGTTTTATCTTATGCATGGTGATCCTTCATAAGGCCTTACTACACCTCAAAAGGATGTTATACATAAATGATTAAAATAGTATGTCATTATACACAATAACACATTATGTTGATGATCCTAGGATGATGTATCCCTAATATTCTTGGGTAAAATTGAAGCTTGCATAGTCTTAGAGTAGGCTAACAAGGGCATGTATAGGGAACATATAGGACCTAGAGCCATGACAACTATGATCAGATGGCTAGGTTATTACTAGCCCTATATGAAAATCAACTTCCTACTTCCTACATAAGGTTAAAACTTATGATACATGCCAACGGCATAGTAATCTTATACACGTACCACCAACTAAGTTGCACACTACTCAAATAACTTGGCCATTTCAATGTTGGGGGTTGGATATCATCAGACATATAACACCTATGTCTTTCTAGGGCATAGCTTTATCATCACTGTAATTGAATACTTTATGAAGTGGATTGAAGCTATTCTTATAAGAAGGATAATATCTAAACAAGTTTGTAAATTTATACTTGATAGCATAGTAGCCCATTTTGGATACCTATGATCATAGTTATAGAAAATGGATCATAGTTTAGTAGATAGGAAATGAAAGAATTTTGTCACAACCTAAAAATTAAGCATTCTTTCTCATTATCTTATTAACCTCAGACCAATGGAAAAGCTAAAGCAAGAAATAACTCTATCATAAACTTTCTTAAGAAAATGTTGAACAATAGCAATTTCAAGTGGCATGAGTGACTCATCCATGCACATTGGGCCTATGAGATGACATACCAAACCACAATAAGTATAATCGTGTATAGTCTTATTTATGGTTTTGAAGCTATTCTACATCTTGAATTGTTGGTACAGTCACTCGAAGTAACCTTATCCAACTTCTTCAATGATGAATAGAACAAGAAGAAATGTACCATGGACCTAGACTTAGTTGAGGAGCAACGGATGTAAACACTTGCTCATATCAATCACTACTAAGAGAGGCAAAACTAGAAGCATCACCATAACCTAGGTGAACATAAGATCAAGGAAGAAGACATGGTCCTCAAGGCCATTTGAAAAGCATGCAGACAAGTTCTTAGCCAACTAGAAATGACCTTTCTTGATCACTAAGGCCTATAGCAATGTGGCCTATTGAATAGTAGACATGAATGGAAATGAGTTGGCCAATTTGTTCAATCATTCCCATCTAAAACCTTACTACATGTAGCCAATGCAATCCAACCATCAATGTTAATAAAATCTACAACAAATAGCAAGCATGAACTTTCTCTATTTTGCACAATAGATGAATTTTGAAACTTTCTAACATTGGTAACCTTTGGTGGCTTGATTTGCTTTTTATTTTTTATGGAATTATGCATTATACTATAACAACATGTTTTCCTTGGTTGGTTTTCCTATCCTCCTGGAGTTTTGCTTATAGGATGAAGCTTGGAAGTCATTGGAAGGGTGCAACTCATTATGATAATAAGTTTCCATGTGACCTCAACACGTAAGATGCAATGAGTTTATCCTGCTATACCAAAAGTACTTATTTCATATAATTTCCATTATCATTTCCTTGAGCCCAACCCTATAGCTTGATATATCCTTCCTTAACTTAAGCAATAATGATGACCAATGTGTGACACATGCATTGTAGCCATATGACATCCCTTTGTTGTACTCCACTTATTAAGTCTATTTGAATGTAACAAAACTTATTCAATGGGAAGACCATTAATTCTGTCAAGTGTAACACATCTCATTCGATGGAAAAACCAAATTAAAATTGACCTTGGTAATAAAATTCAATGTAGGTTTCAACCTGAAAAAAAAGGGAAAGAAAACTACCAAGAGGTTGAATGATCAGTGAAGCCCAACAAGACAAAACAATGTCTCTAAACACTCAAAGGAAGGAGTCTAATGACCAAAGAAATCTTAGACTGAGTTGTTGGTTCCACAAAAACATTGGAAAGTGACCAACACTTCAAAACATGAAGTGTAAAGCCTTTATCAATCAATCAACTTATCAGTGCCATATCAGAACAATGATGTCAATATTTCAAACTCATTGTTAACCTTGTGCCATTTTCTTATAGCCAATAATAACCTTTACTATAATCTTATCCCATCATCACAAACACTCTTGGGCATGGTTCAACACTATTGAATCAAGCTGGAGGGGAAACGTTGGTGATGGACTTGTAGTGGTGCTTTGTATTCTTTGTCGATGTCTCTTAGATCAATCCTCCAAACATCAACCAAAGGGGCCAATGAAGCACCACCAAAAATTCATGTTACAAATCCCATTTTTCAACTTGAGGCAAAACTTTATTGTAAATGAGATATGTATTCCATGAGCTACAATCTTACATACTTCAAGTTTTTAGAATCAAAAAATGCCTCAAAAGTTATGGTTTCCTCATTTCCCAAGTGGAAAAAGGTACCTTATATCTATATTTGTGCTTGGGAAGGCTAAAAATGCTTTGGGGATGGTCAAAATTAGCATTTTCATGGGTTTATGTAGGAGTATATCCCCAACTGCATTAGAACCATCAATTCCATTTGAGAAGCTCAATTCCATCTAGGAATCTCTATTCCATTTTGAAAGTTAATGAGATTTTTCAATTCCAATCCAATGTAGTCATCACCAAAATCCAACAGAAATGCAATCTTGACACTATTGGGATTTTCCATTTCAAAATTGGTGGCATTTTCCATTTACATTTCCATTTTTCCAACAATGGTGAGCATAGTCATCCCAAGTTTTTGATAGTTGCACATGGCTAGCATAGACAACATTTCCCAATAGGAACAATACTTCCCAGCAAGATTAGCATTTTCCAACTATTTTTGCAGTTCCCAACATTTCCCATTGTATCCAACATTTTTTACAATTTTCACAATTTTTGCCAATGTAGTTAATAAAGTTCGTTTACTATTTATAGTAAACAAATGGGTTTTCGTGGCTATGATGTATTCCAAACTTACTATAAATGGTAACGATGCTAAAAATTATAACAAGTGTAACCTACAAACTAATACCAATCTATTAGCAATCATAACAATGGTGCGTAGACCCAAAAATAGCCAATTACACCTTATATAAACACAACATGAGCACCTATTCTTGTTTGAAAATTTCATAAGCATAGCATTTTTTGCATTTTCACAATCAAAAAAGCCCACTGTAACTTTGCAAAGACCTTGGCAGCAAAAATTAGTATCTACGCTGGGCACAAGGACTTCCATGTGATACCAATACTCCAAAGATGTAATACCTATTCCATAGCCATATTGTAGACCTTGGTTGAAACAAGAGGGGATTGTTGTGAATAGGAATTGGAAAGAATCTAGATTGTGAAGTTGATGTGATTTATAGCCTACTATCTCTAATAGACTTCAGGATCCTGCAAATAACTTCTTATGATCTTATCACAATATACATACATCAAGAACCTTACTTTTTATTCTCCATTACAATAAAGTTGTATTTCATGTTGTGCAAATTTTAGTTTATATTTCATTTCTATGCCTATTTTCATTATGGATCTGAAACTTCAATATCATTTTTTTTTATGTTTATGTTTTTATTTTTGTTTTCATTTTTTATTTTTTTACATTCATATTTATGTTTTCATTGCTATTTTATTTTACACTTTCATAAGACCAACCAAAGTACCTTAAATCAGTTTTCTAGAGGCCCTTGGAACTTAAGATTAAAACTATTTTGGTGCTTGAAATTTTTGATTTTCCATTCTAGTAATTGAATTTTCTAGGTCCAAGAATGCTAAAAGATCAAAATTAGTATGACCTCATTGTTAAAATTTTCATTTAAGTGAAGTAACCAAACTTACAATTTTCAACACTTAGGACCAAAACAAGATAGTAACCAAAATTATGAACAATTTATATATAACAACCAAATAGAACCAAGTAGCCCACCAACAACTGGTTGTAGTTTCATGGTGAAATTTGAATAAAAAATTTTTAAAAAAAATTATGTAGAAACATTGGATCCATGTAAAATAGCTTGTATCCAAAAAATAGTCACAAAGTTCCAACTTAAAATTTGCAAAATTTTTATTAGAAGTCTTAATTAATAGTGAAATAGGCATACTAAAAACTCTAGGAGGGCTAGTAAAATTTTTTTAAAAAATTCATGTGACTATTAAAAACTAAAATAAATCATGTAAATAACCTTAGAAACATTTATAAACAAACAAAAAAATTCATGGATCATAGCAACACTACCTATATAGCCAAGGAAGATTGCAGTTGTTACAACCAAAGCTACAACTGTGCGAGGTAGTTTACACTTGAACCAAATAATGAGAAATTAGAACTAAATTTTTTTTCTAAGTGTAGGGACTATGTATGCATAAAAATTCAATAAAATTTAACATCCATGCTAAAATTCCAGGAATAGAAAAAAATTTAAACTGTAATCCAAAACCTTGACAAAATTTCATAAAATTTTCCCAAAAACCAAAAATTGTAGAAAACCATTGTAGTAACTCACTGATAAAAATATGAAATTTTTTTAAAAATTTTTGAATCATCACTAAACCCTCATAACACCTTTAAGAATCCCAAGGAACCTAGGACATTGTCTAGATAAATTCTCCTAAGTGTCAACGTTGCCCATTTTCATAGGGGTAAAACCATAAAAATAAAAAATTTCACTATGCACTGGTCCACAATAAAATTCATCCAAAAGTAACCATGGACTACAATTTAGTGATTTCATAGCCATTTGGACCAATAAACACCAAACAAGAAATCCATAACCTAAACAAACCAAGACTTCATAACTATTTTTACATAAAAATTGGAAAATTTAAACAAAATAACAAAGAAAAACTGAAAACCCCTATGAAAAGGCTTACAAAAGAATTCAAAAAACTTTCATTAAAATTTAGAATCTAGTGGTTCAACCACCATTTCGACTATTAAAAAACATATAAAAAATCAATGGCCTTAAAAATGGAAAATTCCTAGGCATTTTCTTATAAAAAAATTGAAAAACGAGGTGCTACTTTTGCATCGGAAACAACCAAAATCACACAAAATAGGGTGAAAAAAAATTTATAACCTACATAAATCAATATTAAAGCTAAATAAACACTATAACCTTGCAATATAGAACAAAATATGATGTAGAAATTTTTCAAAAATAAATTCCATGCAAATAACAAGCCTACACAAGCTAAAACACCTAGCTTACAAGTAGAAAAAACTACAAAACTCATGAAGAACAACCAAGAATTTTCTACTTGGTGGTCATGGAGGAAGATCCTTTTACTAGAAGAGCTCCTGGTAGATTTGAAAGCTTTTTCTACAACATCTACTTCTTCTATGGTAGGATTCTTGCTCATGGTAGCCTTCCTTTTGGACATTTTGAAGAAATAATGTAGAGAGCCTTCAAATTCTTCAAACCCTTAGCACCAACATTGCTCCTTGATGGATAATGACCAAGAAACACTTAGAACCAAAATTTCAAGAAGAGATCTAAAATTATGCACTACTAGTGATGAAATTGGTTTTGCGAATGATTCTGGTAAAATTGACAAGTTAAAATCAATTCTACACTTATGCGCTCCTTTTCCCAAACCGCTTACCCAATTCACTATCTTAACACATAGTGATCTAATAGTGCAAAGAGGGAAAGTCTTAGTAATGCTAGGAATGGTGTGATGTTGAAATAAAAAAGACCATTCAAAGTTGCATAAGCCTCACTAAGAAAAACACTAAAAATCCCAATACAATGAAATTCATAACCAAAACCCCTAGCTATGTTAGGGTTGAACCTTTAAAAATCCTTATGATGAATTGTAAACATTAGTTACCACAAAAAACTAAATCATCTATGCTAGCTAGCATTGTTCTAGCTTAGGTTTGGCCACCATTCACATCACATTGAAGCCTTAAAACCTCCTATGGCAAAATTGGAAATTGAAGGTTAACACATTGTAAAACCCAAACATCAAGGAAGCTAAACCCCCTTAACAAAATTTACTGTTCTGGATAACCAAGCTGGCCTAGAGTCCATTTGGACTTGCCAGTGTTGCTTTAGGGGGGATGACACTCACAAACACTAATTGAAGCTCAACTTGACTCTGGAATGATCATATGAAGCCTAAAACTATAGTAGAAGCCTTCGGTAGCTCTAGAACTTAATTAAACCCAATAAGAATGTGGAAAAAAATCATGGATATTAATGGATCCATGCTAGGGAGCATCTTATCCATGTTAGCTAACATGGTCCTAGTGTTGTTGGATGGGGTGTAATCATAAAATACTAAAAATAACTTCTAAATTAATACACCATGGCCTCTATGCCTTCTTGGAGTCTCTCATAAGAAAAAATTAGTCAAATTTCACTATAAACCAACTATTCATGCTGAGGAAGCCCTCTCCCTTGCTATCTACCAACTGTCTAGTGTGGGTACTTTAAGGATAATTTATAAAAGATCATAAACATATCAAACCAACCACAAAACTCACCCTTATAATCCTAAAAAGATATTGGAGCTTCCAAAGACTACCAAACCTTAGCAATTGAGACAAAAATGGAAAAAATCTATTATTCCTTCTCCACCTATGTTGGGACTATGCTAGGGAGTGTAGCACATGTGGGATGTCCATACAAACCATTGAAAAGCCTTCAAAATTAATAATAATAAGTCAAAAATTCTAATCTTTGATAGTAGCAAGCCTGAGAACTCAAAATCTTGGTCAATTCCACACTTGAAGCTATCAAAAGCCAAAATCCAAATCTAACCATGTTGAGTAAGGCTAGAGCCATGCTAGTCAATGTGGATGTAGTGTGGATGAGATTTTTAAACATTTCTACTAGTTCCACAACACACCAAACAACCTAAAACTTAATTTAGAAAACCTAGAACCCCAAGACCTTGCAATAACCTATAGTTTAGCTTATTTTTTTATCATAAAAACACCATATTTTAATCATTGATGCTAAGGTGCATCAAAGGGATTCTTACCAGTGTGGTTTAGCATGGGTGAGGTTTCAGACCAATTTTGCTTACACCTCAGCACTCCAAATGGCCTAAAACTTGACTCTAAAAGCCTATAACCTTAAAACCTTTCAACAAAATGTTATTTGACCTTGTTCTAATCATAGAAATGTCAAATTTTACTAATCCACACTAGGGCCACCCCCAACCACATTAGCGAGCATGCCTTTGGTGGGTAAGATTCCAAAATCAATTGTTGATTACATATTGACTTCAAAATGACTAATTTCAACACCAAAACCTTGCTAAAGCCTCCAAAGATGCTCAAACATTGAAAACTATATGGAAAATGATAAAAAACTTATCATGCCCCCACATCTATCCTAGGACCATGTTGGCCAATGTAGTCTAGGCATGTATGACCATGCCAAGACTTAAACAACCCTCAACATTGACAATTACACGCCTAAACCATGACCATAAATACTAGTGATCCTAGGAGTTTGAAATATGATCAATTTTCCTCTAACACTCACCAAGAATCAAATTCAAATGTAACTATGTTAAAGGATACTAGAGCCATGCCGGTCATCATGGATCTAGCATAGTCGAGTTTCCAAAAGGGTTTTACTAGCATAACCTACACCAAATGGCCTCAAAATTAGCTATGGAAGCATACAGCCTCAAAACCCTAAACATAGCTATAATTTTATCATGTTTTATTCATAAAAACATCAAGTCTAGCCTATCCATGCTAAGGCCACTGCTATCTATGTTGACTAGAATAGCTCTAGGCAAAAGACCCCAAAACCCACATTTTTTTTGGATATTTTGGTATTAAAATCATTATTTCCAACCCTCATGACCCTGCGCTACCCTAGGAAGTCAATAGAATACTAATTTCAACATTGGGATGCCATAAACTCAATTTTTTCTATGCACCCACACTAGGGCCATGCTGGTCAATGTAGTCCTAGCATGGATAGTAGTTGTAGGTAACATTTATGGCTTCTAAAGGGTTCAATCAACATTAAAATTAACAAATCTTCATCCCTATCCCACTGCACTAATCATACAAATGACCAAGACTCTGAAAATGGTCATAATATACCCAAAAACCTATATTTCTACACTATCCACACTAATGCTTACTCCATCCATGTTGGCCAATGTTGGTCTAGTGTGGGTCTAGTGTGGATACCTAGAAAAGCCTCATTTTCTACCTTAAATAGCCTCACCACAAGCTCATTAGGTGTCCAAACTCACCTATCAACCTTGTATCCTTCTACAGTGGCTTTCTAATGCCTAAATTTGGCAAAATCTAACCCTGATTAACTAGTATTGATCATCTTTTACAACATGTTTCCCACCCTAACTTGTTTGGCCTTGTTACATGGTGTTTTAACCTTTTTAACCTTATTAGGAACTTTTGGACTTTATTGATTAGTCATTCTATGTCATTTGGTTTAATTTTCATCATTTTAACATCATTTCGGCCCTTTTCCATTAGCTGTTTCTATTATTTTACATCATTTGATCTTAATTGACACAACTTGACATCAATCCATGTTTTTTTCACCTTGGTATGACCTTGATTGACCTTTTTTTATGTCATTTGATTAGGATTAAACCATCATTTGATCATAATTTAGCTTCATTTGACCCTAATTGATCACCATTTGGGTATCATTTAGCCTTTATTCCATACTAGTTAACCTTTATTTTATCCTATTTGGCTGGCCTTTACTTTTGTGATCCTAGATGACTTGGATTTGTTCAACATCATTTGATGGGACTCAATAATCATTTGATCATCACTTGATCATAGTTTACCATCATTTGGACCTTATTTAGCCGCATTTCATTCTCATTAGCAATGAATCTTATCTATCCCAAATCCCCTTTCATGGCCTTTGTTGACCAAGTTTTGCTCTTAAAAGACATCAATGAATGAAGTGTGACCATCATTTGGCTCCATTATACCATCATTTGGCCTTCATTTAACCATTTTTGGCCTTTGCTTCATTCCAGTTTTTTGCCTCCCTCTTGTAACCTTAGTGACCTTATTTAAACCTTGTTTGACCATCAATGCAATGTGTTTTGGCTTATCCACACATTATTACAAAAGTATTTTACATTATTTTGGCATTATTTAGTCATTTTATCACCTAAGTGCCACTTAATGTGATTATGATTGATATGCAAGATTGGAGTATGGACACTTGCAAGCAAATTACTTTTCCTTTTTGCCTAAGTGGATCCCATGGTGATGTTGAGTGATTTATTGATCTTCATTGCCTAGATTTTGAGCCTGAGATTCTTATTAACCACATAGCCTCAATAGAGAATCCTTTAGAATGGCTTGAGAACCTAGTCAAAACCCTTGACCTTGAGGCTACCAACATCACCAAAGACTCTCTAGTTAAGGTTCCTATTAGGACACATAGTGGTGAGGAGAAAACACTAAAAATAAGTTCCTCACTAGAACCTCAATAGGCTTAAGAAATACCAAGGTCCTCAAAGACAACATTAAGGTCTTTGCTTGGTCATATAAAGATATTCTAGGTCTTAATCCATACCTAGTGCAACATAGCATCATACTTGATCCTAGTATCAAGCCAATTAATCAAAAGGTTAATAAGATTAGAATAGATTTATTCCTAGTAGTTCATGATGAAATCACAAAACTATATCAAGCTAGTTTCATTAGAGTTGTCAATTATGTGGAATGGGTGGCCAAGATAGTGGTAGTCCCTAATAAAAATATAATTATATGTATCTATATTAATTTTTGAGACCTATATAGGGCAACCATGAAACATGATTTCCATTTATGTAGTATTGACCAACTTATCAATACTACAACAAGACATGTGTTGTTATCCTTCATGGATGATTTCTTAGGATATAACCAAGTTAGGATTAATCCAAATCATTAACTATGTATGACCTTCATGATTCTTTATGGGAATTTTTATTATATGATGATGCTATTTAGTCTAAAGAATGCAAGAACCACTTGTCAACAATCAATAACCTACATTTGTAGTGATTACACACTAGGATTCCTCAATGACTACATGGATGATATAGCCATTAAGTCCAAAATGGCCAATGATCATGCACATGATCTTAACCTTCTGCTAAAACAATGTCTCAAGTATGAGCTTAAGCTTAATCCCAGGAAGTGTGTCTTCAATGTTAAAACTAGTAAGATTCTTGACTTTGTATTATTTTAGGGAGGAATATGTGTCAATCTTCATAAGGTGAAGATCATATCCAACATGGTAGCACCAACTAACATTAAAGAATTTCAAGGGCTACAAGGTAGATTACAATTTATTTGTAGGTTCATTACTCGGCTTACAAATAAGTTACAATCCATGCAACACTTGCTTAAGAAAGGAGTTCACTATGAGTGGATGACTCAATGCTAGAAAGCCTTTGAAAACCTTAAGCAAGAGTTGGCACAACTACCCATGATCTATTCCTTGTAAAAGGATAAATCGTTTTACATCTACCTTAATATCTTGGATATGTCCATTGCCTCTTTACTCTATCAAAACTGAGATGATGGAGCAGAGATACCTATATACTACCTAAGCCATGCATTGATTGCCTATGAGACTTGGTACATTGAAGTCGGGAAGTATTATCCAGCACTAGTATTATCATTGAACAAGTGGAGACACTACCTCTTTAGGATCCAAGTCAACATCATTTGCAAGGATAAAGTGCTTAGAGCCATTATGACCGATATCTATGAAAGTACTCATATAGCCCATTGGAAAGCCATAACAGTCAAGTTTGACTTGCATTACATCTCAAAAGCCTCAATGAAAGGTCAAGCCATAGTTTTACAACTTATCATTTTCCTAGTATAAGACCATACAACCATTGATCCCAAGTTCCCTGATGAGCATGTGAACATCATTAGTGAAGTACCTAAGGGCTATGAGGAAATTATGTACTTTGGATGAGCTACAACTAGCCATGGGGCCAATGCTGCTACCCTCATAACCTTTCCATTTGGTTGAATCCAACCCATCACTTACCATTTTTAATTTTCATGTGCCAAAAATGTAGTAGAGTATGAAGGATTGATTAGGGAGATGATGGTAGCTCATGACCAAGGGGTTAAACACTTAATAATTAAAGATGATTCAAAATGTAGGTTAAAGCTATCCCCCTAAGGAAGACAACATCTCAACAAGTCTGTATATTCATAGTTGATAACATAGCAACCCATTTCTACATACCTATGACCATATTCATAGATAATGGACCACAATTTAGTAGCCAAGAAATGAAAACCTATTATCAAGACCTAGGCATCAAACATTCCTTTTTATCACCATAATACCTTCAATCCAATGCACAAGATGAAGCTAGCAACAAGGCCATCATAAGATTTCTTAATAAGATGCTAAACAATAGTAGACATGAGTGGAATGAGAGGCTTATCCACACACTTTTGGCCTATCAAAAAACCTGTAAGACTATAATTGATGTAACCCCATATAGCTTGGTTTATTATTATAAAGCTATTTTACCTTTTGAATTATGGGTTCCATCACTAAGGGCAGGTCTATCAAACTTCATCAATGATGAACAAAATAAGGAGTTACATATAATTGACTTGGATTTAGTGGAAGAGCAATAGGTATAGATACTTGTTCACAACAAGTAATACAAGGAGAGGTAGAAACAACAACACCATGACTTAAAAAAATGAAAGATTAAGAAGTTCTCAAGGCTATTTGTGAACATGTGAACAAGTTCTCAGCCAACTAGGAGGGGCCTTTCTTGATCATCAAGGCCTATGGCAATGGAGCCTTTAGAATAGTAGACATGGAAGGAAATGAATTGGCCAATCTAGTCGATCATTCCTATATCTTATACAACATATCAACCAACAAGTTGACTTCAATGACATTACAACTAATGATAAGTGAGCCTACCTAATCTTTCTTTATCTCTCTCTACTCAGCACAATAAATGAACAATAACACTTTTTAATAATGCTAACCTATGGTGACCTAGTTTGCTAATTATCTCATGTTACCTTATGAATTATCATGTAACAGCATGATTTCTTTATTTTGTTTTCTTGTTCTCTTGGAGTTATGTTTGAAGGATGAAGCCTAAAGTCATCGTGAAGGTGCAACTCATCATGACAACAAGTTACCATGTGACCGTAATGCACAATATTTAGTTAGCTTATTCTACCACACCAATAGTTCTTGTTTTACATCACATCTATTATCCTTGATTAAGTCCAAATCCATTTGCCTAATTATAACCTTCCTTACCTTGAACAACAGTGATGATTTATGTTTGATACTGATGTCTTATGATAGTAAGATGTTTTCTTAGTCATGCTCCTCCAAGTATGTTGAGTGTAACAAATCTCATTCGATGGGAAAACAAAATTAATATTAGCATTGTTAAAGAAATCCAATAAAGGTTTCATCCTACAAAAAGAAAAAAAATAGAAATTAAAGGAAAAGCATACTACCAAGAGGCTAAAAGGCCATGTCTTCAAATACATGAAGGAAGGAGCTTAATGGCTAAAAAAATCTTGGAGTGGGAGTTTAGTTCCTCAATAATATTAACAAATGACCTTTATCCTTAAAACACAAAGTGCAAGGACCTCATCGACCATTTAAAATTTCATTGCCATAATTGTAACCATGATGCCAACATTTGAGAATCATTGTTAGTCCTATGAACACTTATTTATAGCCAAATATAGCCTTTATCTTCTATTATTCCATCAAAACTTCATCTTATCATCACAAGCACTCTTTTGCATGATTTGATACTACTGAATCAAGAGTAGAGAGAGAACGTTGGTGATGGGCCTATAATGGTGTTTTGTGTTCTTTATCTACATCTCGTGGGTTAATTCACAAAACATCAATAAAGAGAGGCCAATAAAAACCACCCAAAAAATGCATGTTACAATGGTTTTAACCTTATAACTTTCACCCCATATAGAATTTCATTGTAAAATGTGAAGATTGTAATCCATTAGATGCAATTTCACATATGTTAACTTTTGAGGCTAAAAACGGCTCATAATTTGTTGCAACCTCACTTCACAAGTGGGAAAAGTCTTGCTATGTCTATATTTAGGCTTGGGAGGTCAAACATTCCTTATGGATAGACAAAAGTGGCATTTGCATGGATTTTTTCATGGGTATGACCTTTACTACGTTGGAAGCACCTATGCTTAGCACTGGGGGAATTTGCTTTGATTCTCCCAGCTATTATGAGGGTAGTCACCATAAGGCCAATGTTTACACATCAAAGCTAGCATTGGAGTAGTTGGAGATTCTATTTTCAACAAATCTCAATGTTTCTCCTAGAACTCCAATGATGCTATTGGAAGACCATCATGGGTGGTAGAAGCCAATGTGGATGAAATGTTTGTTTACTATTTTTGATAACTAGCACAATTTTTGTGCCTTATGGGTATCAAAACTTATCATAAATAGAAGTTATAGTAGAATAAAAAACCTACCACACCTACCCATAACACTAATATGTCAATAATCATGGTAGAAATTTATAGTAAAAATTCAGTAGTCCTATAACCTATATAAGCAATTTAAAACACCTAGAAGGGGTTCTTGGATTTTTCACTTCTTGAGTTTTATTACTTCGGAAATTCCTAAGATTTTTTGTTCAGAGCAAACATAAAGCTTTTGGAAATTCTTAATCATGGAACTTTTGGCCTTTCAAAACACTTGTAACCTTGAGGCTTATGTGAGACTTTTTAGAGAAATGTTTGACTAATTAGGCATCAAGAATCCCAATGTTGTACCCCTTTTGTGACAAAATTCCTTCATACACATTACCTCCCATGTGACCAATGCTCCAAATCTATCAGAGAAACCTTCAAGAAGTTTTAGTTTTGGGATTTGGGCAGTACCTAGGTCATGGAGCTAACTGTGATGTGCAAGACTACTAGCTTCAACAAGCTTCAAACTCCACCAAAGCAAACCGCTTATGCATCCAAGCACGATCTATACACATTCTAAACTTTGTTTATTTACATTATATTCATTATAATAAATTTCATAGATTAATTGTTGTGTACAGTTATTACTATTTTATTTTCCACATTTATTTCCTAGACTAGATCTACAATATTTTACATTTCATTTAGCCCTGTTTACATTTCTCAAGTCCTTGGATGATTAGTCAAATCATCTAGGGTGCCTTGTATCTTTTTTCTTAGAAGCCCTTGGGATTCAAGGTTAAAACTGGTTTGCACTTAAGATTTTCAATTTTCTAGTGACCAAATTTTCTAGGTACAATATTAATGTCTTTAACTTCCTCTATCTTCCCTAGAATTGTCACCTCATGTTTTAAAATGTGTGGCTTGGAACCCTTACCTACATAAAATTTATGGTTCTTTTTGGTTATCTAGTTGATGTAGTTTGGATAGTGGAATTCATGGGTATAGCTAATATTGGTGTAGGCTTCGATGAACCAACTTCCTTACAAAGATTTTGTTGTTGAGTATTTTTAATGATTTTAGGATTGATAATAGGTGATTTTCACTATTTCAATGGTTATTTCTTACTAGTTGATGGGGATAAGGTTGAAGTATTCACTAGAATAGATGAACATTTATCCCTATTTGTTGTAAGCTTACTCATAGAAGGTGAATGAACCCTGATAATGAATGATTCCTTGGGAGCTCTTGGTAGTGGTACTCTTATAACAAAAGATATTCTTGCACCTATTGATTTTGATCTATTATGAGAATGGGAAGGTGTCCTAACCAAAAATGGCTTCCAATTTGGTTTAGGCTTATTAGGAACGTTAAAGGTTGATATACTATAAGGGTTTTTATTTACATAATACACATGTATTTAGAGGTTTTGGAACCTTATAGGGTTAGACACATTTAAGACTAACTTTCTAGTGTCAATTATTTTCTAAAAATCATCCTCCAAGCCAAAGAAAAAGTTACTATCATGACCAAGAGTTGATAATAGTGATAGAATTTGACAAGAGAAAAGATTTTGGTACTTGAGGATCATCTTTAGTGGCTTGGGTCTTTCTTGATCTCACAAAGATAATCATGTCCTTTACGAGTGTTTTTAGACAACTATTTACGTTGAATGTGATTGTTCTTAAGAAATTGTTGAGGAAGCTTAGAAGGCTTCATCAGTAATTTGGTATACTTTGACCTATCCTTGCACTTGAAGTTGATTTTTTTCTAGCTTGAAGTATTTAAAGTTGATGGTACAGATGAAGTGGAAGGTGTATTATGTTGCAATTGTGGCTTTTTCCCCTCTTCTTGTTTTGCATCTTTCGCTACAATTACCTATGTTTGTTTATTTCTATCCCTATACCTCTTCATGTGTTGGTTTCTATAGGCTACAAAAGCTGAATCATTGCTTACTTTAGCAACCTCCTCAATATTCTTAACTTTTTAAAAGGCTTGGCTTAATAATTATGAATCTAAATAGTTTAATTTTGACTTAGTAAAGTTTTTGATAGCTCCTTTAAAACTGGCTAATAGATGGATTTCAAATATGAGTTATAAAATCTCATTTAACATTGCATTCCATCATTGAATAAATTTTTGTATTGATTCAAGGAGCCCATATATCACCTTCATGAATTGATCTAAGGTTGTATCTAGCCTCAAGTTATACTTGAGCCAATTAAGAAATTAGGTGATCAGATCATCAAGTGAGGATATGAAGCCTCATGGCAACATTCTATATGTATCCAAGGCTTTTCCTAATTAACATAGAGAGAATCTATAACATCTTATGAGGTGAAGCTTATAGTAAAAGACACTCAAAGAAAAAAGTAATGATATTTGTATTAGGATCTCCTTGATCATTGTATTTAGTAAAGTATGAGATGGGAATACCTTTGGATAGTATTATTTATGGTACACATGGGTTAATGAGATCATCTTGATAAAATTTCATTACTTTCATTTTTTATGAAGTGCTTTCCTTAAGGTTATGCAATTCATTTATCAGGTTTCAGATCATTAGAAAGACTTGGTTCAAGATTTATGATGGTTCTAAGGACTATGCTATTAGCTAAATAGTGCATGGCTATGTAACAAATAACTGTATTGATAGGACATGCCACCTTATTACCATTGCAAGGGGTTTAAAAATTGAAAGGAATGTTTGTAAGGGGACTTGAGGAATATAAGAAATGTTGGGAATAATGGTGTCATCAGAGACATAAGAGACTTGATGTTCCAAGGAGGGGTGAGGTGATATTAGAGAAGGTGGTAGTAGGAAAGAAATTATAGATGAAGGTTCCACTAGAAGATATTGAGATGGTATGATTACTTGTAGAATGAAATACATCAAAATAAACATGGGAAAAGCCAAGAATCATGTTAAGTAGCCTAATTCAATAATGTTATAAACTTTATTTGGTTTACCAAAGAAATGGAATGTAATGGGTTTGTCATGGATGAGTCAAGGATAAATTGTTGTAAAAGATCATCAAGATGAGGATCAATCTTGAAATATCCCATTAATTCATCTTGATTACCCTAATCCTACTCCATGATTACTTTCTCATTAGCCATGACTTCATCATCAACATCAATTAATTGAGCCAACATGTGCATGTAGAACTCTAAGAGTTCTATGTGATCTTAGGAGGAAGAAAAGTATTCCTTCCCATTTTTGTAAATGAGCTCATATTGGCATTTGCAGTTTAACGTCTTATGTGAGATTCATTTAGTGTCCTATATCTTAGCATAAATGAAATTATAATACTCCTTGTTGATGTCAAAGTGTGTAGGGATTTGACTTAAACACCTAAGGGATTAGCGACATTCCATTATTGCGAAGACTTTTGGGTCATAAATATAAGAAGAATTCTAGTTGTTGGCCATTTATACTATGTCTTATGATAAGATGGTATAAGTAGAGGACATAAACAGTAATCAAACAAAGACTAGTTAGAGTATAATTGCATAACAGTTAGACCATGAATTCAAAATGGTAAATGGGCTATAATGTAAAATAGAAAATTGGTTACAATGTAAAATTAATAACCAAAAGGCCACAACATGAATTGAATAATGAAATAAGTCACAATGTAAAATAGAAAAAATAGGCTATGAAAAATACACTATAAAAGGAATATAGGATATAATGAAAAACATAAAATAGGTTATAATGAGGATATAAAAATAGTAACGCATTATTGAGAATGATAGATTTTAGAGCTACAGTGTAATTAAGGATTATACTAGCTTTTAGAAAGGTAAAGAGAAATTTTGGTGATGTTTATGAAAACTATTTAGCTAGATTGTAGATGCAAACAAGATCTTGAAAATTGCAAAATTGCAAAAATGTTAGTCTTACTAGATGAGGATGTTAGGCCCTCCTTCTAGTGCCAGAAAGTATAGAAATAGGAAAAATCAAGTGTTGTGAGTAGAAAATCCTTGAATGAAAGAGTTCAACCTCAATATCTAAGGGCCTAAAAGATCTACGATGCCTTTGATAATATAGCCAATCATCAAAGGACATAGAGATCTATTACTAAATTAACATGAGTAATACATATGGATGGAAGATACATGAATAAAAATTAAAATACTAGATCTATGAATGAATAAAACCCTAATGTAGAAAAATAGAAAGAAAATAGCCAAAAATAATGAAAATTTTTATTAATTTGAAAATCAAAGTTTAGATAATACAGATCTATTTATTCACAAATGTTTTACAATGCTAATCTAGATGAGGACCTTGTAATAGAGGTCTCAGAAGTCTCCAATTTGCAGTCAATCCTTGTAGTAAAGGTTTAATAAGTTTTTGTGAAATTATTATTAGAGGATTTAGTGCATAGGATGGTGGGGTATGCTTCACTCTGATTACAAGGCTTCTTGATGTATCTATTCTTCATTGGATGGTCTCTCTAGAAGTTGCAATAGTTTTTGAGTGTTGAAATATCTTCAATGCTCAAAAATGCTAGCTACCAAAAGACCTTAGATTATCCAAGAGATGGCACTAGCTTGTTCTTTTATATGTCATTGGCTTTCTTTCTCATGTTGACTTTTATGGTAGGTTTCCTAGTATCATTCCTAATGCTTTTATAATTTACATTGGCAAATATGATACAATGTTCTTTTTTTATGATTTATGTTTGCCAACCTATAGGGTATTTCCTATTTTATGGTAGCTAACATAATGTGCAACATATTTCATGATTTATGCTTGCTATCATATTTTCTCATGTAATTATAATATATGTTTCCCAAGATAGTTCACAACATAGTTCATGATTGATAATACAAATTAGACTTTACATCATAGGTTGGGCCAAAAATAATTTGGTGTGAGGATGCCTTGGGATGGGATTATGATGAAATAGAGTTACATGGCATATTTTTGAGATGGATTCAAGGCATTTCTTTTTCTCTTGAATCTAATTAGCATTACATCAAAACTTACCTAAAAGGGGCTCAAGCTTCCATTTTATGTGGTCACTGGATTATCAAACTTTCCTAGTTACAATTGAATTTTCTTTAAGTTGTTTCAATCATCCTTATCAATAATAAAATACACCTCTCTTATTTATTCATATTATTATTCTATGCTCTATTTCACATTAGGGATGATACAAAAGCTCAATCCACCTAGTATGGTACATTGGTTAGGTGGATGAGTTATAGCTAAAGTTAGAAGACCTAGAGATACAAGGACCATCAAATAGCTTAATCCAAGAGTAATTTGAAAAATTCAAAAGAAGAAATATCACACTATTGGAAAAATTAAAGAAAAACTTGAAGGACCTATTCTTGTTGAAAAAAATATTAAGATCTTTCACATACCATGATTGAGATAGTACGATTGTAGTTTGCATTGAAAAGAAATAAAAAACTATAGGAGAAGGTGGCTTTAATAATAATTAATCTAAACTAGATAAATTTTGTAGAGAAATTCACCTAAGGGATCATTATTTTGATTAGGTCAAATATTGATATTGAAATTAAGGTCAATGAGAAGTTGTAGAAGGTAAAGACAAAGATTCTTACATATCTAGAAGCTAAAGAGAGGGCTCACCAATTACTTCAATAACAAAACTCATCAATTGATTTCCTGAAATTTGTTAACTATGTTGGTGATCTTTAAAATTATTTGATTTCTAACAACATAGCTATTTTAGATCTTG
>MNCI01032182.1:150834-215718 GCA_015680685.1 Gnetum montanum | reverse complement strand
GTTTAGTTTGAGGAAAACTACTAAGAAGTTTATATTAAATATCAACCTCAACATGTAGTAAGCATATCCAACTATACAATTGTAGTGGTTTACATGAGAAAGAATAATGATGTTATTATGTGATTAGTTAAGAAGAGATATGACTATTGGTTTAGATATATCCATTTGTTTTGATATTCAAAAGAAAAATCATTCTAATGCTTTTACATACAATGTATGCAAACTTTTTAGTGTGGCATACTGATCATAATCATCAAATATTCAACACATGGTTTTTCACTTTCGATTTTACTTTAAATATACATAGGTACCTATTTCAGTATTTCTATGTTCATAGTATATCTTAGTATATGAATTGTTTGAGTTCATAAATGCAATTTCTTTAGTACATGATTGGGTATTTTTATGATATTGACATACTGTTTCTTAAACCATTGTGTTTCCATTATTATGCATATTATCATATCCTAAAATTAACTATAGATAAATTTATAAAAATAACTAAATAGATGTGATTAATTTTCTTAGAAATCCATATGTTCCACATGTAATACATAAAAATTAAAACTAAATCTTAAGATAATCTTAAATCACTAGATATGAACCTTAATAATCAATTATCATACTTGAGAAAATCATAGAGAATACATTACTTAACAAAATTCATGTAAATGTTTTTCAATTTCTTAAATACAAATCATTGATATACAAGTGCAAGAGATAGATAAGATAGTCACATAAGCCATCTTTTATATCCCTGACATGACTCCAAAATATAATAATTCTCTAATCCTTTATTTGCAAGGCTTTACAAATGTCGACTCCTCTACAGCATACTATGATCATCATTTGTAACATTACTATGATACTTTAGAGCTTCCTAACTAAGATCTACATGAAACACATGTAGGAAGGATTAGTACATCTTTATAGTAAAATAAATTACTTTGGTATCACCTAAAACAAGCTGCAAGATGGCCTACACTATAAAACACATTATTAGAACCAATAGTATTACTAATTAATCAAACCATTAACATTACTATTAATATGATACTCTATCACAACCATGATTTACCTACCAATGGAATTTTTCGTGACATTTCTAAAATTATATGATTGGAAGAATTATAAGACTAACACTATCTTATGTAACCTTCCCAGATCTTATCTAAAATTAAATTTTCCGTGTTTTTCTTTAAGTGCATTCAAACCAAATCACCTATAGAAAAATTAGACTTTCTTTTATCCTTATTTCTCTTAAGAACACTGCTATTAATATTCTTCGCAAATTTTTATTTTAGTTGTGGAGAGATATCCCTCTTCATTTTCACAAAATCAACACTAAGTTGAGCTTTACCATTAAAGCTCTTCAAAGTAAACATCATCCTTGGATAAAATTCATAGTTCATCTAAAATGGTATGTTACCAATAGCAATATGAAAAAGCATTATTGTATGAAAATTTAGCATGGCACAATACATTTTCCCACTTGTTTCTCTATCCATTACATAGAAATATCAATATGGTTAGCAAGGATTTATTCATCATCATTGTTTGGACAATATATTTTGGATGATATGCAATAGAGGAATTTAAATTTTTCCTTAAAAGCTTGCAAAGGAACTCCCAAAAATAACTTGATAGTCTCTATTATCAATAATAGTCAAAGAAATATCATGCATCGTTACAACATGCTAGAAAAATAGATTTACCACATGAAAAACATCACTTATCCTCTTATATTGAATAAAATGTCCCATCTTGAAGAACCTATCCAAAACAACAAAAATTACATTGTTTTCATTCATGATCTTTGGAATAGCACTCACAAAATCCATAGATATACTTTCTCATGGACCTTTGAGAACTGGAAAAGGTATATAGTGTCCATTCACACATTTATCTCCTTTGAACTTCTAACATGTCAAGCACTATAAACTTTCAAAATTTTGTTGTCATATGAGGCCAAAAATAGTACCTATCCATAAGATTCAAAGATTTATCCTTATCCATGTGACCTTCCATATCACTACAATGCTATTAAAATAAAATAGTTTTCCTAAAATCACAATTGGGGACATGTACCTTTTCATTTTTTAGTAGTAATTAATCATGAGTATGATAGTCTCTCTACTATTCTATCCTCCATACCTTCCTAAAATCAACATCATGCTTATACAAAGAAACAAAATCATATATACCTTCTACATGAGGTACACTAAAAATTCACCATATGCACCTTGGGTAATGCATTAGCCATCACATTGGCTTTCCTACATTTTTACTTCAACACAAAATTGAACTCATAAAAAAATGAAATCCACTTCATGTGCTTTGCACCTAACTTCTTTTGTGAGGTTATAAATTAAAGTGCTTTGTGATTTTTCATGAAAGTAAACTCCTTTGGTAATAAGTATTATCTTTAATGCTAGATTTCTTGAAGAATAGATTACAACTTATTCTCATATAGGCTATATTTTTGGCTTGACTTATTCAAGTTTTTGAAATTGAAAGCAATAGGTCTATCTTCTTGTGAAAGTACCCCACCATGACATGTCCACTTGCATCCACCTCCACCTCAAAAAACATCTAAAAATCTAGAATTGCAAAAACTAGTTCATTGCTAATTTCTTATTTTAATAAGTTAAAACTCCTTGGGTTTTGTTATCCCACATAAATTATTTATTTTTCTTCAACAAAGAAAACATAGGCTATGACATACCACTAAAATTTTTGATGAACCATCTCTATAAACCCAATAAATCAAGGAATGATCTTACCTTCCAACATTCATAGAAGTTGGCCAATTCCTAGTAGCCTTCATCTTAGTAGCTTTCATCTAAATTTGATTTTCAGAAATCACATATTTCAAATACGTAATATTCCTTTTGAGGAAATGACTTTTCTTTACATTGTTTACTAGCTATGCCTTCTCCAACTTCAGGTGCACCATCCTCAAGTGATCTAAATGCTCTTCCTCATTAGAGCTGTACACCAAAATATTATAAGAAAAGGAGAATACAACACTTATCAATTCAGTCCTTAAATACATTATGCATCAACCTCATGAATCTATCATGTACATTCATGAGCCAAAATGGCATCACCAACCACTCAAATAATCCATTTGGTATCATGAAATCTATCTTTCACTTATCACTATGACTAATTCTAATTTGATGATAAGCACTTTTAAAATCAATTTTACTAAAAATTTTTGCATTTGCAAGGACATCAAGGATATTATCCATCCTTGAGATATGAAACCTATACCTTAATATTACCTTATTCACTACCTTGGAAACAATGCACATCCTCCATTTATTACTATCCTTATTTGGCACTAGCACTATTGGAACTACACAAGGTAAAATGGATTTCCTCATGAAGTCATTTGCAAGAAACTCCTTTTCTTACCTTCACAATTCAACCTTCTGATTTGATGTCATGTGATAAGTACTTTGGTTTGAAATAGTATCACTAGGAATGAAATTAATCTGATGTTGTACATTCCTCATTTGTGGCACTCCATCAAATTTCCCCATGAAGACCTTGAATATTTTTTTCTTCAAGCCCAGTACAAATGTAGGAATTTGAAATTTCACATGATGATTATTAGTAGCAATTTTTATTATAATTACAAAATCAAAACTAATTTCATCATGCTCCTTAATAATTTTCCTTTCTCCTAGAATAATTAAAGAAGCATTAAGTGAGATTTACTTCCTTACTTATTTAGCTATCATTGGAATGAACTCATGGATTCCATCATGTCTAACTACAATTCACATATTTCTTACTCCATTAAATTAAGTACCATTCCAAGGGCTACTAAGAATTACATTAGCACAATCTATTATAATTACGTCATACTTTCAACATCATGAAATAACCAATTTTAAATTTTAGAATAAATTATTCCCTTACCTTTTGGGAATAATCTCTAGATGACCAATGAACTTTGTAGGGTCTAAGATGAAGATTAGCTATCAAACCTAATCTAGCAACTTCCCTAGAAGAAATACCATTTTATTTCTCTCCCCATCAATTAATACATGAATTCAATACCCACTAAATAAACATCTAGCTGCAATCTAAAATAATATTTCTCTATTAGGATGATCTCTTCTATTTGCATTTCCCATGAATGCATAAGAATTTAATTTAGAAACATCCTCAATTTTTACAACATTAGGATTACCTCTCTAAAGGGCTTGGCTTGATGTCTCTCTAAAGGGCTTGGCATTTCCCATGCTTTGCAGATGCTTGCAATTGGCTGCCTTGTTAAATGGACATGGCCATTTATTGTGTTTTTGTTCTCCACACTTGAGGCATAGGAGTTTTGATGAGTTGCTACCTTAACCCTTGTCTCCCTTACCTTGGTCCTTCTTAACTTGAACATTCTCATCATATCTTTTAGTTATCTTTCCTTTGCTACCCTTCTTGTCTTTTGATTTAAACTTGGATCCATTATTAGATATGGATCCCTTCCCCTTTTCCTTGTAAGTTAATTTACTCCTACTTCTGAATCCAACTAATTTTTTCTCATCTTTGAGTACTAAGTCATGAGCCAAATAAAGAGTTTGTGGCTTATAAAAGATAACCCCTTATAGTACACTATTTTGAAACATCTTAAAAAGATTGAATTCTATTCATATTCCTCCTAGTTTATGTTATTTTGATGAAATATATGACAAAAATCAATGTAGAATTCTTTTGACAACCTTGTCATCTTCCCTTACAAATTTTAACTTCATAGTGTTTTCTTGTTTCTGAAGAGATTGTTCAAATTTTATTTTATCATATGTTAATATTTGATAGGTTAACCTTTTCATCTTTCATAACATTGGAACTTCTTTTCCCACTAAATAGAAGTTATACCTTCTTATCTAGATTCAATAATAGGTACCCTTAAGTTATTTGGTACCTCTTCCAACTAAAAATACTTCTTAATTATCTTCAATAATGCTTAAAAGAATTTGTACAATCTATACCATTAAAAGTCCTCAACTTAACATATAAAATTATTGCAGCATTTCTAAATGCTCTAGCAAGTCTTACCTCATCTTCCTCATTAATCTTACCAAATGAAGAAGTATTTAACAAAATTGGAACCCTTAAAACTTTGATATGAGGAATAGGATTATCTTTCATTGAAATCATTGGTTGATGGATTTCTACACTTATATAGTTGGATTTTTGTTTTCTTCATCCACTCCATCTCCATTTGCTTATGAAACTTTTTCATCTGAATGTACATGTTCTTCAGCTTTGCATTTTTTGTGATTGCTAGGACAAATTTTTCTTTTTATCTTTGCACTTATTTTATTTAACCCAACAATCATCATTTGGAAGGTAGACTTCATGGTCTTCATGTCTTGATTCATAGCTTGTACCTATTTCTTCTTAGGTTTACTCCTTAAGGATTCTTCATAGAACTACTAAATCCATAAAATATAAAATATAAACCAAATTTCTAGAAAATGAAGAAAACTAGCTATATTCAACCATGAAATCAGAAGATTACAATATAAAAAATATCAAATCCAAGGATCCAAAATACGCTCATATACTTATATGGATTGAGAATCTACAATCTTACAAGATTAACCTCAATTCAAGGCTTAATCTCCAAAATAGATCATAGAAATAGATCTCCAATATAACCCAAAAGGCAAAGAATTTTGACCAAGACCACACATACAATTGGCTCTAGAGATGTATCCACACACATGCAATCCCTCTCCCAACTCTCTTGTCACCTCTCTCAAGCTCTTGGAATGTCTCCTCCCTTACATAAGCTCTTCCTTGTCTTCTCTTGCATACTCCTTACTTGCTTTTTCTCACCTACCAAGCATGGATACAAAACATGATTATAAAGATCTAAAAACCCTAATATTACCCAAATGGTTAGATAGAAGCTTCTCACATGGATCTTGCATTCTCTAGATGATTCCTATTGAAATTATCATGTTGAAGCATCACTAAATTGAATGAGATGTCTCCTAGCCTTCCCAAATGTCTCCTTTAAATTGTAGATGTTATTGAGATGTCTCATATAAGTATGAGACATCTCCCATTAGGATAATATGTTTCTCCAATGTTCAAGATGTCTTGCTAGTGTTAGAAACATCTCCCCAAGGTTCATGATATCTCCTCATCTACAATATGTCTACTAATAAGACTCCAATTTGGCTAAGACATCTTCTCTATGTCTAAGACATCTGCTATTAAACATTAAATCTTAACCAAGACATCTCTAGGACTTACAAGATAACTTTTCGAAGTTGAAAATATGTAAAAAAAACTTGTATAAAAAATTACAAGGAAATCAAGAGAGGTGGACCTACATCATCATCACTATCCTAAAATAAGGTTTATTATATAACCACAAGATAATGATCAATCATGAAGTAATAGCCTCTATATTAGTTTCCACTATTACAAATCATATTTAATGTAATCTATTAGATATTTCTGATCATTCAAACATGTTAAAGGTGACTATATAAGTTGAATATTTTTGCTTAACATCATCATATTAAGTTGTCATTCTTGTCAAATATGATCATGCTTACACTACACTTAAACACATGTAAGAATTATATATGTATTTCCATCATGACTCCTATGTCCATCAAAATGTACAAAGATGTTGTTGTCACTACCTCAAGGAAGAGAAGGTGACATAGAAAAAAGATAACTATGATGTGCAAAGACAATAATTATGAAAATGAAAAACTATAGATTGGTTAACAAACCAAGGTAAGATCAACAATACAAATAGTATGACTAGATAGTTTATCAAAACTATTTGAAAGCAAAGTAGGTAGAAAATAGTTAGCTTCTTAATGAGATCAATGTAACTAATAATATTTCCTCCACCTAAAGAAATTAGCTAAGATACAAGATTCATTATGAAAAATCAAACTCAATTCTAGAAATTATTAAGATACCTACTAAGCATATCCACAAGTACAAGCAATAGATAGATAGAGAGAGAGAGAGAGAGAGAGATGCACAATTAATGTCAAGAGAGCTAGGATTGTCAATTAATTATAAGCACAAGGGGTAGGATTTGGACAATTACAAGAATAAATAATTAATAATTATTTTCTAAATATTTTGATAGCATATATTCCCAAAAGGGTCCAATAGTCAACTAATGCATTAAGTTATGACGATAACATGAGAATAAGCCCACATGTTCAGGAATGAGTTTTAAGATAAAATAAAAGTTTAAATAGAATTAACTCAAATATCTATTTAACATGTCTCATAATCATATTTTTACATTATCACAACATCAAATATGATAAAAATATAAAATAAATATAATATAATAACCATTAATAAAATAGCAACATTAGGCCATCATTATTCTTTCAACATTTTCTTTACAAAAGATACCAAGCATTAGTAAATGCCAGAAATTCATAATCAATAATTGAAATAAAAAATAATAATATTTCCAAATATTTAAGAAGCATAAGGTCTAAGGTCTAAACCATAAGAAGTATAATATTAAGACATAATAAAATATGGAAGCTTACAAAGAGTGAAACAGCTCAAGGAAAATTTGTGTTGCAATGTAAAACCCCATAACCAAAATCTTTTCGCTATAATTTCATGGAAATCTTATGGAAAAAATAATTTCCTTGCTTTCCTCAAAAACCGTACATTATGAGCTTGTGTTAAGATAATTTTAGGTAGTTTTTTAATGTAAAAAATTGAGATTTGTAGCCTCATGTTATAGATTCAATATATTCTAGCTTGTTGAGGTTAGAAATGCTCCACAGGCTACAAAAATTTATAATTTTATTTCACACAATGAAAATTTCAGCTTCACACACTATGCAAGATGTAGAGGAAGCATGTGGTATTTTTAATTTTGTTTCACATGATGGACATATTAGTCCCACATCTTTAGAAGCATGTGAGAGTAATTTGTAAGGGTAAGAAACTAGTCAAAATTGCTCACATGCTAAAAACAAGTGTTTAGAATAGTGTAGAAATTTTACAAAAATTTGGTAGAAAATTATCAATAATTAAATTAGCATAAAACCAACGTGCATGGAATGTTTAAACAAAAATAACTAGCATTTTGTACTAACCTAAATTGTTGGTGTAAGGCTAGAAGGGAAAAAGAACACTGAAAGATCATCGAGCAGGTACAGTTGACCCTACCTTTGCCCGAGGGCAAGCTGGAAAAGTAAATGAAGGTAGAGTGCCTTGCATGGTTTGCACAAAAATCAACCAAGGACTTCCCCGAGCGTAAACTATGGGTTGCATTGGGGTTATCGTAACTAATTTTTTTAAAACGTTAACATGTGCACACGAAACGTAAAAGAAATTTATGCAGAACTGGTAAACCAAAACGTAAACTGAATGTAAAACAGAGTAAATAGAATAATGGCTGGAAAAATGAACTGTATTGTATTTCTTAGAAAATATGTGCACTAGTCAAAGCATAGCTACACGTGTGGATGGCAAGTCAAGTGTCAAGCTCCAGAGTGATGTGATGTGATGTGTTTCAGAAGTGCTTGGATGCTAGGAGTCAAGTGTGTTGAGCACCCAAGGATTGCTGATATGAGTTTCATAAGCTCTCCAACTTCAAAATTTCCAACCCTGTTTATGTAAATTGACAGGGTATTTATAGGGCTGGTCCAAGCTCGAGTGTGGAATTCGAGAATGGAATCAATGGCTGGGAGATGAGAGGAAAGTAGATCAAGTGACACGTTTCCAATGGACAGCTGTATGTGAGTTGGACATGTGTGGGAAAGCTACATTTTGGACTAGGTGCATTGTATCTTACAACATGTGACAACTTGCTCAATCTAGGTCATGCTCATACAATTCAGAGCATAAGAACCTGACAACCTCAAGCTTGCGAACAAAAATTTACATTGGAAGGATAATGTACAATAAGAGAAATTGTCTCTAGCTTGCTTGAAATTCCTAGATTTCTAACTTGACTACTACAGGTTGTCGATTCGAGTGGTTTAATGGCTATTTGGAGTGTTTTCTCCTAACAAGAACTTCTAGCATGATTTGATTTTATCTCAGCATGAATTGAGCATGCACATGCTACACTCATGCTGTAACATGACCTCAGCATGACTTCAGCGTGAGTGAGCAAAAACTTGTAATTTTTCATCAAATTTTGAATTTTTGAATTTTTGAAGCCTGATTCTTGAAGTGCAACGATTTCCTAACTGTGATTTGACAAGTTGAGCTTGAAAGTACTTTTTTTTTAGCCATTCATGGTAGGTGACGCTGGACTCACGCTGCAGCGTGACCACAGCGTGACCTACAAAACTTGCAATTTTCAACTTGAAATTTGGAATTCTGGAGGCTGGGACCCATAGTTATCAATAATGAACCATGAGGATAACTTTCACCCTTGAAATCAAGTCATTGTGACTTAGTTTTAAGGCTTTAAAAGTTTTTCACGCTATACTCACGCTGCCAGCATGAGTGACAGCGTACACGACAAAAACTTGTAATTTTGTGCCCAAAATCTAACATTCTGGAGGTTGGGACCCATAGTTGTTAATAGTGAACCCTGAGGATGACTTTCACCCTTGAAATCAAGTCATTTTAACTCAGTTTTGAGGCTCTAAAAGTTGGTCATGTTGTACTCACGTTGCCAGCATGACCTCAGCATGAGTGATAGTGTGAGTAAGAAATTTTGCACTTTTTGATGCTGAAATTTGAATCCTAGAATACTGAAGCTTGGAGTTGATGTCAATGGCCTTTGAGTATGGCTTGCATGTTTAGATTGGGCCATATTTGACTTGATTTTGAAGCTTTTGGAGTTACTCATGCTGACGTTGAGGGCAGGCTAGATGGCGTGAGCAAGTTGGACATGAGTTCCATGCCTTAGTTAAATTTTTCCTCCTGAATGCTTTAAAGGGCTTGAGTTGTTCTTATTTCAAATTGTTAGGCCAAAATTAGTGGTGCTTCATTGGCCCCTATTTATTGACGTTTGGAGGAATCCACTCGAGAGGGATCGACAAAGAAGTGCAAAACACCATGAACAACCAAGTACCAAGCATTAACCATCAGCCCTTGGCCAGATGTCATTGCACCATATTCAAAAGTACATGGAATTGGGGGAATGCAATTCAGGATGCAAGGGGATTGGTTATAACCATGGGAAGCTAGGAGTTGATCAAGGATTATAATTACTACCGGAGTTGTGGGAGAAGAATGTCCGCATGTGAATGAGCTATATCCTTAGTCCTTGTCGATAGCCAGTGTTTAGCAGAATCAGATCTGAGACATAGGAGTTGCGTTCTTTGGAGAAATGGGACTCTTGTAGAGTGTTTACAGGACCCGCTGTAAATAGTCAAAGCCACGCAATGATGTGCAACGTGGTCTCTTTAAGATACATGTGTAACGTTTTTTCAAGATAATTGCCTTCTCGCCTGGGGCTTGTATGAGAATAGCCAATATTCTTTTGTTCATGATGTTAACGGGGCCATGAAGACCTTTTCCATGCATTTTTCTCTTTGACCCTTTTTTTCTTTTTCTTTTTCTTGTTTTCTTGTTTTTTTCTTCTTTTCTTTTATTTTTTCTTTGTTTTGTTTTGTTTTTCTTTTATTTTTCTTTTGGGTATTTTTGAAAGAGCTTACTTTTAGTGTCGTGCTCATGTTCAAGTGTTTGCATTTTGTGTCATGCATCATATACTATGTTTTGCATTGTAACTGCTTAGGAAGTTACAATGTGCGATAGTGTATCAAGAGTTTTGAGGTGATTAGAATGTATGGAGTGTAATTGAATAGGCTAAGGGGAGCATGCTGGGGAAATAGAGGATATATTGAGAATCGGAAATGTACTTATGAATGGATTGATTAACCTAGTTAGGGCATTAGGAAGAATGTGATACTTTGTCATCATGATGGAGTGCATCTATGCACGAACACCTTAGGTGTGTCATCCTACAAACATAACTCCAAGAAGACAAGATGGAGCCACCATGTGAAATTTTTAAAATAGAAAGAATCATGAGCAGCATCAGCTTCATTAGGGTCCATCAGAAAAATTGTGTAGTAAGTCTTTGTGGAACATGAACAACCAATTGCAGCAACACATATTTCCAAGTTTTGCCTAGTCGTTGATGATGTCGCTAGTTTATAGTCTTAGTGAACTATTGTGGATTAGTTTCACATCATAACCCCTTGGATGATGCCAGTTTAGCATCGTAGCAGACGGTGCATTGCTAGTTTATAGTCGTGGTGGACTATGAAGAAGCAAACCATTTTATAGTCTTAGTGGACTCTACATGCCAATTTTACATCATGGCAAATAAATGTGGGATTTTAGTGTCATATCAGATGGAGCTCTGTGGTATTAGTTTTAAGTCATGATGCTAGGACTTGTCTATCATATTAGTTTTAAGTCATAATGTCAGAACTATTCTGTGGTATCAATTTTAAGTCATAATGCCAAGACTGCTTTGTGGTATTAGTTTTAAGTCATGATGTCAGGACTGTTCTATGGTATTAGTTTTAAGTCACAATGCTAGGGCTATTTTGTGGTATCAATTTTAATTCATAATTCCAGGACTGTTCTGTGGTATTAGTTTTAAGTCAGGATGCCAGGACTATTCTGCGGTATTACTTTTAAGTCATAATGCCAGGACTGTTCTATGGTATCAGTATTAAGTTATGATTCCAAGACTATTCTGTGCTAGTTTATAGTCATACTAGACTGTCTATGCTAGTTTATAGTCACAGAAGACTAATGCTTACCTTTCTTGTGTAAAATGTGATGCTACATGACACCTACCGTACACAGAGTTAGAATGTATGAATGAAAACAAAGCAACGCAAAAAGTGATAGTTTTAGGCTATTCTAGGCCGTAAGCTAGTTTAAGGCCTTTTCAAGCCATGTGTTTTTGTAGTTTTATGTTTTTCAAATGCAATATGTGAACTAAGTTGACGAATATATAAACAAAGAAAAATGCATGATCTATGTGAGCGGGAAAAATGTAAACACGTAGGCTAGTGCAATGGAATGTAAACAAAAGTCAAAAATGCATGTCAAAGTGGGGGCAGGCCCCCGCATTTTTGGCCAAGGGAAATTCTTGGTCATGTAGTTTCTTCCTAACCAAGCATGGATTATGGAGCATGCAACACTTAGGATCCTCTGTGGGGCTATTGGCCTTAACCATTCATTCGGGTGTGTTAGCATTAGGCATTGCATTGGTTGTTATAGGTATACCACCAAGAAACTCTTCTTCCAAAACTTACACCATGTCTATGTCATGGATAGTTAAAGAGGAAACATTATCACCATGGATGATAACTTGACGACCTTCACATGCAAGGTGTATTTCTTAGTGGATGGGAGAGGAGATGGCCCTTAGTTGAGCTAGCCAAGGCCTACCTAGAATCATGTTGAAACTTGGCATCTCCTCTATGATAGTGAAATCTGTGCTAGTGGGGAATTGCTCTCCCACTACAATGGCTAAGTTGATTGTACCCTTGACTCTGACCCATGATCCATTGAAGGATTTTAGACATGTTGTTTTGGTTGGCCTAATTTCATCTGCCAGGCCTAGCTTGTCGACGACAGAGTACAGGACTACGTTCGTTGTTGCACCATCATCAACATGCACTCTGCAAATGGTGCACGGTCCAACACATATGCTAATGGATAGTGGAGCTGTAGTGACCTCCCCTGGTTTGAGGTTGACTTTGACTACATCATCATGAAGGGTTAAGGTTGTTGAACCCAATTCTTATGGTGTGGGAGGCAACATTGTTGCATGGATGGATGTCTGATTTGTAGGGATATCCTTCATAATAGGAATTGAGGCTAAGACCTGGGCCAATGCTTGGCAGTGAGCAGGTGAGGTCCTGACTAGGCTGTACAAGCTAAATGTTGTGTTCTTATGCTTGAGCATTTCTTTTACCTGGGTTAGTGCAGCTACAAAGTCCTTCTCATTAGCCGTTGTGTTGCCCTTGACTTCCTTCATGTGGCTTGAGAGACAGATCTCTTGTGAAGGGGACTTGGGCTTGGTTTTTATGGGCATAGGGGCCTCAGTGTTCAGTTGTTATTTGTTGGTTGTGGCCCTTGCTTCGACCATGGGGGTTACGAGGTGATCGTTTGTCCTCTTGTGTTACCATTTGGTGGACTTACCTGGGTTTCTAGTGGGGTTGACCCTCGAGGGAGGAGGGATCAAGATGTTGCCCACTATTGGGGTTTGAGTAGGTGAGGGGCCATCATGTTGTGGCACCTTGATGACAAAAGGTTACTTAGTGATTTTTGTTGCTTCGTCATGCCAATTTAACATCTTAGCGAATGAACATTGTGGAGCCTTAACCACAAAGGGTGTTGTGGGTGCCTAAGGTGGCATTTTGATAACAAAGGAAGGCATCTTGCTTTTGGGGGCCATGGGGACCTTTTCCTTATTAGGAGGCACATGGATTACAAAAGGTTGTTGCACAGGTTTGGGCATGCCACCTATGCTAATTAAGTTTATGACATAGGAGGCATCATCTACGTTGGAGTGACTAGCTATGTCAATCACCAGTTGGCCTCATTCTATCATTCCCTGTAGGTCATCCTATAAGCACAAAAATTGTCTATACTATGACAAGCCAAATGATGGTAATGATAGTATTGGTCCATTTTAAACTGTTGTGGGATCGGGGGCTCATTTGGTACTACTAATGTGGGTTTCCTTAGTAGTTCACAGTACCTATCATGTTTTTGGTAGGGAATCTCTGACACCTATTTGTGTTGGATTTTCCTGGCTTTCAAGGGTTTCTCCAATAGTTGAGAGGGTTGCATCGGTAGTGGTGTATACTTCCAGCGGTCCTTGTGCTAAAAGTTGGGCCTTGGGGTGGCCCCTGCCGATGTAGGTGAGTTGGAACCAAAGTTGACAGCATTGTTAGCCAGGGCTTTAGGTTGCTTAGCTGTTGGGCCCCAATTGGTTACTTTTCTACTTATGGCCACCATTTCTACTGTTGTGTTTTGCTTGCAAGCATGTTGGTTTTTGTAGGCCACATAAGCTGAGTCATTACTTGCTTGCACTACCTCCTCTATGCTTTTGATTTGTGCAAATGCTTGACTCAAAGTACGAGCACTCAAATAATAGAGTTTTGACTTAATGAAGTCATTCAAAGTGGCTTTAAAAATGGTAAGTAAGTATGTCTCAGGGATGGGCTCCTAGAGTTCATTCAGGGTTGCGCTCCACCTTTGGATGAATTTTGCACTGGCTTTAAAGGCACTTGTTTAATCTGAATCAAGCTATCCATAGTGGCTTTAGGTTTTAGATTATACTTAAAATAGGTAACAAAATGATGTAACATCCTCTAGAGAGGATATAGAGTTATGAGGTAAGGCTCGGTACCGGTCTAAGGCTTTTTCCATTAAGGACATAGCAAAAACTCATAGAAATGTCACTAGGTGGGCGTTTGGATCTCTGTCTCCATTGTACTTGGTTAGCTAAGGTAATGGAATCTCCTTTGGCAAGGTTAATCATGGAACTGAAAGATGGATTGGGTCATCTTGGTAGAAGTCCAACACCTTGATTTTCTCAGTGTTTGTAGTTTTAAGGAATTTTAATTCTTCTACTAATGAGTGCATCATTTTCTTCGTATCTACCCACTCTTGAGCAGTAGGTAGACTGACGGTTTTAGTTGATGGTAATTGACAATGATTTGATTATTGCATCATTTGTGGAAAGAGAGATTGTTGGGTTGTCAGTTGTTGTTGTGGTGGAGAAACATTCAAAGATGGGATCGCAAGGTCTGGTACACTATAGTAAGTTGGTTGATGTTGTTGAATAGCTAGTGACACCCACTGCCCATCCATAAGTTGTGAGGTGACACCTTAAATGTGTTGTGTTGAAGTAGTTAGAGGTGCCCCATGGATTTGTACTTGTGGTATGTAATAGGTAGACGTGGAAGCTGGTATGACTGATGGCATCCCAATCACTTGAGGTCGAAAGGTCGATCCTACATTAGTTTGGGAAGGAGGCTGTTGGGATTGTATTTGCAGATGTACGATGGAAGTGGATGATTAGATTGAACATTGGACTTGGAGAAGATGGGAATGGGAGTGGCTACTTCCTATAGAGAATTTGGTAGTGGAAATATAGTCTCTTCTAGGAAAGGTTGAAACAATGGGTTTGTATGGGCATGGGGACTAATGGTATGGTATGAATCCCCATGTTTAGATTGGGCTGCAAAGTCATCTTTTTCATCCCCACCTTGAGGCTCTATTGGAGGTGTCTGTAAGGCTTGGCTTCTTGCCATGATAAGCTCGGATATGATTTTATGGTGGTGTTCAGAGAGTGGGATTATGTCAAATGCTAAGAGGATAAATTCATGACATCCTTTGTGGATCAGTTCATAGTATCGCTTCCCTTCCCTCTCCACGTGATCAATGGGTAGATTGGCTTGGATCTTGACATAAATGAAGTTATACTGTTTGGGTGTAAGAGTCGCATAGGTAGGGTCTTTGCCCTGTAGCCTGACTGACTAGCGTGTAGGGCCTTGGGATTTTATCTATTCGATGATAGTTATGGATTTGGTAGTAGTCACAGGGTTCGAGGTTTCAGCCCCAAAGTTAGAGGTCAATAGTGTCACTAGGTTAATTTGGAAGGATTCCATAATGAATGTGAGTAGACTGAGCTAGATGAGTTGAATGTGAGCAACCGAAGCATGACCAACTACAGCGTGACCTACTACAGTGTAGCGTGACTGATAGATAGCATGACAACTATAGCATGAGCAACTATAGCAGCTTAACTAACAGCAGCGTGAGCAACTATAGTAGCTTGACTGACAATAGCGTGACCAACAATGTCAGCACTATAGCATGAGCAACTACAATACAGCGTGACTTGACAAATGGAAGCTGCAGCATGATCAACAAACGACATGAGCTAACAACATGACGCTAAAAAATAGTGTGAGCTATGTGAGGTATTAGGAACAGAGAGGGAAGGTAACCCATTCTAGCTATGTCTAGATAGGCTTTAATTAGCACTTAGTTTGTGCAGTGTTTGGACAGGTAGCATAGTCAACGTTTTGACAGACAACAACAAGTCGGTCCTCCTTCTAGTACCAATTTATTGTACTAACCTAAATCATCGGTGTAAGGCTAGAATGGTAAATAAACACTGAAAGATCATTGAGCAGGTACAGCTGACACTGCCTTCACTCGAGGGCAAGCTGGAAAAGTAAACGAAGACAAAGTGCATTGGATGGTCTACACGCAAATCAATCAAGGACTTCCCCGAGCATAAACTATGGCTTGTGTTGGGGTTATCGTAACTAATTTTTTTAAAACATAAATGTGTGTGCATGAAATGTAAAAGAAATGTATGCAGGAACTAGTAAACCAAAATGTAAACTGAATGTAAAATAGAGTAAATAGAATAATGTCTCGCAAAAGGAACTATATTGTATTGCTTAGAAAAGATGTGCACCGGTCAAAGTGTAGCTGCACATGTGGATGGCAGGTCAAGCATCAAGCCTGAGAGTGCTGTGATGTGTTTCAGAAGTGCTTGGATGCTAGGAGTCAAGTGTGCTAAGCGCCTAAGGATTGTTGGTCTGAGTTTCCTAAGCTGTCCAACTTCAAAATTTCCAACCTTGTTTATGTGAATTGATAGGGTATTTATAAGGCTAGGCTAGGCTCAGGTGAAAAATTCAAGAATGGAATCAATGGCTGGGAGATGAGAGGAAAGCAGATCAAGTGGCATGTGTCCAATGGACAATTGTATGTGAGTTGGATGTGTGTGGGCAAGCTACATTCTTGACCAAGTGCATTGTATCTTACAACATGTGACAACTTGCTTAATCTAGGTCATGCTCATACAATTTGGAATGTAACAATCTGAGAAGCTCAAGCTTGCGAACAAAAGTTTACATTGAAAGGATGATGTACAACAAGAAAAATTTTCTTTGGCTTGCTTGAAATTCTTGGATTTTTGACTTGAGTGTGTGCACGCTACACTCATGCTACACTCACGCTACACTCATGCTACACTCACGCTACAGCATGACCTTAGCGTGACTTCAGCATGAGTGAGCAAAAACTTGTAATTTTTTACCAAATTTTGAATTTTTGAATTTTTGAAGCCTGATTCTTATAGTGCAAGGATTTCCTGACTATTATTTTACAAGTTGAGCTTGAAAGTGCTTTGTTTTTAGCCATTCATGATAGGTCATGTTGGACTCACGTTGCAGTGTGACCACAGCGTGACTTACAAAACTTGCAATTTTGAGCTTAAAATTTGGAATTCTGGAGGCTGGGACCCATAGTTATTAATAGTGAACCCTGAGGATGACTTGCACCCTTGAAATCAAGTCATTTTGACTTAGTTTTGAGGCTCTAAATGTTGGTCACACTATACTCACGCTACCAGCGTGACCTCAGCTTGAGTGACAGTGTACGTGACAAAAACTTGTAATTTTGTGCCCGAAATCTGACATTATACATTCTAGAACCCATATTTGTCAATAGTGAACCCTGAGGATGACTTGCATCCTTGAAATCAAGTCATTTTAATTCAGTTTTGAGGCTCTAAAAGTTGGTCACGCTGTACTCACACTGCCAGCATGACCTCAGCGTGAGTGAGAAATTTTGTACTTTTTGATGCTGAAATTTGAATCCTAGAATACTGAAGCTTGGAGTTGATGTTAGTGGCCTTTGAGGATGGATTGCACCTTCAGATTGGACCATCTTTGAAGCTGTCAAAGTTACTCATGCTAACGTTGAGGGCAGGCTAGACAGCGTGAGCAAGCTGGGTGTGAGTTCCATGCCTTAGTTAAATTTTGTCTCCCGAATTCTCGAAAGGGCTTGAGTTGTTCTTGTTTCAAAGTGTTAGGCAAAAATTAGTGGTGTTTCACATTTGAAGGGATTTTTTACATTTCTACAACTCTTTAAAAGTTAAAAAAACATTTGGAGAGAAAGGAGATCTAAAAATCCAAAACATTTAAAGAGCATATTTTAAGGCATTGGGACCCTATTGCAGTGCAAGCTAGTGCATCTGGGAGGACTGCAATACATACACTACCCACCCATAAGCCTAATTCTCTACCTAATTATGTAAAAAAATATCTTGAAAGAATTAAAATTCTACATTTTGTATTTCCTAAACCTTGCTCTCCACGAAGTTAATATAAGTTTTGCAGTGTTTACGTACTTTTCTTCATTATTTTTTGCAACTTATCTTGGCATAAGCTTTATTATTTGTGCATCATTTTCATATTTTTATTTGTATATAATATTGGTAACATATTCCCAAGTCCTTAAGTAATCAGAAAGACCATTTGAGGAACTTCAATATTCTTCTAAGGCCCATGGATCTTGTGGTCAACTTGTTTTGTATAGAAGTCTTCAGTTCTTCCAACATTGATTTTTTCCATTTCTATAGTTTCTTGTGCTTGAAGGATGGCCTCCACCTAAATTCTTCATCAAAATCCATTTTTGTATTTTCCTCTTATTTCTACCTTTTCTTGTTAGCGCATTGCACACATGGCCTCCAACCAAGAAGCCATTGACATCTATGATCCCAAAGATCTAGCTATAGTAGAACATAGACAATCCCATAAACAACTAGGATTAGGCACTTCTTACATGAACATAAATTAGGAACATTACAACTTCATTTGTGCTAAAATTAAAGTTGGATTGCTTATCCCTCATTGAAATTTAGAATTAAAATTTTAGTTCGAGATAAGCCACAAAATAGAAAGGAATATATTTGCTCTTCTTATGACCAAATTGAATTAACTAAGTTCTATAACCGTATGTTGGCACAATTAGTAGACCAGGATGAGGCATGTGAGGGAGTTAATTCAAACTAATTTCAAGAATACCAAAATGATCTTGATGCTTAGTATGAACCAGATACATTCCTAGGAAACATTATGCGATGGTCAACACCATAGGTAGCTACCCTTGACTTTGCATCCTCCATCTCAACTATAAACCAAGAACCTTCTATCTCGTTTGCAAATCAATTTTCTCAACCTAACTCCTTGTTTATATTTATGATCACTTTAAAAATGTTTTATAATGACACACCAATCTCAACAAGTTTCGCACTCTACCTCATTATTCATATCAATGCCTTTTGCTACGCAACCTTATTTAGCATGATCATCACCTATGACATCTACCACATCCCATCCTTTCATCATCTAAGCAAGCTTCTCTATGTGACCCTAAGCTTCACAAGTCTCTCATACTTCCATTATTGATTTCATCCCTCATATCCCAACTCAAACATCCTTCTTGCTTTCTAACATCCACACAAAATAGTCACACAACCTCTACCATCTATACTGATGCCTATTGCACAACATCAAGCCATTCAACCTTCTCTCTAACCATCATTACAAGTATCATAGCCTACTAGAATGTCCTAAGGCTTGGATCAAGCCTTTTAAATGATTAATGACCTCACTAAAGAGCTATAGAAGCTTAAACCCAGTACAACACAAACAATGAAGGTTATAGAGTTCTACCAATATGATCCTATCAACCCTGTCATTTTTCAAATAATATTACCCATGTGCAAGCCTATACCAAACACCACTAAATACAATGGTAAAGGAAACTCTAATGCACATTTGGTAACCTTTTGTTTTTAGTTCTTCATGTTGTGAGCATGACCTCACATAATACTGTGCATTTTCTCTATGTCTTTGAAAGGAAATCCTTTGAACTAGTACTAATCCTTACCTAGAGGTTCTATATCCTTCCTTGAGGACTTAATAAACCAATTTATCTACCTCTTCTTATACAACTTAAAGCTTGATACAACATTGGATCAACTTATCAAGGTGATGTAGGGGCCACTTAAACTAGTATAAAAGTTAATTCAAATATGGAATCAAATGCTATATGAGATTCTAGAGTCTATTTCTAAAATCCATGTTTATGTTATATTCAAGAAATTAGTAAATGACTTCATCAAATCAATTCTCTGCTATTTAGAAACTTTGTCATTTAGCTAAGCCTTTTCATAAACTAAGAATATCAAGGAAGCAAGTAAGACTAGTAATGATTCTACCTATGTAGTATATAAAAAATAACATGTGAGAAGAGATAGGAAGAAAACTAACCAAGAATAGAAACCATGGCTGTAGTATCCAAGGATATGAAATAATCAAAAAGGAGAAAGTCTCTACCATGCAGCACATTTTCTAACTCATCTCAACTATCTACCTCCTATGTTCCCAACCAACAAAGATCAAATTTTACTTTAAAAGACCAATTGAAGTATACTAGGTTACCAATGAAGCCCTCTAATATTTTAGAATAATTTCTTAAAGAAAATTATACATAACATAAGCAATTGTCTAAGGAAGCTTGTAAGAGGAATGAGTGTCCTTTTGAGATAGCTATAGACCCAATGATAGTGAGCAAGGAAAATCCAAAACTACCAAAGTACTTTATACTAGATAGGTTTTTATGTTATTGTCAAATGGTTGGTCATGATACCAATTGCTACTTAGCATTAAAAGATGATCTCTAGAAGATGATTGACCATGAAGAGGTGATGCTAAATGAGCCCAACCATTTAAACACTAACAATAACTCCTACACCATAGCCTTGTTCACAATAACCAACAATTTAATTCTTCTAGAGCACTATTTATCATCAAGATACCACCTTAGCCTTAGAACATAAAGCCTAAAATGTTCTTCATCATCAAGGTACCACCACCATTAGCTCCTAAAAATCCTTTTTTCATATGTGTTCAACCTATAGTGGCATCAATGTTACAACATGAATGAAATAGTACCTATCCTTCTAAGGCTAGGAAACCATTTTTTATGCAAGTCCCTTCATCGTCAATATAAAAATGTGTGATGAACCATAACCAAGGCTTACCTATTATAGCCAATAACTCAATGGTTAATAAGAAGCCACCAAAATGACAATGAAAATAGCCTATTTCCAAACCAACAAGTAAGCCCACTGAAGATAGCTAATAATATAATTCTTGGAAATAAGCTAACCCACCAATACTTACCCCAAGATTATCTACAACCATAATTTAGGAGCCAAAGCCACATATGTTAAAACCTAAGCCAAATATTCTAGGGAAAATGGACAAAATTAAGACCACTAAAACTAAAAGATCACATGTTAAGGAAAAGAATTTCCTCACAACAAGGAAACAAGCCAAATGATGTCTCAAATAAAAGAACATGTCATTAAAACAATATAAACTAGTCATGAATTCTTCCACTCATAGAGACATGTTAGCTCAAATTTTAATGTCTATTTCCTTGAGTGGAGACATGCTTACCAACAAAGATTCCATTCACTCTGTCATTAACCAAACCTTAGTGAAAATGGGAATCAACACATGCTTAACTTTTATGCAACTAAGATGAAGACTAACTCATGAAGTAGAGAGGTGTTATATGCTCCTCTCATCATTACTATATGTGTTGACAAGTATAAGATTCAATGTGTTGATGTGGATGATGGGGTGGAAACCAATAGGGTACTATTTATCATTGTTGAGATACTATTTTTAATCAAGAATATCCAAGAAACTTCTACCTCTTAATGCAAGTAAATTCAATGGATTACAAGTAGTGGTTCAAGGTTATATGTCCTTTGAATTTGTAGCTATAGAGTAGCTTTCTACATTTTCCAACTTCCTAGTAGTTCAGGAGACATCTAGTTTTGACTTGATCCTAGGAAGACCATGCTTAGCTAAGCTTTGCATGGTCTCATCTCCTATATCCTTGGAGATCCATTTACCATACGAAGATGGGGAAATTGTGATTCATAGGAATAACACATGTTTACTATCTATCAACAATGTTAACATTGATTGAGATTTAGAGTGAATTTTCAAAAGGAAAGTCTTGAAACTTAAGCTAAGGCTAGTAACAACAACAATAATAATTACAATGTTAATAACATTAAACCTATAACATTGAATGATAAAAAAATTTGTTAATTTTTATATCAAATAGGAAGAATGATGAAACTAGGATGACACAAAGGAATCCCCTTTATTTATTGTGAATCAAGCAACAAATACATCATATAAACCTTATCCCTTCTTTTGTTAATGATCATTTTTTACCTTGCCAATCTTCTATCATGTTTTATTGTTTATTTTATTCTTATATGCTTTTTTGAGGTTATCGCATACTTACTAGACAATTGTGGGCATGGCCTACCAAGGCCAAAAGTTAGCAACACAATAACCTACCAAGGCCTAAAATAGGTAACACAATGGTTTGCCAAGGCCTAAAACTAGTGAATATTTGGGTTTTCTTTCTTTATATTTGCATATACACAATGAATTATTTCCTGTTTAACATTTTTCATTTTATTATATTATATTTTCAAATTTTATTTTCTATCCTTGTTATTCAAAAATATAAAAATATAAGGAATGAAAACAAAATCCATGGTTATGTCTTCTAATAATAACAAATGATAATAATAAATGTCCAATAGCCATAGTTGCACTAGGCAACAAATGATGAAAATAATCATCTTCGTCTTTATGGATGTAATAGCCAAATGAAAACTATCTACAATAATATGATAATATAACTAAGATATAACATGTCCAATAGTAGCAAAAAAATAAGCCATAAGGATGAGGAAGATCATCATCACTAACATCAATATCAATAATCATTATAGCCCAAGGCCTATGATCAATAAAAACATATAACCTTTAGTAACAAGGGTAGACATAAATGTAACCATTAAAACATAAAATGATGATAAACCAATCATACATTCACCCATGAATTTGAGTAAGCTTATAAAAGAAAGGTAATATATTATTGAAAATTTAATTAATATGAATCCCACATTAAATCCTCCATTGGAAAGTAAATTTTTGATGTGTTGAAGGAATCTTAACATATCAATTAAATAATGTTTGAACTATAACATATGTTACTTATTTCTGGGCTATGTAGGAACACTTTAAACAAAATTTTATGTGCACTCATTCAAGAACTTATGATAAGTCCATTTGAGTAAAGGGATTCAATAATATTTAAGTTGTGGCTACTATCTCTTTAGGATTCAATAGTTACTAGAATCAATTTTTAATCTTTTAAGTGTCAATATAGGCATAATATTTTATATATTAATTCATAAAAGAAATCAAATAGAGCTAATTTTTTATTGCATTCATTGTTTTTTACATTCAAAATCTCACAACCAGCACACTATCAAAATTGTTGATAGTTTTATTAATTCAAAACAAAACATAGTTTTGTTCTTTCTAAAAGTTGAATTGGATTCATAAAAACATCATAGAATATGTTAGATATCTTACCATTGCACCAACACAATCCCTATATGTTGGAGTCATGTGGAAACTGATCCAAATTATATTTCTAGTATTTTATTGTTAGATTGTACTAGAATATGAAGGGTCAATTGTTACATAAGTTGAAGGGTTGGCTATAATAGAAGTTGAGGGGTTGAAAGTTGAAGGGATGATGTTTTATCTCCCCTCTATGTAGACACCCATTGCACTCCCCTTTGTGGGATCACTCTCGTGTAGTACACTCACAATCTCTAATCTAATGAATTAAGTCTCTGCTTTTGTCCATGGTTTTCATCCCAATTAGAGGTTTCAATGTAAATTCTATGTGTTCTATGTGTGCTTGTTTTTCCTGTTCTTGTTTATTTTTCTCTTGATTCATTTCCTAACAACTGGTATTGGAGTGACATTTGCAAAGGATCAATGGGAGCAATTCCATCCAAGGATGGGAAAGTGAGGATCAACAATTTTAATGGGATAAACATCAAGTTCTAGAAGATGTAGATCAAATATTATCTATACAAGAAGAAGTTGCATGAACCACTATTGGAGAGGAAGCCTGATCATATGAGCAAAGAGGATTGGGAACTGTTAGATAGTTAGGCTCTTGGCATGATACATTTGATGTTATCATATAACATTGTGTTCAATATTATCAATAAAAAGACTACTCATGGTTTCATGAAGACCTTATTAGATATGTATGACAAGCCATATGCCTTGAACAAAGTATATCTAATGTACTAATTATTCAATTTGAGGATGTTTAAAGGTGCACTGGTTATAGATCACATCAATAAGTTCAATGAGATCACGTGTTAGTGGAGTTCTATGGAAATTGACTTTGATGATGAGATCAAAGCATTGATCTTATTATCATCACTGCCTAAGAGATGATCTACAATAATGACTACAGTTACCAATTCATCAAGATATCAAAAGCCAAAGTTGTCCAAAGTTTTATATCTGATTCTCAATGGGGATAGATGTAGAAAGGATTCAAGTGAATCTTCAGGTTCTACCTTGAGTAATGAAGGCAGAGGTAGTAGTCATTAGTGGGGATAGAATTAGGGCCATGGAAAACCAAGGTCTAAGGTAATAAGTGGATCCAAGGATCCTAAGAATGTCACATGTTAGAATTGAGATTAGAAACATCACTTTAGAAAATAGTTCATGAAACAAAAGAAAGAAAGAAAAATTAGCATGATAATTTAGTGAATGAAGTTGCTAAAGAAACTACTGATGCATTAGTTTTTTGTGTAGAGAATGGTATTGAATCTTGCATTTTTGATTCAGATGCATCATTTCACACTACTCCTTCTAAAGAACTATCTAATAACTATGTTGTTGTGAATTGTGAAAAGGTTTATCTTGTAGACGATGAGCCATTGAAGATTGTGGGGAAGGATGTTTATATAAAGACTACCCATTGAAAGTAGTTGAAGTTACAAAATGTTAGAAATGTTCTAGGTTTAATGAAAAACCTTATTTCTATAGTTCAAATAGATGTTGAAGTGTAAAACATAGTATTTTGAGGTAGATCCTAGAAAATAATTAAAGGAAATCTGATCATTACTCAAGGAAATATGATGGAAACATTGTACACCACTTTAGAAATAAAAGACATAGTGTTAGTGGTTTATTCAGAATCAATGTCAACATTGTGGCATCAAAGGTTGGGTCACATGAATGAAAAGGAAATGATGTTGCTTACCTCATAGGAGAGATTACTAGCCATGAAGTCTATTGATGTCGTTTAAATGAAGGATGTGTTTATGGGAAGCAAAAAAGAGTTAGTTTCTCAAAATTTGGAAGAAAAAAAAAGGTCAAGAAGTTGGAACTAGTACACACTGATGTATGAGAACTATCTCTAGTGAGTTCCCATGGTGACTCATGCTATTTTCTTAAAAATAAATCTAATGTGTTTTCTACATTTAAAAGGTGGAAGGTAAAAGTCGAGAAGTAATGTAGTTTGAAAGTCAATTATTTATGGTTTGATAATGGAGGGGTGTATGGTAGTCTAGAGTTCAAGGCTTTATCTTTTGAGAATGACATTAGAATGATTAAGATAGTTCTTTGAACATTGAAGTGAGAGAATGAACAAAACATTGAATGATAGAGCTAGAAGCATGAGGATATCTTCTGGATTGCCAAATATGTTTTAGGAAAATGTAGTTAGCACAATAGCCCATCCCATGAATCAAGAGCCTTTACTTTCTTTTGACTTTAAGATACTTGAGGAGGAATGATTAGGAATGGTAGTAAAATTTTCACATTTAAATTTTTTTGGTTGTGCATCATATGTGCAATTAGGTTCTAATGCACAAAATAAACTTGATCCTAAAGCCATGAAATGTTATCCTATTGGATATGGTTCTAATGATTTTGGTTATTATTTTTGGGATGATCAAAATAGAAAAATTATAAGGCACTAGGATGTCACTTTTAATGAACATGTGGTGTACAAGGACAAGTCTAGATCAAAATCTAATAGGGCAAGAAGTAGAGAAAGAAAAGTGAGAAGGTTGAATTGGAAGAGATATCTAAGAGTTATGTAGCTGGAAGGATTCAAGAAAATACTAGAAATAGAATAGCTCAAGATGAAGCTAAAGTTGAGTTAGAAATAGATAGACCAGAGTCTCAGTTAAGAAGGCCTAATATAACACCAAAACCCAAAGACAAGTACTCTTCATCATCACATTACTTATTTTTTACTAATGCTAGAGAACTAGAATGTTTTGATGAACCAATTCCAATGACAAATCATGTTAAGTGAGAGTTGGGTATGAGAGATGAGATGAAGTCACTAAAGAAGAATATGACATGCATACTAACTAAATTTCTAGAAGAAAAGAGGGCATTGCAAAATAAGTGGATGTATTGGGTCAAGGAAGAACATGATGATAATAAAAGATACAATGTAAGGTTAGTAGTTGAGGGTTTCCAACATAAAATATTAATTAAATACATAGATATTTTCTCTCCTATAGTAATGTTAACCACCATTAGATTAGTGTTGAGTATTGTGGCTACTAATGATTTGCATCTAGAGTAGCTAGATGTCAAAACTACGTTTTTGCATGGTGACCTTGATGAGGACATTTAGATGGTTTAACATGAAGGTTTTTAGGTTTCTAGTAGAAAAAATATTGTGTGTAAGTTAGAGAAGAGATTATATTAATTGAAACAAGCTCATAGGAACTGGTACAAGAAATTTGATCAATTCATGTTTAATGCTAGTTTCACGAGATGTGAGATGAATCATTGTTGCTACACAAGGAGGTTTGATGATAGCTACATTACTTTGCTCTTGTATGTTGATGACATGCTTGTTGTAGGGTCTAGTTTATAAGAGATAGATAAACTAAACCAACTAGCAAAGGAATTTGAGATGAAAAACTTAGGACTAGCCAAGTAGATACTTGGGATGAGAATTAGTAAAACCAAATCTTAAGGGATTATCAAGTTATCTTAGGAAAATTATAGAGATATAGTGCTTCGTAAGTTTTGCATTTAGGATGCAAATACTAGATGCAATCCATTGGCAAGTTACTTCTTTCTCAATAAGAATTAGTCATCAAAGACAAAAGAATAATGTGAATAGATGTCAAGAATACCATATGCTTCAACAATTGGAAGCTTGATGTATACTATTCACTATGTTGTGCCTCCTTTAGTGCCACTTTTTTATCATTCTACGACCCTCATATGTAGCCTAAAACCACCCTACAATCTCTGGTAGTGTAATCATTATTGTGAAAACCCTTCCATATAGCTACCACTACCACGAAAGCCCTCATTTGGCATCATCTCCACTACAAAAAAAACCTTCACTGTCACTATGCCACATCCTTGTGTCATCGTTGCCTATTCTTTTTCTAATATGGGCTTCCCAATAGCATTTGCATTTGCCTACATTTATATTGCATTCATGCATCACTTCAACCACTAGTTTTCTCACAACCACACCATCATCCTCTCTACTTTATTTATTGCTACTATTGTGATGCCACATTACCTCCCCTTCCTTCTTATCCTCATGGCTATGCCCCACACCATCCTTCATTGACACTACCCTCTAGCCATTGTTCCTACTATCACATAGAGCCACTCTCTTCACATGCTATGCCACCACTCCCCTATCTTGCTATCTAGCACACCTTGTCCATGGTATCAATGTCTTCTTGGTCCACTGCAGAGATGCCCTAGGTAGGTGTTGATGGCATCCAACCAAAATATTGCAAGTGTTAGTGAGATATTATCTAACTTCCAAGCCTCAGAAATTTCTATTTCCATTTCACAAACTTAGAATCAAATTCCATATGATATGTAGCATGTGTGGAAGTGTATTAACACATAAAAATAAAAACTACTATTTTGATTTCATACACTAAGAAAAACATTCCATGTGATACTAAACATCCATGCCATCATATGAACACATAAAAATTACTATTTTGATTTCATATGATGAAAACCAAGTTCTACATGATGCATAATATGAAAACCAAGTTCTACATGATGCATAGTATGAAAACCAAGTTCTAGATGTTGCATAGTGTGGAAACATTTGAACCAAAAAAATATTAATTTCCTTTTCCAAACATGTACATTTAATGCCTAGTGGACCCCCAAAAAACATGGAAATAAAAATAAAATGAAAATATTTTTTTATTTTTTTCATACTTTACATGTGAGAAAAGTGGTGAAAGGATTAACTAGATACATTAAACTTGGACCTAAAAGTGACTATGGCCTCTATGTTGACATTTTTTTATATCAAAACCTTAAAGAAAATGGTAAATGTAGATTGTATATATTTAATAATAATTTTACAAGGACATGAACAAGAACTTTACATGCAGATTTGAGATTTTAAGAAATGAGATCTACATTGAGATGTCAAAATGAAGACTACATGGACAAGATGAGAGCATGAATGAAAATAGATTCTACAAGCCAAACTAGGATGTTTCAAAGATCACAAAGAAGTAAAATTGACAAGGCAACATCTTAGAATCCAAAACACAAAAGTGAAGTAGACATCTATAGAAAACAACAAACCTCTATCTTTGAAGATAGATGTCTATAGGCAAATGTCTACTCTTACAAGTAGATGTCTCTCCTACACTTGGAATTATCCTAGATAGACATCCAAACTTTAAAGTAGATGTTTATTCTAGGCATTTGATAGTCATTGCATGAATTCTAATTTTTCATAAACTTCAACACTATAAAACAATGTAAAAATCTTATAAATTGTGCACACACTATTCATCAAATGACACATCATTGGCTACTCTAAGTGAATTTTTCTTTGCTATTTATTGTATCATCATTTGCTTATTTTGATTATATTAAGCCTCAAGTGCAAGGGATCCATAAATCAGCTTATGCTCCTTCATTGTTCTTTTCCTTTCTTTTTTGTAGCCCTTTGAGATTGATGTGCTTCATGCAAGAAGGTAGCTTTGTTGAGCTTGTTGGGACTTTACAAGGTTGAATTGTTTTTAGTGATAAAAAACTCCAAATTAGAGCTCATATTTGTAAATATTATGAGATCCTTTTAACCATATTTTGATCTTGTTGGAACCTTATAAGATTGAGAGGTTTCAAAGCAATGAAACTTTCTATAGTAGAGCTCAAATTTTGTAAAAGTTTTGGTTCCTTGCAAATCACATTTTTGAAGAAACAAAGTCTAGAGGTATGCATGGAATCTACCCTTTGAGTGTGGACTATCTAAGTTGGAAAACCATATAAAAATTTTTCTTCATTTTTTTGCTACAAAAACTTTAATTAGCAAACTTATTTAACCCACCTTCTAAGTTCTCAATCCACAAGTGGTATTAGAGCCTAGTACTTTCAAGTTCATGCCTTTAAATTTTGAGGGTGAAGTATGGAGGGGATGCCCTATACAAAGCCACTAATGCTTGATTATTTTGACTTTGCATATTGGAAGATAAGGATGCAATCTTTCATTTAGTCTATGGATTCAATGTATGGGAGTAAATCCATATAGGCTACAAACTACCCATCAATATCACCATAAGAATATAAGTTCATTTGTGACTCTAAAGCAAGAAATTATTTATGTTTGCATTGAATAAATTAGAGTTTAATAGAATAGCTATATGTAATACTACTAAGGAAATATGGGAAATCTTAGAAGCTACTTATGAGGGCACATCTATAGTTAAACAATTAAAACTTTTAGGAGTACAAAGTAAATATGAGAAGATTAGAATGAATGAAGGAGAAAAGATTTGGAACTACTTCTTTAGGACAAATGATCTTGTCATGGAAATAAGAGGAATGTTAAAGGACTTTCTTGAAAATTATGTAATTATAAAAATTATTAGAACTTTAAAGCCCAACGTCAAACCCAAGGTCACTACTATGGAAGAAATTAAAGACTTATTTGTGCTAAAATTTGAGGAGCTTCAAAATTCTCTAATTTCTATTTGATATGAATATCATAAGTGAATGAGTGATAAAGGAAAAGCCTATCTTCCTAAAATCATCATCAAAAGAAAAGGAGCTAGTTGAACAAGAAATGAATAATAAAGTCAAAATAGCTCTTCTATCAGGAAGAGTTCAAAGAATCCTTATAATGAAAGGAATAAGCCTCAACCAAACAAACCCCAATTAATCCAAAGGTAAAGAGAAAGGTAAAAATTCTAAAAATTCAAATATTGATGCATTTTCCATCGAATGTTAGGTATATGATGGAAGAGGCCATGTGGCCTTGGAATGTCATAACACTAGCAGGTTACAATGGAGAGATAAAAATGAAGGTGATTCAAGAAAGAAAAAATTTTACACTAGTGGAGATAATAGAGAACAAAGTGAGGAAGAGGTAGATAATACTACCAAGGACTCATGTCTCATCTACATGGCTCTCATGAATGATTATTATACCAATGAAGATGAGGATCAAGTAATTGAAACTAATGTAAAAAGATATGATCTTTTGTGTAATGAATTATTATCCTTCCAAAATATTTATATAAAGCTAAAGAAGGTTGTGAAAGAAAAAGATCAATATTTATCTCTACTTAATGCAAAATAGTTATACCTCTTACATGAAAACTTAGACCTAAGGGCTAAGAATGAAAAACTAACCTTGTCTGGTGAGCAGATGAAAAAAGAACTTGAAGATACCAAACTAGTGAATGAAAGGTTAGTCAAAGGAAAAGAATCCCTTTGCATCATTTTGGTACAAGGAAGAATTCCTCATGATAAAATTAGGCTAGGATGCTACCAACAATAAGAATCATCTATACAAAATTAATCCAAACAAGAGACTACTATAGAGACTGAAATGTCAACTAGAAATAAATCCAAATAAAGAGTAACTCAAAATTTTGATTACTTTAACCAAAATAAAAGGGTTAGATGTTACTATTGTAATATATTTGGTCATAAGAAATGGAATTGTAATTTAAAATACTAGAAAATGAATACCTAGTCATATCATAAAATGTCTTGGTCTTACCAAAATGCACATAAAAATAGAAGTCTTATTGGACAAGAAGAAATGGGGGATAAATAAAAAGTGTAAGGAGAACAAAAATCTATATAGAATTAAACAAAAGGAATAAAGTAAAAGAACCTTCATAAAAAATTTTGTCAAATGGAGCCAAACATTAAAAATTGGAGAAATTTGTATCAAAGGAGGAACTTCAAAAGAAGAATCTCATTCTCAAGCTCCTTAGATAACTTCATCTCCATTAGTAAGAAAAGTAGGTATAGGTAAGTCTTCATCTCATTTAGAATTTATTTTAAGACTATAATGCATGGCAGTTATCTCCTAATCCTTTCTTGTTGAGACGTCTACCATTAGACATCTATATTGGAGGATAGACATCTACCCATAAACGTCTACATCATAAGTTGGACATATATATGAGTTTTAAGTAGATGTGACATAGACATCTACTAGTCAAGATAGGCATCTATCATTTCATATAAAAACCTTCAATGGTCATAATTACATAAAGCTAACACTACATTTTTCCACATCCTAGTGTAGACAACTAAGAGTAGATAACCAAGGCTTCCTCAACAACAATGATTTATGCATCTTCTTGTAGATTGATGGTTACAAAAGGAGTGCAACATCTAGGGATCCTTCTAGAAGGAAGAAGAATTTGATGGAAGACTCTTCTCGTGTTGCAAATTCTTTTACTCAATTTCACTCCATCAATGCTTAGTACAAATTTGAGGTAACTCATTCTGCTACTATCATTTTTGAGAGATTCCTTTACATTCAAAAATAGTGTTAAAAGGAACATATGACATTTTTCTAAGTGTTGAACTCGGTATCCTTCATTTCTATTAACTTTTATAACCCTCATGTTCTCATTAGGTACTTGTATAGAGACATTGTAATTTCAAATCCTAGTGTTAACACTTTTACTTCCATTATTAAGGGATTGTTGATTTAAGTCATCTCATAAGTTGTTAATTCCATCCTTGTCATTTCTAGTTGTGATGTTAACAAGGTTATAATTCATTCTATTTTTGGAATTTTTACAAATGATGTAATCCTTATTTCCCATGATGAATTTTGTAATGCTTTGTTTGGGTAGTCTATGTCTTTTTGTAGTAGGAAAATTCTTAGGAGTTAGATGGGTTTAGATGCTTCCACCTAGTCTCTAATTATTTTTTATAATATTATTGGAAAGGTGAGAACTTATACCTATTTTTTGCTAGCCCAAACCTTTATTCCTTATTCTCTACTCATTGGGAAGCCACTAAACTTGGACCATATCCTATGTAGAGACATGTTAGGTCTCATCACAAGGGAAAGAGTCTATGGATATCCCCATCCCATTGTTTTTCTAATCTATTAGAGAGTTGTTTCCATCCCTGATATACCATTGCTTAAAGGCAAGAGAAGCCTTGGTAAGTATTTGTAGAAAAGGAGCTCCATCCATGTTGATATTGTAGAAGCTACTAATAGGCCTTAGAAGTCAAGGAAGAAAGAATTTGCATCACCTCCTTGAATCTATCCTCAGTTGAATAGGTCCAAATAAGTTAGTGATTAGATGAGATACACTCTTAAGAAGTTGGTTAAGCCTTTTTCTCATACTATTGGGATGATTGGTAGGAACTTCTCTTACCTTCATAAGATAATAGATGAAGATGGAGTATCTATTTCTTAAATTGGATAGCAATTTGAGAAGATCAAAACTAATCTCATATTAAATAGTGAGGAGGACTATCCAACTCTAGCTAGATACTTAGTGGCTACTAGGCCATCTTAAACATATAACTTGACAAATGAATCTAATTCTAAGGAGCTTGATGGATTACCTACATGTGTCTAAGGGGAGATTCCTAATCCTATGCAACCTTGACCTAATTATCATCCTCATGGTGATGCTCAAAAAACATTTAGGTAGTAGGCTATGGAGAACATCTTGAAGACTTGCTCTTAGTAGAGGCTAGCTAATCCAATCACATACCAAAGGAAGGATACATCTTCATCCTCTTAGAAATCTTTGTCTCATCCACCTACTTCATCAAAGTTTTAAGTGAAGCTACATCCTAGGAGAGCTCCTGTCCACATTCCATCATTATATGATAATGATGAGTAGCACATCTCCAAGACTAGCTCTAGCACTAGCAATGATGAGGATGAGGATGAGACATACTAGTTCTTTCATGCAATAGTTGCCTCCAATGAGGAGTCTAATGATGGCATTGAGGTCAATGATTAGGTTTCCTTATTAGTCCAGCCTTTTGAATGATGCACAAAAAGGGGAAGAATTATTTAGATTATATATGAACTTGTATGAACAATGATAGTATGTTATGATCTTTTTTCCTTTGTATGAGATGGTGGAAAGTGTATGACAGTTGTATTATTGTTTGTCATATGAATAGTTGTGTTTTTAGTAGCATGATATATTATGAGATAGGTTTAGAATTTGGATAGTGTATGGAGACTTCTTAGTGTTATTAGTTTTCTTTAACCCATTACCTTGAGCCCTTTATCCATATTCCAATATTACTCTCTACTACCATTGGAATTCATAAGTCTTGAATGCTTTATTATTTATCATTTAATTTATATTCTATGAATCTTACTACCCATTTTCTTAAGTTTTGGACATGACCAAAAATGAGGAGATTGTTGACCTTTTGGTATGTCAAAACCTTAAAGAAAATGAAGAATGTATATTTTATGTATGTGATGATAATTTTTCAAAGCCATGAACAAGAACTTCACATGAAGATCTAAGAATTCAAGAAATGAGATTTACATTGAGGTGCTAAACTAAAAACTACATGAACAAGATAAGAGCATGGATGAAAATAAAGTCTACAAGCCAAAATAAGGTCTTTCAAAGATTGCCAAAATATCAAATTGACAAGGAAATGCCTCAAACTTCAAAAATACAAAAGTTAAGTAGAAATCTACAAGAAAGAGCAGACATCTATCTTTGAAGATAGACATCTGCTCTTCTAGCAGATGTCTCTCTTACATTACGAGCTATCTTAGGTAGACATCTAAAATTTGAAGTAGACATCCGTTCTAGTCATTTGATAGTCTTCGTATGAATTATGAGAAGTGTGCAAAAACTTTGAGGCTACAAGATAATGTAAAAATCTTGGAAATTATGCAAGAGTTATTCATCAGAAGACACATCATTGGCTACTCTAAGTTATTTTTTCTTTGCTCTTCATTGTATCATTATTTGTTTGTTTTGATTATATGAAGCCTCAAGTGAAAGGGATTTGTAAATCAAGTGATTCTTCTTTTTGATTCCTTTTCTTTCTTTATTATTGCTCTGTGTGCTTGATGTGCTTCTTGTGGTACGGCATCTTTGTTAAGCTTGTTAGGACCTTACAAGGTTGAGTGGTTTTGCAGCGATAAAATACTTTAGAGTGGATCTCAAATTTGTAAAGGCTATGGGATACTTTAAACCACATTTTTAGCTTGTTGGAACTTTGCAAAATTGATAGGTTTCATACTGATGAAACTCTCCATAATAGATCTCAAATTTTGTAAAGGTTATGGTGCTTTGCAAATTGTCTTTTTGAAGAAACAAAGTTTGAATATGTGCATGGAATCTACCCTTCGAGTGTGGACTATCCAAGTTGGGGAACCAATAAAAATTATTTTTGATTTTTTTGTTGCAACAATTTTAATTAGCAAACTTATTCAACCCCCCTTCTAAATTCTTCATCCACACTCTACATGTTAGGAAATAGGAATTTTTAGATTTTCTAAATTGGTTTGGCCATGAAAACCCATTATTTTAACAATTTATAATCCATTTTTTTAATTTAACAATTTATAGTTTTCTTTTTTCTAATGTTGATAATTTGTATCCTATTTTATTACATTTTTGTCTATCTTAAAAAAAATAACTAAAAAATATTAAATTTAATTAATTAATACTCTTTTAATCTTACTTGCCTTATTTGACCTTGTTTAACCTTTTTTTCCATATTTTTTTTTGTTTTAACTTTACTTTTAATTTATTTTATCTTGTTTCTACTTTGCTTTTACATTATTTTACCAAGTTTTGACCAAGTTTTAACCTACTTTAGCCAGATTCTACTTTGTTATTACATTATTATTACCTTTTTTTTCCTAGTTTTACCTTGCTTTGCCTTATAATAACCTTACCTTACAATTTTTTACCCTTATTTCACTTTGTTTTGACATTATTTTACTTTTTTACTACAATATTTTAGATCATTTTAACATTATTTAATGATTTTATCATGCAAATGTTACTTGATGTAGCTATGTTGACATGTAGATTTAAGCTATGAAGATGAGAAAGTAATTTGACTAGACTTCAAACCTAAGTAGACCCTTATGATGATGTTGTTCAACTAAGTTACCCTTGAATGGCTAAACCAAGATCCTGGAAGCATTTGAACATATAGCCTTAATGCTTTGGAATGTCCTAACCACTCTTAAACTTGAGGCCCACAATACTAAAAGAGAGTTCTTAATCTAATCCCATAATTATGAGGAGAAAACCCTAAAACCTAATTTTTCTCTAAAACCTCAATTTGATCAAACATCACCAAAGCCCTACAAGATAGCACTAGAATCTTCATATGATTTGATTAATTTTTGACCTTTTATTCACATTTTGGATGATTATTAATGATGTTGATAACTCTTGTGGCCTACAATAAGTGAGCCTGCATGACCTCACATCTCTTTTTTGTATCTTAAAATATTGCAAACTTGTCTAAATTTTTAAAGCACAAAATAAAGTGCTCATGTTCCACCAATTGTAATATATAATGGCCTATATCTACTTATAACCTTATGTAGCCTATTGTAAACACATGTATTCTTTGACTTGTTTTCTTGTACTCTTGGAGTTATTCTTCTAGGATAATCTCAAAGTTATCACATGGATGTGATCCATCATAAAGGATGAGTCACCATATGATCTTAACATGCAAGATTCAATTAGCTTATTTGATCATGTTGATAGTGGTTACCTCACATCATTTTTGTTACCCCTCTTGAGCCATAAAACCATGGACAAATTACAACCCTTCTTACCTTGCTAATACTAAAAACCAATGTTTAATGTTCATGCATCATGGTCATATGACATTCCCTTCAACGCAGTCTATTAATCAAGTTCATTAAATGAAACCCAACTCATCTAGTGAGAAAACAAAAATTTAGCCTTGGAAATAAAACCCAATGAATGTTTCATTTCAAAAGAAAGANTTTCACATTTTTTGTTGATGTCTCTCAGGTCAATGCTCAAAACATCAACAAAGAGGGGCTAATGAAACACGTCAAGGAAAATTCATGTTGCAATGTAAAAGTCCATAGCCAAAAGTTTTTGTTATAATTTCATGAAAATATAAAGGTAGAAATAATTGCCTTTCTTTCTCCAAAAATCCTATATTATGGCCTTATATTGACAGACTTTTAGGTAGTTTTTCAAAGTAAAAAATTGAGATTTGTAGTCCACATGATACAAATCCCATGTATTATTATTTGTGAAGGTTAAAAATGCTCCATAGGCTATAAAAAATCACATTTTCATCTCACATCCTACACATTTTAGCTTCATACACTATGCATTATATAGAGGTAGCATGTGGGATTTCGGTTTTGATTTCACACAATGGAAACCTCAATCCCACATGCTAGGTAGTGTGTGGGAGCAATGTGTGAGGATAGGAAACTAGTCAAAAATTGCTCACATGCTATAGGGAAGCATTCAAGATAGTGCCAAAATTTAATAGTGATCTATCATAAAATTAGCCAAAATTAAATTAGCTGAAACCAGTGTGCATAACCTATTTAAGATAAAAGAAAATACATTTGAAGTACTTTTGGCATTTCTATAGTCTTTCGAAACTGAAAAAATATTTGAAAAGAAAGAAGATTTGAAAGTTTAGAACCATTTGAAGGGGAGATTTTGAAGCACCAAGATCCTATTACAACACGAGCCAATGCATTTTGGAGGATTTCATGACACACACTACCCAACAATAAGCCTGATTCTATACATCAATTTGTAAAAGAAAAAAAAAACTTAAAATAATTAAACTTTCAAATTTTGTATTTCCTAAACCTTGTTCTTCATAGAGTTAATACATGTTTTTCATTGTTTACGTACTTTTTCTCATTATTTTTTACGATTTATCTTGGTGTAGGCTCTATTATTTGTACATCATTTTCATATTTTTATTTGTATCTAACATTTTTAATGGAGCCCTAAAGTCCTCAAGCATTCAAAAAAACCATTTGAAGCACTCCAATATCCCTCTGAGACCCCTAGATCTTGGGGTGAAATTGTTCTGCTTGGAACTCTTTGGTTCTTCTAGCACCAATTTTTTCCATCTCTACAAAGAGTTCCACAGATCACATTCATGCTTATAAAAAATATGCCATAATGCATTAAATGGAAAGTACCAATGCATTTAAATAATAAGTTGAGGGTTTAAACCTCAAGATTCACAATCATAAGCATATACATAAGAGATATATTAGAATGTACTAGCATAAATCACTAGTAAAATGCAATACATGATAATATAATACATTAAATACACCCTTATACTTAAGAATCAAGTATAATAAAATAAATAATGAATCTAAGATTCTATGTTTGAAACACAAGGATGCTACACCCTCCCACCCTTTAGGAATATTCATATTTAAAGATAGAAATAAGCACTTATCTTATTATTTCAAAATCTTTTCTACATGCATTACCATATGTAAATAAACTTCTCGGGCTGATACCCATAATAATTATTAATATTGATACAAAATATCTTGTTAAAATTCAAAGTTTGGCAATCAATAACCATGCATCTTTTGACCATAAATCATGTTCCATTCCATGCTCTATGATCCTTCATAAATTGAAACTTCTTATACCAAATTCCATTAATAATACTTGTTCCAATAACTTAGATTTTTCTTTGGCCTCTAGAATGTAACAACTAAAAATTTTGATGATGGAAAACCAAAACTTCCATGTGGAACAACATAACTTCTAATCTCAAGGGCCTCCAAGAAGAGGATCTAAAGCACCTTGGATGGTCTTGTCAATTACCCAAAAACTTAGGAATTGTAAATGTTTTAAACAAATTGAATGTAAAATGTTTATTTAAAGAAGAGAAGAGGAGAATAAAATTGTACAAATAAAAGAACTAAAAATTTTATTAAAAATAATAAATAGTTGTAGATAAAAAAGAGTTTAAGGAGGTACAAGTTTTGTGCTTAAAATGCACAAAGGGCTATGTAGAAGATGCTTAGAGTCCCAGTGAAACCAACAAAATGTGTCCTACAATTAGCCCCATGATCTAGGTACTCTAAGGTGGTGCTCCAACAACTTCTTTCTCTCTCTCTGTTGTTGAATTTGCTTGGTGGATGTTAAAAAATGGTTTTTGTGGTGTTGGATTTTTTGATGCTCTATAATGCTCTGAGAGTCTCTATGCTTAGACAAATATAGATTTTCCAAAAAATCTTTTCAATGTGTTCAAATTTTACTTAAATAAGCTATGGATATCTAATTTGGTGCTGAAAATTTTTTTTCCATGATTGCTAATAGATTGTTGTAATTTGCAAGTGTGGAAAGCCATCATTTTTAATGTATTTTTCCATTTATAGTAAGTTTTATGTACAAAGGTTATAAAAAATATGTTGAGTGCTATAAAAAGTAATCTGGCTTTGAAAAATATGCTAGCTTCACCAAAACTACACTAGCCTTGAAAAGATATGGTGGCTTCATGAAAACTATGTTGGCCTTGCTATGAATATTGAATCCAAATAATTCATATGCTAGTTGTAGGTGGTTTCATAGTATTTTTTTCTTTGACCAACATAAAACCCATAAAAAACCCAAATTTGAAAATTTCAAAGGCATTTTCAGCCTTCCCAAGCCCAAATACATACATGACAAAACGTTTTTCACTTGATAAGTGAGGCAATAGCAAGATAGGAATCATTTTTTAGCCTCAAAAATTTATTGTATGCACAATTATAGCTTATGAACTACAAATTTTACATTTTATAATCAAATCATACCTTAAGCTTAATGGTGAGGGTTATGAGTCACAACATGAATTTTATTAGTGGTGTTTCATTGGCCCCTCTTTTTTGATGTTTTAAGGATTGACCCAAGAGACATCAACAAAGAATACAAAACACCACCATAGGTCCATCACCAACATTTCCTCTCTACAGTTGGATTCTATAGCCATCAAACCATGTTAAAGACTGCTTGTGATAATGAGATCAAGTTATGATAAGATGATATAAGAGAAAGGATATATTTAGTTGTAAGAAAATGGTCATAGAGGTTAATAATGAATTCCACATGTTGACATCATGATTATGGTATGGCAGTTATATATTGGTTGATTGATGTAGTCCTCACACTTTATGCTTCAAAGTGTCATTCACTTGGTAATATTTTTCTGGAATCAACAATCCACTCCAAGGCTTCTTTTGTCATTACGTTTCTCCATTTGTTTTTTAGAGTCATTGATTTATCTTTTGGGCTTCATTGGCCTCTTGGCTTTCTTAGCAACTTGCTCCCTCATTTTTTCTTTTCTTCTTGTTAGGTGAAAACTTCATTGGGATTGATTCTTAAGGTTGAAGTAGGTTTGGTTTTCTCATTGAATGAGACGTGTTACATTCAAAAAAATTCATGGTGGAGCATGAAGAAGGTATGGTCACATGGCCATAATGCATGAATGCCAAACATGGGTCATCATTGTTGTTATTAGCAAGGAAGATTATAATTGGGCTATGGGATTGTAACTCAAAAGGGGTATTGGAAGTGATGTCATATAAGCACTCTTAGTATAACAAAATAAGCAAACCAAAGCTTATGCATCAAGGTCATGTGGTAACTTATTGTTGTGATGAGTTGCACCTTTGAGATGACTTCAAGCTTAATCCTGTAAGCACAGCTCCAAGAGAATAAGAAAATAAGACAAAGAAAGCATGTTTCTTAAAAATAATACATAGGGCTACATAAGACAACTAGAAAACTAGGCTCTCATATGTTACTAATAAGAAAACATAGAGAGATATATGCAATGTGAATTAAATTTACAAAATTTGTAGTTCATCCATTACACCAAACAAAGAAAGAGATATAGAAAGAGATAGGAAGCCTCACTTTTTATAAGTTGTAAAGGCCACCAATGTTAGCTATTGGTTTGTACCTATAGAGAAGATCACATTTGATGTAATAAGGCTAGAGATAGAAATGGTTGACTAGATTGGCCAATTCACTCCCATCCATGTCTACCACTCTAAAGGCTCCATTGCGATAGGCTTTGATGACCAAAAAATGCCCCTCCTAGTTGGCTAAGAACTTGTTTGTGAGTTCACAAACCTTGAGAACTAGGTCTCCTTCCTTAACCTTTCATTTGTTCACATCATGGTGATGCTATTACTTTTTCCTCTCTTGGTGTCATTTGATGTGAGCAAGGGTTTGTATTTGTTTCTCTTCCATCGAATCTAGATTGATGATATGTAGCTCCTTGTTCTTCTTATCATTGATGAAGTCATACAAATCCACTCTATGCAATGGAGCCTATAATTCAAGATGCAAAATAGCTTTAGATCCATAAATTACGCTATATGGGATGACACTAGTTATAGTTTGCAAGGTAGTTTAATTGGTCCAAACTGCATGGATAAGCCACTCATGCCACTTGCATCTGGTATTTGAAAAACAACAAAACCTTCCATGTAGATGAATGCTTTATTAATGTGAAATAAGTATATCTCAATCATGCTATGAGTATTCTTTGGGATTATCCTCCCTCAACATTTACCCCTTAGAGACAATTCAACACTACCACCATAATTAGGTATGTACCCATTCACAAGGGTTGGTCAATCACCTTCGTATTTTGCTTTACCTTACACCTAACTCACCTTTACTAGCTCCACAATTTCATGCCTTCATGACCTCTAATTCCTAGGTATAAGTACCTCATGTCAAATCCCCAAAGATAACCTTAAGAGACATGCCCATTATTACAATGTGCCCATTTAAGTCTTATTACAAGTTACCCTTTTAGATCTTCTATAATAATTACATCATTTGTTATGTAGCAACACCATCTTTATTATGGAATGACTTAATATGGAAATAGGGACATGATACTTCTATGCCATTATAAGCTTAAAAATAAGAAATAAGGAGAATTTATCATAAAATATAGTTATAAGAATAGGTCTTATTAGTCTTATCTAAATAGCTACAAGTATAGCATTATGTTAATAGGTGACTTAAAACCTATTTCTTATGAATGAATTCTCTTTCAAATTTTGTAGAAGTTAAAAGGAAAAAAATAAAATTTAAATAAAACTATAATATTATGACATGGGGTTATCAAACCCTAGAAAATTAAATAACATTATTAAAAAGAAATTCTCATTACATTAGATTAATAAAGATACAGTTATTTTTAAAAAAACAAAAGGCCCACTAGTTTTAGGGATGTCTTTAAAAGCTTTCATCCTTATAACCAATCTTTAAAATATTTTCCTCTTGAGTAGGAAAATGATAAGGCTTTTCCTTTATTCAAAAGTGCCCTTAAAAGTTTTGATTTCTTACTAAAGGATTTCTTATAAAGAGAAGGAGAAAACTCTCTTTAAAGATAAAAGAATACATCAAATAAAAATAATGATCAAATATCAATAGAAGAAGAAAGGTTCCAATTGTTGAATCTTAAAAGTAAAAAAAATTAGTCTATAGAAAATAGATTAATTGGTCAATTTTTATTAGAGGCTTTTCCACATAAACTTGTAGCTAAAAAGTTACATCTTTAAGCATTAGATATTTAGCTCTTGAAGAGAGATTATAGTTATACTCTTGCTACTCAAAAATAACTATACATCATAGCTTCCATATAGAATAGAGAATAAGTAGTTGAAGCACTTTCAAATGCAAAGAAGGAGATAGACAATGTACATTGATTACTAATAATGATTTTATTGATATTTAGTTGCAAGTTATCATAAATTCTAGATGTCCATTTCCAAGCATGCTATGTAATACAACACTTTAAAAATAATGAAAAAAACATCTTCACATTCACAAAGAGAACATTGACAAGAAATAATTTTTATATGTTTAAGATGAGTGCCAATAGGAAGATATTAATTAATAAGACATAATAAAAAAATATGAAATTTTGGAAAACTGGTAGCTCTCCAAGTATCTTTGATATTCTTTATCCAAAAATGTCATGATAATTGCATATTCTAAGCTTTACTGAATTTGTTATGAATAAAATCACTCTTTGTAATAATTTCATATGCAACTTCAGAGCTAAAAGGAAAAATATATTTGTTATTCTTCCAATAAATATCTAGAAAAGCCTAATGCAGATTACTTTCAACATTAAATAAATTTTTAAGATTAGAAATTAAATTTTCAAAAAAAATTCTCTTTCTATTTAAATTATGGAGACTCGAAGTCTCTTTTGATATAATCCATCTATCATGTATACATAAATGAGAAACTATAATGAGAGCAAATTTCCTCCAAGTGGTACATAGTCTAGATGAATTAGTAGCCTAATCTCCTTCATTAAAATCAAGTTGCTATGGCTAATCTTCTTGACCATATCTTCTAAAATAATGACACAATTACAATTACAATACTTACTAAGCATGCACCATGTCTTCCAAATTGGTTTAAAAACTAAAGAATCAAGAATAGAGATAGCCTTAGGTTTTCTTTTCATAAGTTTGTTTTGTAAAAGGAGAATCCAAACATCATCTCCCTCAATTCACTTTGCAATTCATTTTGTTACTTACAAAATACCCTAGCTGTAACAATTAATAAGGCCAAGTCCTTCATCTTTCTTACTACTAGTGCAAATATTCCAAGAAATTCTAGAATGAAATTTTCTATATTATTTATTAGACCAAAGAGGCTAACAGATAAATCAATTATTTCTATCATAATAAGTTTTCAAAGAAGTCAAATAAATGGAATAATAAACATGGGTTGATTGAAGAATCTACTTAATAACTAAAACATTGGTAGCAAAGGTCAACATTTTTTCCTTTTATTTATCAAGCTCCTTTTCAATTTTATTGATAACATAGTTTCAGAAAATAGTGAGATTAGACTCAAAAGAAAGTTTTATTCTTAAAATAAAATCTTTTTCATAAATTTTCTAAGGCTTGAGAGTAACCTACTCATCAATATAGACATTACAATAAATAACAAATTTTTGCTAATTGATTTAAGAGCTAGAAAACATGCCGTAATCTTCCACTCTTGTTAAAAGAATATTAATATATTCCAAAGAATTATTAATCATAAAAAGAAGAAGAATCATCTACAAAGTGCAGGTATATATTAAGTAATTGCATACCTTCATCATCTGTTAAAATTCCCTTAATGATATTCCTTTGTAGATCATAAAGCCAATTATGTGAAAGAAAGTGAGCAGCAATAATGAAAAGATAGAGAGCTAGATGATAACCTTGACAAACTAACTACCAAAGAGAAATGGAGGAACTTGTAACTTGAGCCTCAATGTTACTTAGTATGGTATTTTTTGGGTGAGAGCCCAAGTTTAAAATGGAGAATGCAAAATAGGAGATAGTATTATCTACATAGGGCATATTTTGTTTTTGTTAATTATTCACACCCACTCCGTCAGCATATATATAAAATATTTTATCTAGTTTAACACTAGTGCTACCCTCACCATAACATTTTTTAAATTATTTTTAATACTTTTTTAAATTGTTTTTTCTATATGATATTTTTTAAAATTTTTATGACTTAAAAGCTTTCAAATTGAATACCTTACCACTATGCTAACACCTCATTATTGTATCCCTCATACGAGCTTTGTAGATAATAGCTTACATAATTATCTTACGTAGCAACCTAATGAGTTGAGCTACTCCCTGGCTCGTGCTTTATTTCCAATAGCCGTATATTTTTTACTTTCATTGTCTCCATTATACAGCAGCAAACTTCGTACTTCAAAATTTTGAATTCCATCCACTATTACCAGGAAAGTTACACGCATGAACCTGGCTAAAAACTAAAATATGGGATGCTTAGGTGGCCCATATTCCTAGCTGCTGCGAAATATTTTGAACGTTCAAACGTAACAGTGGATGTAAACTTCTCCGTAACGAAACCTATACCATTTATGAGGAAGAAATACTTTCAACACGGAAATTGTGTAACATCACGAAAACAAAACTTGTAGGGGCCACATTGAAGATTTGCACTTTAGTAATCATGGTATAAAGGCATTTGTAGATCGTAATTATTTCTTAATGGAATTTAGATGGCAATCGATTGTACCATTGAAGAATCTGGCCGTCTTGGAAAACTATCTCCAAATAAAACTCTGTTATTGATATAAAAGAAATGGACTGTGATAATCATGGGGATGATTCAGCAAAAGTCAAAAATTCCAAGCAAATACTGTGCATTGACCTGACTTGATCATCTACTCTTGATCATCTTCTTTCGTTTCAAAACCTGATAAGACACATGGAGCGTGTAAGATTTCTGGTTAACCAATTTTTTTCCGGGCGATATACGGTGACGATTTTATCCACGTCGAATGCTTTTCCTCCCATTGCCTGACTTCTTAATAGAGTTAAAAGCTTCGTCTGTCAAAATTTGTCCATTTGTGTCGTAACTAGTTTTTTGATTTCGTGTCTTCTTATTCTTAGCGAGTCTCTATGCTTTTAAAAGTTCTATTCTACCTCTAGGTGGGTCTGTAGTGTAGCTCCTTCTTAAGACAGTTTGAAGAAAGATCAAACCATCTTACACGCTATTACTGTAATTTATGTGTGATAGATGCTTTCTCTGAAGTCCTGCTCTTCTATTCACATTGCAATTCCATCATTGCACAGACAAGCCATTGTTTTTCCAGGCTATATACGGTGACGATTTTATCCACCTTGAATGCTTTTCTTCCCATTGCCTGACTGACTTCTTAATAAAGTTAAATGCTTCGTCTGTGAAAATTTGTCCATTTGTAGCCTAACTAGTTTTTTGATTTCGTGTCTTCGTATTCTTCTTAACGAGTTTCTAGACCTTTGAAAGTTCTATTCTACCTTTTGGTGGGTTTCTAGTGTAGCTTCTTCTTAAGACAGTTTGATCTTTCTTGAAGACGATCAAACCATCTCACATGCTATTACTGTAGTTTATGTGATAGATGCTTTCTCTAAAGTCCTGCCCTACTATTGACATTGCAACTCCATCATTGCACAGACAAAGTGTGAAAGAAAGGTGGTCAAGCACACAGCTGTAAAACCTTAAAACCTTACCATCATTGCACAAAGACAAAGTGTGAAAGAAAGGTGGTCAAGCACACAGCTTTAAAACCTTACCATATTACTTTTGAAAAACTGAACCAAATTTTGTCTCTGTGAACTGTGACTCACCTATTAGGAGTCAGGACTCTCGTTCAAGGAAGCACAATATTCTCTGTGAACTGTAATGGCAGCACAATATTCTCATTTTGAAAAACTGAACCAAATTTTGTCTCTGTGAACTGTGACTCACCTATTAGGAGTCAGGACTAAAGCATCTATATATCGTTGTGAACATTCATTTACATTAACCTGGATTTTGGAGCCATCTCTTTCCTGTGTTTTTTCATCGTTTTGTAATGGCAGCACAATATTCTCATTCAAGGAAGCGCAACAATTTCAAAGGAGTGAGGCTCAGAAAATGGGGAAGATGGGCTGCAGAGATCAGAGTTCCAAACTCCAAAAAGAAAATCTGGTTAGGTTCGTTTTCAAGCATAGAGCAGGCTGCTATGGCATATGATGCTGCAAGCTATTGTCTTAGAGGACCCAATTCCCATTTCAATTTTCCGGATTCTCCTCCCAAAAATATTGACCCTAATGTTATAGATTCAGCAGATGCTATTCGTTCTGTTTCCCGTGATTACGCAATGCAGCTTAACTCAGTGGATCAGAGCTTGGAAACTACTCCAACTGAACCAGGCGTAATGCTTCATGATATTATACCTTATGCTGAGGAAAGCACAGTAGCAGCAGATAACAACATTATTCATGAGAATGATTTTAATCAAGGACCAAATGAGAGAGTTTTGGACGCCTTCTTTGATGATTTATTCATGAAAAGGGAGCTGATTCATTCTTTTGCTTTCCACCGACAGGAGCTGGAGAACCTGCACTGGGAATTGGGTGACATTGCTACTTTCCACGCTTAATGGGATTTTGCTGGATTTTAACTTATTTATTGCCCGGCGGGGGGCAGGGGGCGCCGGGCCCGTCCTCTGCCCCCACTGGGGGTCACCTCGCTGATGCCCCCCTGCTTCCCCCACTGAGGCTTATACGGTTGTGTGGTTCGGTGGCTCACCTCGGTGTCCTCCGAGTTTGAATTTTTGTGGGTTTCCGGCCCCCTCAAGGTGGCCCACCCCTGGTCCCCCGCTTGTAATTGTATACTGGTGTACCATACTTTCAGTAATACAAACCCGAACATTCTCTCTCAAAAAAAACTTATTTATTGCCCTTCTGCTGGTTAAAAGGATTGACAGTTTCTTCTAAGATCTAAGAAAAATACTGCTATCATGTAGATTTACATGGCATTACTTTGTAACTCCCCTGGCCAATTTAAAAAAAAAACGGTATATAAAAAAAGAAAAACATTGACGTTTTCGTTCTTTCAGAAAAATTAAAGTTTAAAACACGACGCCATTCCAATTCCTTCCTGTAACGGAATTCGAAAATTTCATTAGATTAGCAGGTTCAACTTTGAAGGTTCGGAAGAAGTTTCTTAGCATTCCTCTGTCATAGTCTTTAGGATATCCCGGCATTTTAAATTATTAAAAATACACGGTGGTATATAATATTCAAGGAAAGATATTCTTGCATAACACTTTTATGTTTAAGAAGGCTTTTGTAGTCGTTGAGTAAATAAAATCACTCTCAAAAAGTCACTCCATACAAAGAAGCTTTTATTTCCCATTCCAATGATAAAAGTTGCAGTCTTAGGAATTTACCATCAATTCACAGGTACGTTACTATCTTACGTAATAGATGACTGCACTACTATTATCATTATGTCCCTAAAATAAAAAAGATGATAATAAGCAATTTCTAACTTTAAAAAAAATGAAAATCATAGATGCTTCTCATTATCTTAGAATGCAAAAGCTTAAATGATATTCTCCTAAAATATCTAGTTGCCACCAAAATTTCTTGCCAACTGCTTTCCTAGCCTAACATGGTTTTATGTTAATTAAACATTACATCGTCGACTTTCCCATTTTCATTTTTCTCTATTTTCTTTGATCATAGGTAATACATCAAATCTTATTGTTAGCAAAACACAGCAAGGTGATTCAGGGTTACCTCTAGTCAAATTTTCTTAAAATTAATAAAAATTTGAATTTGCCTTACTTGAGATGATGTTCTTCAATGTGCCTATCATCTACCGTATTGGAAATCATTCCATATAAACCTTTGACGATGTATCTACAAAAGATTGCTATGATTTCATCTTGAAAGAAGATGTTATATATGTGGTACACCTGTTGAGGAGCAGAGCTGGTAAAGGGACGAAATGCACTGCTTATGATTTCATTCGTTTGTGTTATCATTAAGTAAACTAACATTTTCACTAATTGACAAAATAAGGGAACAGTCAAGACGTTCAGGAAGGACGAAATTTCAAAATTCAACAGTTCAATGGGGTGCACAGGTGACTGTCAGCCTCTTTTCGTGCAAGCCAGCACCTCTCATTTTTCGTCAACACACTTTTTCGTCAACACACTTTTTTCTTTGACATTAATTGCTTTGACAAGAGGGCTGAACTAAACTCACTTACCGAGATATTGTGCGGAAAAAATGCATGCATTCTCCCTTTGATCTTGTTAGTGGGGGAACTACTCGCCACCATGCCAAACAGGGTTAGTATTGGTGAGAATATTCTCTGTTTCTTGCTTTGATTTGGCCTGCCAGACATGCCAGATGGACAATGTTTGAGGCTTGTCATTACAATATGGGAAATTAAAAACAAACAAATAGGCCAGAGCGGTTAGAAAATTTGCGAACCAGCTTTAGCATGTCTGTCTGCAGTGGGGGTTAAAATGTGGGGAATTTGTGTGAAAGATTCAAAACTGGATACTTCAAAATGATAGGATTTATGTTTCTATGAATGCAACATTCAAGGAAATGCCTCAGTATAGAGATTCGGTTCAGACGTAGGAGAAGCAGCTTTACCATTATATTTTGCCCTCATATTTATAACAAGTGATGCCCAATAATGGTATATGATGGATAAAGCTATTTTCATGAAAATTTGGTTGTGAAATAAGAAAAGACATAAGAGATTGGGTCATTCTTTAATTATATCCATCTATCAATTTTTTTAAAAAACCATAAAAATTGGAATTTTGTATCTTGTTCAATGTGACATAATAATCCAACTAGAACTTACATGGCTTTGGCCCCATTTTACAACAAAGATAAATTATTTTTACTTGAACTTTATTATTTTTAAAAAATTCAAACCTTATCTTCATGCTTTTACTTAATTTTGTTGTATTTCCATATGTAAATGTGGCCTTGAATAACCTTGAATTCATTTCTTTGTGTAGCTTGTAATCCATAACTTTGGCAAGTAGGATGAGTTGAGTATGAATAACCAAAATGCATACTTGAACTGACAAAAGTAAATATTGAAATAACTCAGAAAAATAATTTCATTTCCTAAGTAATATTAGATTTAAGCTAGCTTATCCAATTTTACCAATTCTTTTTGGTATCCTTATTGATGAGATGTAGAAATGGTTGTGCAATGGGTAATATAGTCATGCTATCAAAATTGGATCCTAAGAAGTAAATCTTCTTTTATTTGCAAATGATGTTGTTCTGATCCCCACTACTAAAAAAAGGATGCAAAATATGTTGCAAATTTTATAAAATTATTGTTGCTAATGTAGTCTTTAAAACATGTGTGGATAAACCCAATATGATAATCTAGGATATAAGAAATACTTATTCTAAATTCCATTCTGGAAATACTAATGTGTAAATAGTAGATTCTTTTAAATATTTAGGTCTCATTTATATGAACAATTATGTGTAGGGAAATTGCACCAAAGAATGAACAATAGGAGATTTTAAGGCTCTGCATGGATTTAGAGCTTTTGGATTGTCATAATTAAGAAAACGAAAAATCTCTTGGGAGGATGTGTAGTAAATCATATGCATATTCATTAACTAGTCAAGTAGAAATATTCAACATAGATGTGATCTAATGTAGATTTATTTATATCACATTAGATTTAATGAACTAGATGCAAAAGCTTACTATCTCTTAGCTACTTTTCCAATCAAGTATCATAATGTTATTAGAAAACTTCACTTAAGTTATCATCATCTTAGAATTGAAACTAGAAGATAGATTCAAGTCCCTCGAGAGGAGTGTACTTATAGGTTGTCTATTTTAGGATCCCTTGAAGATGAGTTACATGTATTTCTTTCATATCTTGTGACTACCTATTTGAGACAATGTTAATGTTACAACAAAAAATATGTATGATATATATATATTGCTCTTCCCATTGGTTCTTGATCAATTTGTAGATTCTATCTTTATTTTTCATGAAAATGTAATATTTTTGTAATAGATTCTATGGGTCTTTAGATGTAATAAAGCTTTAATTTTATTTCATTTTATTAATTTGCTACTATTCATCATTTACCATACATATGTAGCAAAGAACAAATTGGAACTTATTATATGAGAATTACAATTAGTCAATGATTCAAAATTTCTTACAAAGAATGAATATCCAAATGTGTAGAGTAAATAACACTGAAGATGAATAGCACATTCTCATATAGTATCTTTCTTTTAAGCACATTTGACATAGATGCAATATTAGAGTTACACATTTGGTTGATTTATTTCAAACATTATCAACAATACTTGGTAGTTTTATTAATGATATTTTCAAAACTTATAGCATGTATATTTCTACTATCTAATAAAACTAGAGGATCTACAAACATAATAAGATATTATTGCAACACCCTAAAACTTTGTAAGCAAAACATATGTGAGACATGAAAATAAACTAAAGTAGTAATATTACCATGATAAGAATATTATTTAGAAGCCATAATCATGACTAAAATAACATTAAAATTTTAAAAAATAGACCTTTAGCTAACAAGTATTATTTTATTTACAAGGAAATCCATTATTAATTAAAAATACAAATCACATTATTAACTACCTTTGTTCCTCCTCAAAATCCCTAGGCTTTTCTCTCAATTCATAATAATCCATTAATCTCTTGGCCAATTTTGAAGCTACATATATTTACCCATGGTAGCGAGCCTTAATTGTTTCTAGTTCTAAGTTTTCCATGTGAAATTTCTATAAAACATCTTTCCTATCTACAAACTCTTTTTAATATAAAGTATAGGTGGCTACTACTTATTGTTCCAATTCATTTCTGGGCAAACCTACTGTTAACATGGTAAGGATAGCATAACAAAGGTTAGCTAAAGCCATATACTCCTTCAAATCTTTAATCTGCAAGTCCCTATTTTTTACTTCTACTTGGTCGACCAAGGCATAGCTATCCAAGATGGGCTACCAATTAGGATTTTGTGCTAACAAGGAACTAATGTAGGCCTTTGCCATTTGGATTTCTTTCTCATTGATTTGCTTATACATGTTGATCTGGTTCCAAAAGTGCTCCTTCAACTTCTCTTGCTTCTTGGCCTTATTCTACCACATACTTATCTCAATTGCAGAATTCTGGTGTGTTTCACATACCTCCTCCATTGAGAGGTTTTGGTTCTCTATGGACAATATACTTATGTCATCATTGACCATTACTAGTTGCTCCCTCAATTGTGGATAATCTTTATAAAATATTTTTCTACTTTTCAATAGTGGTCAACCTTGCATTATCAGCAGCAAGCTACTTGTTTTCTTCTTGTTTAGTGGTCAATGCCTTCACATGAGCATATGCTTGGGCTTCGATGCCTAAGACATTCTAGATTACTTTTCTCTTTTCTTGTTCAACCACTTTGTTCTACTCAATCAATTGTCTGAGCTACTCTATTCAAAATTTCTCTAACTAGTTAAGTACAAAAAATTGGGAAGGATCCCCTCTTTCAACTCTCAAGGCAATGAGCTCTTGTTGTAATTAGTATACATCTACTTCTACATGTTCTAACTTGGTCTCTACCATGACCAATTTTCCTTAGGTGGCTATGAGGTCAAATTGTACTACAGTGACATCACTTAGGATGTTAAAGAGGGTTGTCATGAGTTTCCCAATCTGTAGTAATCTTTTAAGCACATACTCATGAGCCACAGGAGTTATTGAAGTCCTAGCTAACATCTGTGCATCTCTAGTTCTAGTCAAGTCCACTAGGGACAAAATAAGCATATTAAAGGATTCTTTAATGTGGTCTATTATTACTTTTGCTACACCTACCACATCTTGGTGCTACATGACCACAACTATGGCACCTTCTCCTATTTTAAGCACCACTTGAAAAGATGTGGCATTCCCAGAGATCTACTATGATCATTGGGCTTCTCCTCCTAATTGAAAAGAGATCTATCCCTTTGATGGATCAATAGAAATTGTAGGTTGAGTGGCACCTTCTCCTATTTTAAGCAACACTTGAAACGATGTGGCATTCCCAGAGATCTACTATGATCATTGGGATTCTCCTCCTAATTGCAAAGAGATCTATCCCCTTGATGGATTAGTAGAAATTGTAGGTTGAGGGGTAGCATCAATGACTTGCAAGAGGTTGGACTTGTCCCTACTTCCCTAGTTGAGACTTTTAGAAATTTGCTATAGATGGCTCATTGCAAACCTATAATTTTGTAGTGGTGGTAGTGGAATTTATGGCTCTCACCGTTACTTTGGTTCTTACTCTAGTTCCTTCTCTAGTTCCTATTCTCGCTCTTTTTTTGGCTCTTGTTCTTACTCTTCATCAGGGTCTTTTCCTGGTGCTGCTAGTTTGAGCAACTCAAAGAATGAAGCATTTTGGACCCTCCTTGGAATTTCATTAGTGTAATCTATGATTTTGGTGTGGTTGGATAGCTTTTTGATTAGGCAAGGGAATGGAAGTATCAGCTTCCCTACCTTTCTTTCCTCAAAAGGCTATTGAATCAAGATTGGTGTTGTATATGTTCGTCAAGATTGCAGTTCCTTTGGCCATGAAGCTTGATATTTTGTTGAGCCCTTTATTTCTGAAGAGATGATATGTGCTAATTTTGAAATAAATTCTCTCTTCTAGAGTCAACTCACTATATATTTTTTCTTCTTTATTGTATGTCCACTTTAGCCATAGCTTCCTTGTTTTTGCGTCAAACCTTGTGGATAGATGTGCAACCTTGGCCCCCACATTTAGTATGTTTAGAGCCTCTACAATGTCAATAATGATGTCCTTCTCTTTGTTGTGCCAAAATTGGTACATCTCACTGAAGTACCATTCCCTACATTCAGAAAGAATGTGCCATAAAGGAAATGCTTAAAGTTGAGTTTTGACTACCTTAAGGACAAAGCCCATGAATGGCTCAAAGTTCATTTCCACAATGATCGTGGTCAACATGGATCACTCTTGGATGTCTTGGAGGCATTCTTGAGATAACATGATGCATTGTTCCTATTCTTAAGCCTCTAGTCTTGTAGCCTCTACTTTGACCAACTTTCCTATAATAGGGGCCTCTTGATGTATGCTAAATGATTGGGCCTCCTATTCTTCATGCACAGATGATGGGCCTTGTTCTTCTAGTTGGCCTCTACCACCTCTCAGGTGTTTACTTGCATCCTCTAAAGGTCTTTCTTGTTCTCCTCTTTTTGGGACCATTTGTAATCAATTAAGGATTTGGTGTTACTAAAGTGTTTTTCATCTATCATCAATAGGATTATACCTTACTCATGTCCTTATTTCCATTATGTTCTTAGTTCATGTGATTGTAGAGTTAGAAAAATTTTAAGAAAAATGCCCAAAAAGTGTTAACTTCTTTTATGAACCTTCACAGTTGGCTTCTTTCCCTTATGTATGGCTTATAACGATGGTTATGATTCCTTAGGTTAGATAATTAAAGATTTTGTATGCATACAACTGATTGTTCATTAAAATACTTTAAGTTTTTTTTTAAAGATTCTTACCCTTATAATACCTTTTGAGTGATATAGAATTTCAAAAAATTAGTGCAAGTTTTCCATACAAGCACCTCCCTCAACAAAAGTAAACATTCTAGGATAAAATAGGTTCAAAAACCATGGAAATCAAAGTGGTCTAAAGCTAGATATTGCATGTGAAAGTTCGATGCACAAAGCCCTTAGTTGAGAGAAAAAAAATGCAAAAACTTCCCTAGCTTTAATTGACAAGAATGAATTTTGAAGCATTATAGGTGTCCTATTTATAGGTTTTTGTTGACTTGATATCTAGAGTATTAAAATTACACCTCATGGAGATATTCAACATGGAAAATGAAGCTTTGTGATTGGTTGGAAGGTTTCATGTAAAGTCCAAAGTTATGGGGTAAGTGAGAATTCATATTTAGGCACTGGTAATGTTAGAAGATGGAATTGTAGGAATTAAAAGCTTTGGAAGATGTAAGAAAAGGGTACTAAGTCCATGATATAGAATAGATAGTTTGTATGATAAGAGAAGATGTTGAAATTTACATTTAATACTTGGAAGGTTCAAGATGATGTAGTTGTGTCAAACAAGAACAAGTTACAAAAGTTATACAAGTGGCTCCTTCCCAAAGCAAGATCTAGCTGTTAATGCCCTTGTATAACCATACAGGAGCAGAGGTGTCTCTTGCTAGATAAGAAAATATACCTCTCTGTTTCTAGGAAGATAAAGAACCATCCCACATTTCTTTTCATACCCAGAAGAGACTCCTAACTAAGCACTCTAAACTACCTATAGTAATGTCAGATAATAGAATAGTATATTTTAATGTTTGTCAGTTTCCTTTACCATCCTATGACTGTCTAATCGGATCTAATAATTTACAAAACTATGATATAGCAATTACAAAACAAGTTATCCACCTAGATAATTACAGTTTTCCTAGGATAAATGCTAGATAGCAGTTTAAGTATCAAAAAATCCCAAAAAGAAATCCTAAAAGAGAAACATGGATTGTCAACCAAATTGAAATCCACCAACCAAGTTTTGAAGATATCAAAACACAACTATTACAATTTGCAAATGACGATCCTACAATATTCCGACACAAAAAGGAACATTGGTGCTGGATAGATCTACAAGACAGAGTTAAAGTAAAAGCTATAGCCCAACATATAGGAATGTCTCTTAATCTTAGAAAAGAATGTGAAGAAGAAATACAAGAATATTTACAAAGAAAATTAATTAGACCAAGCACAAGCATGTTTGCTTGTGCAGCTTTCTTTGTAAACAAACGAGCTGAATTAGTCAGGGGTAAAAAACAATTAGTTGTCAATTATAAACCGTTGAACGATATAATTAAGTCTGTCAAACATCCGATTCCAAATAAAGATGACTTATTTCAACGCCTTCCTCACACTAACATTTATTCTAAATTTGATTTAAAATAAGGTTTTTGACAGATTCAAGTTCATGAAGAACATCTTTGGAAAACCGCCTTCACATTCCCTAGAGGACTTTACGAGTGGAATGTCTTACCTTTTGGTATCAAAACTACTCCATCTATTTTCCAAAAGATGATGGACTCCATTTTCCATTCGTACCCATTTATATTAGCATATATAGACAATATTTTAGCACTTAGTAGATCAGCAAAAGAACATATAGAGCATCTGCACATTTTTGTAGATCTGATCAACAAAAATGGTCTTGTCCTTTCACCCACCAAAATGAAGATCGGACAATCTTGTATAGAGTTTTTAGGTTTAGATATTTCTGCAGGTACTATTTAACTATAACCACATATTATCCAAAGTATCATTAAGTTTCCCGATGTATTGGAAAATAAAATCCAAATACAACATTTTTTAGGATGTATTAATTATGTCTCTAGTTTCTTTAAAGATATTGCCAGAGAAAGAGATGTCCTTAATCAATTACTACAAAAACATTCACCTCCATGGAATGCTCGGTGCACTAAGGCTGTCATAAAGATCAAACAAACTTGTCAAAATTTACCACCACTATTTCTCCTAGGATAAGGTAAATTTATTCTTGAAATCGATGCCTCTGAAATGTTCTGGGGAGCCACACTAAAGTAAGAACAAAATCATACAGTAAGAATTTGCAGGTATGCTTCAGGTAAGTTCAACGAAGCTCAATAGAAATATCATAGTTTCCACAAGGAATTACTTGCTATTGTCAAAGGAATCAAGAAATTTAGGTTATTCTTGCAGCCACAGCAATTTGTTGTAAGAAGTGACTTAAAACATTTCGACAAGTACCTACAAACAAAAAATCTTTCTAAAGTGGCTCATACAAGATTAATTCATTGGAGTTTGTTTTTAGCTAATTTTGAATTTAACAATGAGTATTTAGAAGGTAATAAAAATTGCTTAGCCAATTTTCTAAGTAGGGAATTCCAATTCCCTAGTCCTACCAATATTTGAAGTTTGTGTAGAATTATTACGAGGTGAAGGATGGACTCTTCATTCCTCCAGACGTTTGCGTCCTTGTACTACTAATGAAAGATTTCTTAGTTTTCCACAATACTTTGCTGAAACAACTCGACACCAAAATAGTTGGGAAGATTTCTGTTCAATAACTGCAGCAGAACAATCTGGCTCATCCATAACACAAAGAGTGTTTACTACCTTTTCTACTCCTTTTATCCAAACTACTAAGACGACTATCCCTTATCCCTATATCCATTTAGCCACTGATGTTAAAATCAACACCCTTGATTTTGAAAGATGCTACAATCTTGATTGTCTTAACTAGCCTTATTACCAGCCAAGTGATTTTCATATGTACCAGATTGAGTTCGATCCACAATCCATCCCATCCACTAATTCTGCAATGTTTTGGTCTTGGTGGGCATGATTTGTTCATGCTCCTGTGCATCGTCCTCCAAACTATCTAGGATATCTCAAAACATGCCTGACCGATCATCATGGAGATTTTTCTTTCTATGGTAGTGCGACTACTGTGGCCTCGCATTTCGTACATATAGCCTCCAGTCGTGTTTACTTTCTGGTCACATGCATCACTAAGAGGATAGATTGGCAAAACACATGGGGCCAAGCTTTTTACCAAGATGTTTATATGGCCAATGTTTATGATATCCAGCATCATTGCCATGTTCACATGAAGGTGCCTTACACACTGGAGTTATACTATCAAGATCGTCGTATCGACGAATATCGCGCTGCAGGGGGAAGAGAGTCCAAAATTTATCTAGTTGGACTCCACTCAAAAGGATCCAATGTCAATATAGATAGCATGCCTTCTGATTCTCTAGGGCATCATAATTATATTTATGATGAGTTTCACAATCAAGCAATCAATTTAGAAGGTGAGGATGTCGACTTTGGTCCCAATAGTCCTCCATCACGCTAAAAAAGGTGTCTGCATGATGAAAAAGATGTCTGCACGCTGAAAAAGATGTCTGCCATAATCTTCATAAAGCATATCTGAATCTGAAAAAGTAGATCTTCCAACTGGCATCCACTATACCAAGTCGGTCATTATAACTTTTCTAAGGCTATAAAAAGCCATATGTGGTGAAGTAGTAGCATAAGAGAGATAGCATAAGCAAGTAGTAGTGCTAAGTTTTTGTCTGTAAGTGTCTGCAAGTAGTGTGAGTTTGTAAAGATTTGAGGTGCTACATAACTTAGGAGAGAGTATGTTGGATCTCATTCATAGAGATCATCACTGTCTGATCCTTCATTCATATAGACATGGTGCATATCACCTGAAGAATTTGAATCGTAATCAACTGTTCCTGGTTCGTTGGGGTAATCTGGAATATCTTCGAATTCCATTTCACTAGAATATTGATCTAAAAATTCTAGATAAATATCCCCATTTGAAAAAGATAAGTCCGAGTCATATGTCAAGAAAAAATCATCTTCAGTAAATTTCATAGTTTTAACATACCCTCAAAATTTAACGTAGCATTGAGTATGGCATGTTCATATGTTTTCTTTTCTAAGATAATCTGTTTAGAAATAAATCCATTGATTTTATCAATTTCTTTTTTTCTTTCTCTAATCGATTTATTATCCATACTGAAGTATGGTGGTGGTCTTTCTGAGGTCCTTCTAATTTGCATGGCTGTTAGATCTTTTGAATCTTGGAATATCATTCCTTGTTTTGTTAATAGCTTTTTTTCTTCTTCATCTAAAGAACCTTCACTACCTATGTAAAGTGTTTCATTGTCTTCCTCATTTGCGTTAATTTCTTCTTCTATTTTCCCTTTTTCTACCTTTGGAATTGTATGGACTGGTCGTCTCCTTTGTGCCCATTGTTTAGCTTTCTTTTTTCCTTTAGGAGGAGTGACCGGTGGTGAATCTATGGAAAGGCCTTCTAAATCTAAGGTTTCTGATTTGGATTGTTTCTTATCCTTAGATTTTTCTATTTTTTGTTTGGGAACCTATATCTTATGTAAATCTTTTACATCTTTTTGTACTTCCCTAACCTCTGCGTATGTCATTAAGTTTTGATCACTAACGTAAGATATTTTATAATTGGTCCGGTTATAAAGCTTAATGATGTTAGAAGGTTGTTCTACAGATGTCTTATACTGCATCATATGGGCTATTTCTTTTGGTTCTTCTGTATTCATGTTGATCCGTAATAATTCATCACATTCTATACACCTAATGTCATGATCTACCTTATGTAGATTTTCATGTGTGCATATCTATTGTGATGTCTTACTAAAGCATGATCCTTCATCATCAGAACTAGATGTTGACACATCTTCTATATTTGTTTTTCCCTTTGGGTCATCAACTACCACTTTTTCTTTTTGTTTGATGATCTTCCTAGGATCCATTGTAATACCTAGCTCTTTAAATATCTTTGCCATTCATTGTATTTTCTCTTCTTGTTCTTCATAAGAAGATTTCTTTTTAAACAAAATTGATGGTTTGGTAGGTTTAACAAGTTTTGGAGCTAATGGATCATAAGGCAAGAGTTTTGATGGCTGTAGTTCTACATAATACCTTCAGGATTTGGATGATGATCTGAACAAGGATTTTTTGCTTTTTTTCTGTTCGTAGTATTCTTCTAATGGATCTTCTAAATCTGGGAAGAGCCTATGGATTGGGAGATCTTCTATATTGATGTGCATTCCATATTCTAAATTTGGTGTTCTGACAGAAAGAGCTTGTTGTCCAAATGGTAAAAGGGTTTGTATACTGACAGAACTAAACAACTTAAAACTTAACCTAGTTCCTATCGTGCAGTCGACACTACGATCTATAATATCGATAGGAATATACGTAATAACCATTAAGCTATTAAATAAGTGCAGATCAGAAAGCGAGTGTAAAATTAGGAATAGTAATTATTAAGGCATCTGAAACTAATCTACCTTTAGCCTGTGTTATAATAGCTTCTTGAAATGATTTAAAGCGACGGTCTATCAAAGCTATCCAGTAGGGTTTTTGGAGTCTGTAATTAAAATGAGGATGAAGGTGTATAGCAATTTCAGCAAGATGAATGTATTGATAACCTTCTTTCTTCCATTTCTCTACCTCCCCCAGGTCAAAAAAAGTTAAAGCAACGGGGCGTAAACTAGATCCAGCAGAAAAGGTTAGAGAACCTACTAACTTCTTAGAAAAAGTTTCAGTGCCATTCGCCAATTCTTAGAAAAAGTTATAAGGGATCTGTGTGTCCAACAAAAAACACAGAAGTTAGTAGGTTCTCTAACAAAACAAATAGGTAGAGATTTATGTTTACAAATGTGTCCTATAGATAATTTTTCTCAATTAATTAAAAATAGGAAAATACAAAATGAGCCATGTGAGTGTAGACCAATACAGACACAAGTATTCCAAACCCAAGAAAGTTTGGAGAAAGAAATATCAACCTAAGAAAAAATGAAAAAATTGGCCACAAAAGTCTTTTAAAGGAATGTTTAAGAGAAAACAAGGGCCATATAAAAACAAAGAGGTTAGATGTTTTATCTGTTCTGGAAAACACTATTCTAGTCAATGCTCAAAGAAAGATAATCATCCACAAAGGATTAATTTCATTGAAACTGTGAACCTTACTGAAGATGATTTTTTCTTGACATATGACTCGGACTTATCTTTTTCAAATGGGGATATTTATCAAGAATTGTCAGATCAATATTCTAGTGAAATGGAATTCGAAGATATTCCAGATTACCCCAACGAACCAAGAATAGTTGATTACGATATAGATTCTTTAGGTTATATGTACCATGTCTATATGAATGAAGGATCAGACAGTGATGATCTCTATAAACGAGATCCAACATATTCTCTCCTAAAAAGCCAACTTAAACAGCTAGAGTGAAAATGGCAAAAAGTTCCTCTAGAAGACTTACATAAGTTTAGAGCCTATAGACAAAAGGTGAAAAGTAAGAAGAATGAAATTGAAACTCATAAATAAATGATTGAGGAATCTATAGGAATATATCAAGATTCTCAAAATCCTAATGAAGAAGAGTTTATAGAGAAAACTCAACATTCTAGAGAAACACAAGAAGTTCCTCCTAATGTCCAAACATCTATGTGGCGATAATTTTGGATAAAACAACTAAAAAAATATCTGCAACAAGCCACAGAAGAATTAGAACGATTAGAGGAACAAAAAGAAAGTTGGCAACAAGAAGAATATGAAAAGGAAACAAAACAGGTAAGTGTCATTCTAGAAGTAAATTGTAATGATTCAAGACCTATCTTACCTACCTTTTCTTTTACTATTTCATGGCCTAGATATCATAGGTATAAGATAGATTGTTTAATTGACACAGGAGTAGAGGTGTCTCTCGCTAGAGAAGAAACTATACCTCTCTGTTTCTAGGAAGATAAAGAACCATCCCACATTTCTTTTCATACCCAGAAGAGACTCCTAACTAAACACACTAAACTACCTATAGTAATGTTAGATAATAGAATAGTATATTTTAATGTTTTTCAGTTTTCTTTACCATCCTATGACTGTCTAATTGGATATGATAATTTACAAAACTATGATATAGCAATTACAAAACAAGTTATCTGCCTAGATAATTATAGTTTTCCTAGGATAAATGCTAGACAGCACTTTAAGTATCAAAAAATCCCAAAAAGAAATCCTAAAAAAGAAACATGGATTGTCAACCAAATTGAAATCCACCAACCAAGTTTTGAAGATATCAAAACATAACTATTGCAATTTGCAAATGACGATCCTACAATATTCCGACACAAAAAGGAACATTAGCGCCGGATAGATCTACAAGACGGAGTTAAAGTAAAAGCTACAGCCCAACATATAGGAATGTCTCCTAATCTTAGAAAAGAATGCGAAGAAGAAATACAAGAATATTTACAAAGAAAATTAATTAGACCAAGCACAAGCATGTTTTCTTGTGCAGCTTTCTTTGTAAACAAACGAGCTGAATTAATCAGGGGTAAAAAACGATTAGTTGTCAATTATAAACCCTTGAACGATATAATTAAGTATGTCCAACATCCGATTCCAAATAAAGATGACTTATTTCAACGCCTGCCTCACACTAACATTTATTCTAAATTTTATTTAAGATCAAGTTTTTGGTAGATTCAAGTTCATGAAGAAGATCGTTGGAAAACCGCCTTCATAGTCCCTAGAGGACTTTATGAGTGGAATGTCTTGCCTTTTGGTATTAAAACTACTCCATCTATTTTCCAAAATATGATGGACTCCATTTTCCATTTGTACCCATTTATATTAGCATATATAGACAATATTTTAGTACTTAGTAGATCAGCAAAAGAACATATAGAGTGTCTGCACATTTTTGCAGATCTGATCAATAAAAATGGTCTGGTCCTTTCACCCACCAAAATGAAGATCGAACAATCTTGTATAGAGTTTTTAGGTTCAGATATTTCTGTAGGTATTATTCAACTACAACCACATACTATCCAAAGTATCATTAAGTTTCCCGATGTATTGGAAAATAAAATCCAAATACAACATTTTTTAGGATGTATTAATTATGTCTCTAGTTTCTTTAAAGATATTGACAGAGAAAGAGATGTCCTTAACCAGTTACTACAAAAAAATTCACCTCCATGGAATGCTCGATGTACTGAGGCCATCATAAAGATCAAACAAACTTGCCAAAATTTACCACCACTATTTCTCCTAGGAGAAGGTAAATTTATTCTTGAAACTGATGCCTCTGAAATGTTCTGGGGAGCCACACTGAAGTAAGAACAAAATCATATAGTAAGAATCTACAGGTATGCTTCAGGTAAGTTCAACGAAGCTCAATAGAAATATCATAGTTTCCACAAGGAATTACTTGCTATTGTCAAAGGAATCGAGAAATTTAGGTTATTCTTGTAGCCACAGCGATTTGTTGTAAGAAGTGACTTAAAACATTTTGACAAGTACCTACAAACCAAAAATCTTTCTAAAGTGGCTCATACAAGATTAATTTGTTGGAGTTTGTTTTTAGCTAATTTTGAATTTAACAGTGAGTATTTAGAAGGTAATAAAAATTGCTTAGCTGATTTCTAACTAGGGAATTCCAATTCCCTAGTCCTACTGATATTTGAAGTTTGTGTAGAATTATTACGAGGTGAAGGATGGACTCTTTGTTCCTCCAGACGTTTGCATCCCTGTACTACTAATGAAATATTTCTTAGTTTTCCACAATACTTTACTGAAACAACTCGACACCAAAATAGTTGGGAAGATTTCTGTTCAATAACTAAAGCAGAATAATCTGGCTCATCTATAACACAGAGAGTGTTTACTACCTTTTCTACTCCTTTTATCCAAATTACTAAGATGGCTATCCCTTCTCCCTATATCCATTTAGCCACTGATGTTAAAATCAACACCCTTGATTTTGAAAGATGGTACAATCCTGATTGTCTTAACTGGCCTTATTACCAGCCAAGTGATTTTCATATATACCGGATTGAGTTCGATCCACAATCCATGCCATGCACTAATTCTGTAATGTTTTGGTCCTGGTGAGCATGATTTGGTCATGCTCCTGTGCATCTTCCTCCAAACTATCCAGGATATCTCAGAGCATGCCTGACAGATCATCATGGAGATTTTTCTTTCTATGGTAGTGTGACTACTATGGCCTGGAATTTCATACATATGGCCTCCAGTCCTATTTACTTTCTGGTCACATACATCACTAAGAGGATATATTGGAAAAACACATGAGGCCAAGCTTTTTACCAAGATGTTTATACGGCCAATGCTTATGACATCCAGCATCATTGCCATGTTCACATGAAGGTGCCTTACACACTGAAGTTATACTATCAAGATCGCCATATCAACGAATATCGTGCTGCAGGGGGAAAAGTGTCCAAAATTTATCTAGTTTGACTCCACTCAGAAGGATCTAGTGTCAGTACAGATAGCACGCCTTCTGATTCTCTGGGGCATCATAATTATAGTTATGATGAGTTTAACAATCAAGTAGTCAATTCAGAAGGTGAGGATGTTGACTTTGGTCCCAACAGTCCTCCATCATGCTAAAAAAGGTGTCTTCACGATGAAAAAGATGTCTGCACGCTGAAAAAGGTGTCTACCATAATCTTCATAAAGTAGATCCAAATCTGAAAAAGTAGATCTTCCAACTGGCATCCACTATACCAAGTCGGTCATTATAACTTTTCTAAGGCTATAAAAAGCCATATGTGGTGAAGTAGTAGCATAAGAGAGATAGCATAAGCAAGTAGTAGTGCCAAGTTTGAGTCTGTAAGCGTCTGAAAGTAGTGTGAGTTTGTAAGGAGAAGAAACTAGTTTCTTGATGCTCTCTGTTCAGAAACTAAGCATTCTCTCCTTTGCTGAAAGAGAGATCATTATTTGATGTGCCTTGCTCAAGAACAAGCATTCCTTTCAGTTTTGTAATCCTGTTGTGTGCAATAAAATGGTGTGTGTTTGTGTATCTTTGTGTTATTATCTGTACATTCAAGGGAGCGTTTGTATCTTTGCTGCATAACTTTGAGAGGTGAGGTGTTGCGTAACTTTGAGAGGTGGAAAACCACCGCCTTGCCAAAAATATTTTTATACCAAATCTTCCTTGCACACCTTTGAATCTTTCCAGTCTATGCACTTTAGCGAATGTGACTTAGGTATTGCTGGATCTGGTTTATGCCCCATTGCTTTAACTTTTTTGACAAACTAAATTTAATTTTTAAAGGACTACGAGAACATGTGACTCACATGTCCTTGAAATATTTCTAAAAAAGCATGCATGAACTTGTGTCTCTTAGTATTGTACAATATTTAATTTTTTAAATCCATGTGAGTTGCTCACATTTCACAAAAACATTTTTCAAGTCCATGTGATTCACATATCTCTACAACTTAATTTTTTACAAAAATCGAATTAGCATAGTGTGCTTCAATGCTAGTCATGGTTTTCACATAGAGATTGTGAGTAGCAATGAATATTGCAACTCACAATAGTGATATATGTGTAGCTTGTGGTAAATTATGCAACTTCCATACTTTTAAGAATGGTGTAATTAGCATTTTATTATGCATTTCACATCATACTAATAAAGTTACAATTTGCAACTAAATATGGAAATTGCATATTACAAGTTAAATTGAGAGAATAAAAATAAAATACAACTTCCAATTTTCTATAATATGTGAATTGTAGGGTCTCACATCATGGATTAAAATGTAAAAAAATAAAATGAATTTCTACAATTGTAATTTTCACTTTCACCCTTAGAATTCACTTTTACTTCAATGTAGAGCATAGACACAAATGAGAAGCAACATTGCAGAAGGTTGCACAGTAAGGCTAAGAAGGCAACAACAAAAGATTTCTATTCCAAACATTAAATTTCAAAATTTTAATCAACAATGATTGGGAGGGTAATTTAAATCACACCACAATTCTAAATTTCTATGCTTTTTCTTATGCTAGGATTTTCTATGATGGTATTTGTTGGTACATTTAGCCATTGTATGGAACAGAGACAAGAGATGGTTGAGATTTTCAGAAAATATTACAATACAAATATTGAAATGGCAAGATGTGATTGGGAAAGGTATTGGTTTCTATCATTTATTTTTTAAAAAAGAAAGAAGAAGAATAGAAAGAGATGGAAATCACTATGGGGATTTTAATGAATTCTCCCATAAAAAGATAAGCATAAACCTTAGCCCTATTCCAAAGGGGAGATGTTGATTTCTTTTGGGATACATCCCACAGATTAAGCAGAAAATCGGAATTTTTCACCATGGTATGAGTGCAAGGTACCAAGGCATCGCACCTCTGGGGAGACCGCAATATTCACCGGCATTTTGCAGGTCACGATTGAGGGCAATGGTGCAGCAGTGCAGACTGTGACCGAAGGCAACGACGGAGAGGACAGCAGAGACATCAGCGCGAGGTTATTCGCGCAGAGGAAAAAGCAAAACGCAGCTGCGATAGTCACCAAAAAACGCAGAGGAAAAAGAAAGGGACAGACTTCAGCATTTCGTTTTTTTGGGGCAGCAAAACATAAGCAATGTTGACTGCCTCTGTGATAGGTGAACAGGGCCACAAAAACCCCCTTGTGCGTCGCCAAACCCTGCTGGATTCTGTGCTATTCTGAAACCCTCGTGGCTTTCAAAAATGAAGCTTTGCCGTAACAGGAGGAGCCCTAAGATTTGCACGTCATCGCAAAAATCACGTGGTACATACGGCACAATATTTACGGCAGTTGCAGGCCTGAGAATGCATTTCAAAAGTTGTTCTAGGTGGTAAAAAACAACAAACAGAACACAGCAACAAATCGGCAATTATCAGTTTATCCGCCCTGGAACCTGCAACCAAAAATATAATAACCATGCCCGATGTTAATGCCTTCGATGCAGCAATGTTCCCTGATACGGCGGCTGAGCCTTCTCATGTGCGGCAGTTGCTGGTAACGATTTTTGATATGATGAATCAGTTGCAGGATC